>BNCR01000012.1:76176647-76556647 GCA_014656515.1 Oryzias celebensis
AAATACAGTAAACTGTTGTAGGAACTGGTGCAAATCCTTTTTTCTTCTTCTATATGGTGGTCTTGCAGAGCTCCTTCTAGTCTTCTTTTCCAGCTTTACCAAATCTGAGAAATCCTGTGACTTAACTTAATCTTTTGTTTGGTTGAAACTTGAATAGAAGTTTTAGGGATGTGCAGAAGATCTTAGATAATTGTGTGTCGATAAGACTACACGGGTCCTGATGTTGGCTGATTTCTTCCAAAAATGTTTGTATTGTCATTTTTGCATTACAAGTTCCAGATTTATGTCTGCAGTCATCATAATTAAGGCTTTTTTTCTTTTCAACGAGCGCTTCCGTTCGTCCTTAATGTTAGTTTGAAAAGTCATTAGTCAGACACAGCGGTGCTCAGCTTGATCACTTCATGAGCCTCTCAGCTGTGTGATGGTTGTGTGCTGAATGTGATGCTGGCAGCATGGGGGCATTGGCTCGGCAGACACAAATGAAAGCTGACAAGCACCACAAGCCTGTGGGGAGCAGAAAGCAGTGGGCAGGGGACCATAAGCTACATTCAAGTTTGCACCGTTTCCCACTCAGACATCCACCTTGAAGACCTTGCTCCTCCTCGCTCGGTTGGCTACAAAAGGCTCAGGGCAGCTTAGGGGGAGATTTAAAGGGGATAGCAAGGAGAAAACATAACTAATCCTTAAACTGAGAAGAGTAATCTGTGAGGGAAGATTTACAGCAGAGGAAATGACTTTTTCAGTCCTCTCACAATTTTTTTCTTTTTCTTTTTGCACCAGCGAGAGGTGTTTTTGTGCTCTGACAATCAGAGTTAAGATGTCCATCAGCACGACAGTTTGAAAGGCCTCTTCCTGTCCTCTTGCATGGTGGGAGAAAGTGAAGTGTTGCATCCCCAGAAGCATTTGGATTAAGGAGCCGGAGTGTAACCGCTCTCCACCCGTGGACAGCAACACGTAGTGTCGAAGCTGATCCTCACCGGCTCTCATTGATTTCTGTTGATCGCAATCTTATTTAGCAATTTAAATGCTAATGATACTTTTAATTGCAAGACGGGATAAATGCGATTTGATCTTTGGGAGGCAATTACTTTCATGCTTTGTCTGGCTCCAATCTCACTCAGAAAGGTGGACAACAATTACTCCGCAGAGCTCCACTTGCCTTCTTCTCTCACAAGAGAAAAAGAAAAGCCAAAAAAAGGAAACAAAGCAGCCTTTTTTCTTTTTTTTTTTGTTCTTTGACAAGTTTATCAAAAACTATTTCTGCCGCTGGAGGAAAACTTGGCCTCTTAGAACATTTCACTTTACAATCATACACACTCAAGTTTTTTCCAAAGCTTTTTGTTCCAACACCCTGGGCAATATTATCAATAAACACACTCTGCTTTAAAAAAAAAAGAAAAACACGGAAATATATGTGACTTCTAAAGACAATTGTACTGCATGGATAATAATCTGTACAGTGAAACCAAGCACCATTTTACTGTGACAGCAACATGACAGAAAATGAAATTCACAACTGTGAAAGTCCACGCTGAAGAACAATGACAATCCTACTTTGGTTACAGCTTAAAGCAAAGGCGTGTCCAACATCAGATCACCGTTTATCACATTTTAAAAACAAAAAAGGTCTTCAGACAGCAAAGATGAAAAGCAGGAAATACATGTGAAAAATAGCATGTTTCCACAGTTCACTGCAGCTACATCCATCCATTTGTCCCAAAGGGTTGAAACCATCAGGGGCTTAAAAAGAAGGTAGCTGGACATCTGGCTCCACTTACCTTCTTTTAAGATCAAGATCTCAACGTTTAAGTCCTTCTTTTTTAAATTTTTTTTTATTTTGCTTGTGACTCTTCTCAAACCTTATAGATACGATCAAGAACTGATTTTAATATCAGTTGCACTTTTGGATGTTTCACACTCTGGCGAAACATTGAGTGATGAACATAAAATGTAGGAAATAGGTATTTGACCCCTTGCTGATTTTGTTCACTTAAAAATGTATTGACAGTCTGTCATGCTATTGGCAGCTTCATTTGCTATATATATAAAACCCTTATTAGCAGCACAGAAGTTGGACATATCTTGTAGTTGATGAGCAGGTTTCTGCACATATGGAGGAATTTTAGTCTTTACTTTATCACAGATCACATCCAAACCATTAGCATTTGTTGGCTGTCGCTTGGCAACGCTGCTCTCTACTCTCTGGTCTCTCCATCGGTTTTCTATAGGACTGAGGTCTAGAGACTTGCTGGACTACTTGATGACCTTGATGTGTTCTGTCTTTAGCCATTCCTTCCATTCTTGGTTGTGTGTTTTGGGCCATTTTCCTGTTGCATTGATCCACCCATCTTTCCATCAACACAATGAAGTACCCCCAAAAATGTCTCCACCTCCATGCTTGACAGTGAGGAAGGTGTTCTTGGGGTCATAGGCAGCATTTCTCTTCCTCTATTATTGTGTTGACGCCAAAGAGCTCAGTTTTGGTTTCATCTGACCACAGCACCTTCTTCCAATCATTCTAAATTATAAAGGTGTTCATTGGTCAGTTTTAGATGGGTCTGCACATATGGCTTCTTAAGCAGGACTATTTTGCCAGACTGCAAGATGTTAAACCATTGCAGCATAAAGTATGACCAACAGTTTCCGTGGTGACTGTGTTCTCTCTGTTCTCATGATCATGGAAAGTCCATCAGATGAGATCTTGTTTGAAGCCCCAGACCTATAGGTGGATTGATGTTGCAATTCAGCACAATTGCACCAGCCGTTGCCACCTTAGCCCATTCCGCAGTCCATTCCGGGCTTTTGCAGGTCTACAATATTCTCCTTTAAATCCACTGAAAGCTCTGGAGACCTTCCCATGTTGGAGAGTTTGGAGTCTGACTGATTCTGTGGACAGGTGTCTTTTATCCAGGTGATCATCAGCAGGGGATCAAATACCTGTTTCCTCCACTGTATTATTCCGAGAACAGCACCTTTAACAATGCCCATCAATTTTGATAATCAGTTGACCGTTGTGCCAGCGCAGCCTCTGGCCGCTGATTTACTAGGATTGACCAATTTCCAGTCGCGCCAAGCGCTTCAATGGGAGGGCAAACAGAGGCGTGACTGGCGATGCAGTCAGGCATGTTATCAAACGCTGAGCTTGATTAACAGCTCATCAACATGCAGAATTAAACAGTCTGGCTAAATGCTTTCCTGACATCAGACACTCGTAAAATCCTTTTTTTGCTGCGACTAACAACGATCTGCATTCAGATCAGCAGGTAAAGAAAACAAAAAACAGTTTTTTTTTCTCATAAGACACAGCAAACAGACACATCGTGTTTGGATTTACATGTCACTGTATTAGGCGTCGCATGCTTGTGAGAAACAATAACACTTACAGATCTGGCACAAACACAATTATTGTCATGCATATTTGATAAGAGTCGTGCACACAGACGGAGAGGAGACAGCAAGTCGGAGGGGAAAGGTTGGAGGATGTGGTCTGCTAACAAAGACATGGTTTTTGAGTGTTTGCTCATGTCAAACAAAGCAATTATGAGCATTGATATGAGTTTGATACTTCATACTGGATATTTGATGTTCCTGATTTCAAATTTGATTCTTAATCGTGTTTGTTCATCAATCTGTACGTAGGAGGCAATTTCCTTGTTTAGAGTCCATAGTTTCTATCCTTTTAGTTTTTTTTTTTTTTTTTCTCACAATGGTGTGCTCAAGTACGTCACTTGCAGGCCACCGTTACATGCAGGCAACAGAATAGAGGATCCAGAAAGGCAGGGGTCAGCGGGGGACAGACTGGGGTCAGGTGCCTCTACTTTCCTTGTGGGGGACTCTGGCTTCTCTGGAGCCTGTGTCACACAACTATCAGCAACAGCAGCAACAGCAATGCTGAGGGAGTGGAGTGGGAAACAGAGAGCAGTTACTTCAGACCGAGACAGAAAGATAGATTAGCAAAAAAAGGGGAGGGGGAGAAAGAGAAAAGAGACAGAAAGCAATGGGAGCGGTCAAACACTGTCATCTGTCTTGAAAAAGATGGAAGCAGCAAGGATTCTGAGTCCCTATGGGCTCGGAGGCGGACCTGGACTCTCCGTCGTTGTGTGGCAGGTGGTAGAACATGTTGGCCTTGTTAATGGAAGCTAAAACACTTGTACGAATCTCATTAACTGTGCTGATAAAGGCTGGTGCGTGCCCTTAGCGGGATTCTGCTCCCCTTCTGCCACTGTTGTTTTGGTAATATTCCCAGCTCTTGCACACACACACAACATTCCCACAGGAATGGTGGTTTGCATCCTGAATATTCAGCATACCCAAGAGCATCATGGAAACCTTGGCAACTAGCGAGCTGTCTTTCAGGAGCTGTGTTTGTGTTTTAATTTTTTCTTTTTTTTTTGAAAGCAATTAGCAGGACACAACTCGTTTCCTTTTTCTGTCTTCTTTGGATATAGATTAGTGATTATTTTTTTTCCCTAAAAAATTAAAGGCTTTAGTGACTTTTTGGAGAGCAGAGGGAAACATTCACAACAGCTCAGTTGCTTTTTTTTTTAATTTGCTCTCTGATTTGCTCCCCATTTTGTGTTTGTGCAGCAGCTGGCAACGGCAGATGACAATGTCTGCCAAATGAACGTAATGTCAATGACAGTCAGGTTAAAACTGCCGTGGCCTCTGGTTCAGAGGATAACCCAATTACCTAACCGAGTTAAACACAACGGTGTATTCTCGTCCCAGAATGACATTTTTTTTCATGAATTATATGGCAGTTTGTATTAGAATAGAACCACAATTCCTTCTGATTTATGTTTGCTTCAAATCATCTACTAAAGGCTGATTTCCACTGGTCCGTCTGCGCTACGTCTCTATTGTGTTGACACAAAAACATAGAACGTTCTTCAATGAATCTGAATGTTTTCATCGCCTCCTATGTCTGCGTCTGACGTCCCTACCTCTGCAAAGCAACTCAAGCTTTTTGCAGGAGTTCAGTCCGTTAATGTGCAGATTTTGTGTCAAAATGACGGAAAACAGGTTTCAAAACAAAAGAAAATCTGCTGTACTTTCAAAATAAAAATGCACGAAATGAGATTTTCTATTTAAGGTGACATGCCCACCGTTGTCCATTCTCGCTATGGTCAAAAACGTTTAACTTAATGACAATTTGTACTAAGTACAAATACATCTTTTAAGGCATAAAACATGCATTTTGTAGGGACTAAGTGATGAAAGAGAGGGCATGGCGCCTGATTGCCTAAGTTTTGGATGAACTACTTGACGTGGGGGCTGCAGGACAAACCACTTTGTCAAGGGGGAGGTTGGAACTACCAGAGATGCAACAGACACAATGTAAGCTAACTGACGTCCGTCAGACAGACTCTCCACATAATGTAAGGGTGACGCACCGCCAATGGACCAGCATAAATCCAGCGCAATAGTCGTCCAACAGAATTCTGTGACTTCTCACTTGAAGAATCCTCTAAAATCTAGCTCACTTCATGATAAAGCCATAAGTGTTGGAAAGCCTCTCCCCAGAAGAGGCTGCTGCAATCAGTCCTGATTAGAACAATAGTCTTTTAATGGAAAATGGGCTCGGCAGAGCCCACGTTATAATCAGAAAACCCTCTTAATAGCCATAACCATTGATTCCATGTGCTCTAAGAGATGAAAACGATACTTCCTTCTTTTTTTTTTGTTTTAGTGTCAGTGCAATTACATTATTTTTCACTAAAAGATGTAAAAGAAATTAAATTTATTGGCTTCCAAAGCAAATTAGACTCAAGGAGTCAGACACTTTGTGTCTTCCACTCATGGAAAAGTGTGTGGTCGCTCTCTGAGCTGACGATGGTGCACACCAAAACTCCCAGCCTGTTCACACCCCCCTGCAGTATTCTCAGGCACAGGTTTGGTACTCACAGGTCATTATCTGTCTCAGTGTGAGACTTGTGCTGCCGTCGATGAATCATGAACACGGTAACAGCCACGCCGACGATGAGGCCGATGGCCACGACACCTCCAAGGACCCCGATAACACCACCTGGGGGACCCTGCGCCATTGGTTTCTCTGCACGGGAAAGCAGAAACAATAGAATCAGGTTGGCTTTCTCCAATAACCCCTCTCACATTTCCAGGTTTAGATTGAATCGAATTTGAATAGAATTTATCTATCAAATCAGAAAAGACATAAAAACATATACATGCTACAAAACAACAACCCATATCTGAATGCTTTTAACAGAAGCTAATTTGAAGCGTTTGTCCCTAGATGGGCTTTTGTACAAAAATTAGACTAAAATACCAGAAATACATAAACAGTTGATGCTAAAAATAACGTGAAAATGTAATAACTCAGAGACACATCAGACGTATAACAACCACACATCAGATCAACCCGGTAAATCATGCAAACAGAGCTGCTGCTGGTCACATCAAGATTCAGCATCAATTTTGCTTTTGCTTTTTAACAAAGAACAAAAACTGGTCTTAGACTCTAAATCAGTAGAAAGTTAATCCCTGAATCTCACACCTTTCACAGCGACTGCAGTTTGAGCAAAAGAACCTTTACCAGAAAGGAACCGTAGCCGCAGCTCTCTCATTTACAAATAAAAGTCTGCAAAGGTTTAAAGGTGCCAGTTCATTGGGACATTAAAGATCATCTTTAAAAAAAGAAAAATGAAAAAAATAGAAAATGTCACAATGTTGTATTTCAATAAAATGTAAGTGCAGGAGTGGTATTTTACTGTTTTTTTGATTTATAATCCCCACCGGTTTGAGTGTGATTTGATTGGATTGTGAGCAGGCAGTTACTTCATGAAAAAAGTGGGAAAAGGCCAAAGAGTTTAGAAATATTTAAGCACATTTGGGAGTCAGGCATTGTCTCAGTTTAAAACAGTTAAAGACCCACTCCATTCATCCTTCGATTTATTCTAAAAACATTCCCAGAGGTCTTTAATTACGATTATGCCGTTTTTAGTCAAAATTGTCTAGGCTGTATAGTTTCTGCAGAGAGTCAGGAGTTAATCAGAAATTAACTGAGTTGTCGGCAGGGGTAAACCTGTGCTCGTTTCCCATCATCCCTTTGTCCCATTAACTTGCAGCCCCTCACAACCAATCCTTACCGGTGCAACTAAAATAGTGAGCAATATCAAGCAGTCCAGCTGTACCGTTTTGAGGCAGATGTTAGCTCGGACAAAGAAAATGAAAATATACACAGATCTAGTTGGTGTACAAGTGGCACTGAACAGAGATAAACCTAAGTTTGGTAAACAGATTTTCACAATGAACAAAACATCAACAATGGGTTTCAAGCACCAACTTCACATGTGTTTTGGCTGGGCCAAAGACGCTGCAATGTGCTCACAAACGCTGATTCGAATATCCTTCAAATTACTCCTAAGACAAGGAACAAGAGTAATGTGTTCACTTACAAACGTTTGATGAGCAGTTTGGATGTTTCCATTTCCAAAGTTTGCACATGCAAGTGCATTAGCTCCACTTCCTGAGCTTGTCTTAAGCTCAACCTTCCTCATGAGAAAAAGTAGGCAAAAGTCCTTTGTGGCAACCCCAGCCTGGAGCAATGCAGTTGGGTCAGCCCCTGCACTGGCTACAGCAGCAGGAGCTTCCACACCTGCATCTGCCAGATCAGGGTTAGAGGCATTACCAACACCTGCAGTAGCCTCCACTCCTACACTGTTGTTTACACCACCTCCAAATGATTTCTCCAGACATTGGCTGGACCAGACCTCTGCCAAAATGCTCTTGAACTCAACCAACAAGACATTGACTTCAAACACCACGTTACAAATGAACCTCAAAGAAAAACTGTTAACCAATTAAAACAAAAAAACTCAAGTAATCAAAACCCAGCAAAATCAAAAGGACCCAGATGGATAACAGATCCCATATGATGGATTAACAAATCCCGGACGAGCCCCTAATGTATGTTACGCCTGTTTGGTGGTCAGGGGGATATGGAGGAGCATAATATAAAAGTAAAATATGTCACAACTAAATAATTAACAATTAGCACGAATTGCTAATAGATTGCATATAATCTGGGACTCTGGTCGAAAGCCTGGCCCATCTCATGGATCTCCCAGCTGCTGCTCCCGCATGTCCGCCGTCTAAGCAACTCCTCTCACTTTTTCCATGTTTGACCAATATTTGACCACAGCGGCAGTGTGACATGGCCTTAACAAGTAGAAGCTTTTTTAAACAGCATTTTTGCCTCTTTTCCCGATTCAGTATGATTTGTATAAAGATATACTCACAATTTTCATCATATACTTTCTTAAATAAGTT
The DNA here is from genome assembly GCA_014656515.1 of Oryzias celebensis. NCBI lineage: Eukaryota > Metazoa > Chordata > Actinopteri > Beloniformes > Adrianichthyidae > Oryzias > Oryzias celebensis. Next base: position 76,184,937 of record BNCR01000012.1, read on the forward strand.
CTTCATCATGAGAATAATGCTGAAAAAACATGTAAACAACACCAAAAACCCCATTTTCATTGGAGATGGTCTTTGATGGTGGCAAAACTGGCTTAAAACCATTTTATCATGAAAGCTGGAAAATATACAGATAGAAAACCAAACGTTAGACGGACGGATGTAAAACTATAATCTTTCAAAATGAATATCCAAAGAAACTTCATAAAGAACATCTGAAAGCCATTCTGTGAGACTTGTGTCAGCATGAGATCATTGTCTGTTCTGGCAAAGCTTGAGTTCAAAACAATGGCAGTAACTCTGCAGCAGCAGCTTTCTAATGCAGGTTCTGTCAGCTGTTCAGAAGCTGTGCAGATGTGAACGACAGCAGAGGTGTTCGGCACTTTAGACCAACGAGGAAGACAGAAACAGTCTTACAGAAGCAGATTCTGCAGCACAGTCATTTGAAAAACAGGATTTCCAAACTATTGGGACTCGTCATCTGGCAGTGAGATATCTGCATCACATGAATTAAACACTCATGGCAGCTGCCAGGATTTATAGGAGATGATGTCTCAGAAAACTTGCCCCAAGGTTATGGTATTAAGGTAAAAAAACTGCTGGAAAATACCAAAATAATATAAGAACGAAATTATTTACATGCTTTTCAGGCCTTAGCTTGTTAAGACTTAGTCACATTTATCTCTTTGGTGAGAGTTTTTTGGGTTGTCCAGGCTTGTGGAGGATCATAGAGAGGAGTGACCACATCTTAAAAGGAGTGAAGGTGTCTCTTGTAGTTGTAATAAATAATGAAAATGGAATGTATTGTGCGTGTATGAGTGTATTGTAACCCATTTGGAATGCTACATACATAGTGACCATGTTATGCGCATTCTTGATCGCGCTTTTAGCAAATGATGTTAAAACTGGACTGTCGCTTCTTGATCCTTGTGGATGTACTCACAGCGGAACGAGGATTAGTGTGAAATGTCGTAGCGGTGCAAATCTGGTGAATCTTGCTCCAGGCTTTTTCTTACACATCCCGATTCTGATATTTGAAAGACTTGGTGTCATATAATTCCGACTGGGCCCAAACCGTAATTATTCATTTCCTAAAAACTTAAAAACTTGCATTGCCATGTGTAAAGGTGAGAGTTTTTACCACGAAAGTCTGTTCAATGAAAGCGGCGAATGCCTTTTGACAAAGCTTTGGAAAGTGGCATAAGGGTAACTGAAGTTGCATACTCTGATACACGGGTTATGTCATCGTATAATGTTCATACGCCACACTCTAGTGGTTAATAAGATGCATGCTCCAACTATGGAGCTCACGTTTATATCTTGAATAGCACTAACTTGCACAGTGCGAAGGTTTCGGAGTATTGCAAAAACCTGTGCTAAGCCTGTGTCTCACTTACTTTAAATGTAAGTCATTGTATGTGTTCACTACGACCTGTCTCCTGCAGCATGCCTGTAGATAAACATCTTTGCTCTACGCTTCACCATGCAGTCTATGACCTAATATTTTGTGTGGGTGACCTGTGTGCTCTCTTTTTTACCTACAGAAAGCCTATATCCACCTTTAAGGGCAGCTGTGACTAAAGATTTAGATATGATGAATCAACAAGTGCACGCACAGAAGAAATGCATTTGAACAAAACTGCTACCCTTCTGCAGATAGGTGTTCAAAGTTTGGATAATAATTTCAATACAGCAGGAAAGCATGGTGGTGGACTTGTGGTGGTTGGGGCATGACTTTGGCTCTCTGCAGTCATCGGAGTACGAGCCCTTGTGTAAACCAGAGCATGACAGAGCCAAACACAAGGCCATCTGTCCTGCAGCTGAAGCCTGGCCAAAGAATGCTGATGAAACACAACCGACATCCAAAACACACAAAATCATTTACAGGCGGGTGGATGACAAAAGAAATGAGTTGAGGCTGTGCAAAAAAAACAAAAATCTGCCAAATCCAGACCCAGCTGAAATACTGACTCCCTGAATGCCCACTGAGGGTATAAAATATTTAAAAACAAGGAAAAAGAGGCGTTCAAAGTTTACGAGGAACTTTAAAAGTCAGATACTGCAAGCAAATGCCCTCAATCCCACTAAGTATTTCAGCATTTTCAAATGGTGTTTTACTTTTTCTTGAATAAAACAAAAAGAAAAATCATATTTGCCCCCATAAAAAATAGGCAATGTTTTATCCGGCTTCATCTGCCGGATGATGGCAACACAGATCCCGCAAACACTGGAAATTGTTGATGTTACCTTGTCTTGACTCTGTTTCCTGTCACTTCACACATGATAAAGCCCTATCACAAAAAAGGCCATGAGGATTGGTATTAGTTTGAAGCTGCGGCACATTTTCCACAAGCTTATATACCATTATCTCCTAAATTAACATTCACAAGTGTAAATGTTTTTTTTTTCTGGGAGTGATTGTTAAAAATCATTTGTGACCAAAGCCAGCGGGGATGTTTGCTGTTGCAACAGGAAAAATGATTAACTGTTGATGCCAATCTATAATTGTTTCTACTAAATACACTGGAAGACGTGATTTTTCGCATTTTTCCACTATAGGAACATGTTTTGATTTACTGTGATAACAGATGTGAAGAGGAGCAGACCCACTCCATCGCTGCCAACTCAGCCCACCTTGTATAAAAGCTTCATCAGAACCGACAATTATATATTGTGTCCATCAGATTGTCAGACTATTCGATCTTGTTTTGTGTCTCCTCGCTTGTGGAACTCACATCACGTCAAAACTTTGAATCAAACGAAATGGAATAGCTTTTTTCTTGCTGCCGCTATTCCGTCCTCTAAAGCATTTCAACTCAGTGTGAGGAGGAGACGATCTGAAGACAGAGACCAAATGTGGCGTTGCAGCATCCAGGGAAAAAGATAAACCACAAGGCCAACTGTTGTCTCGTCAGCGTGCACACACAGAAACCCGGCGGGCTGAATTTCATGGCCCTGATGCAAATGCAAAGACATAATAGTATGTCACACAACAGTAATACACAGAGGAGCGGAAGGGGGATCCAAATGCAATTTCTGTGTCCTGGAGCCGAAGGCGCAGGATTTACACTGTTGCCTCCTTACATCTGAAGTTGAAGGAACCATCTGCTGCACCGTTTGGCTGCTTTGTGCACATCATCAAAAATTTAAGCCAACATTTTCTGTTCCCCAGTTCCACTGTACATAAAGGTATCCACTCATCACTGCTCTTGATGTATTGTGGGTTTGTGATGCAGAATGTCACAGTCACAGGTGTGGCAAACATTGTGGAGGCTGATATAAACATTCAAGCTGCATGCACTGCTGCCTGCCTCCCCCCAGCATCTTCTCGTGTTGAGCCAGGAGACTTTAAACTCAGCAGGAGCGAAGACTGTAAAGTTATGCGTGGACGGCACCGTCTTTAAAGGCAGTTTGCTCAAAAAACAGGGACAATTACTGCAGGGGAGGTGTTCAAGGACAAGAATATTGTGGATTAGTAATGAAGGTCAGCTGTGTTTACTGGAAGCTTCACTTCCCAACAAGCTGTCTGTAGACTGGAGACAGAAGTTGTTCATTTAAACAACAAATTTAACATAAAAATGGAAGAAAAAGCATTTTTTTTAGAGCCAATGAAAACCACCTTTGGTGTTTACTTTTTGAACCTCATTAGACTGCCTTGAAACATTACTGTTGAATCATTTCACATTATGTGTTTGTTGCACTGTTTAGCCAAAATAGGTTAAGTTAAACATTGAAAAAAACCACAAAATAATGACTTTTAAAATGCAAATTTTATGTTTTAAAATCAAATTGTTAGACTTTAAAGAAATAGCAAAAAAAAAAAAAAAAAGACTTTAGAATTAAAAGTCTGATTTCCTGGTTTAGGTAATCAGTAGTCAGTGGAAAATCAATAAGGACAGTTGGCTTGAGAAGTTCCTCATTCCAAGCTATGAATCGCCTCATACTGAGCAAGCATTCTGCAGAAGAGCAGAGGAAGGACTTCTTTCTAACAGCAACAAACTGCTAGCAAAACCAAACTCAGAAACGACCTCACTGATTTGACTTGTTGGGGGTCAAAACAAGTGGCAAACACTGGAATTTCTGCTTTAGAAAAGAGACACGAGTTATAGCAACAAATGCATGTGCATATTTGGGAATGGAAGGACACTCAGTGCATCTCAGAGCATCACGTCATGCAACTAAAGGCGTGACTCAACTTGTTGACACTGAAGATGTAGCAAGAAAACCCCATTATTTTTAATGTGGCTGTTTACTCACTTAATTACTTTATTTTGGTCATTACAGAAAAAAAAAAAAATCTTAGTTGTGTTCTCAGTACAAGATTTGTTCATTTTTTGGGTGGAAAAAAAGGGGGGAAAAAAGCCTCCCCAAAAAAGACAAAAGTTGTTTATATTTTCATAATCTGTGGGATCAGTGTTTTCAGAAACGCCTCGGTGATGTGGTCAAACAAAGCTAATTGACTTATTTTAAGCCAAATAAGATACTGTTTGTGGCATATATCTAAACATGTCACTGGTGTGTTAGTTTAATCATTCAAGAGACGGCAAGAAGAGCTGAGATAAAACCATCAAGTGTATAAAAGAAACAAACTTTTGACCTTTGAGTTTTCAAGTGGAAAACCAGCAAGTCTGACTGAGCTCTCATCGCGTCAAGTCTGTAGTTCAAATACTGTATGTGTTTTAGCTGCCGCCGAAAGATTACTATTGATTTTGGGTAAGTGTGAGGCAGCCATCCGTGCAGCTGCTTTCTCTGAGCTGTCACTACACCTCTGAGGCACATTTAAGATGACAAACTTGACCTTGGCTTTCAGTGGTTCGGGCTGCCGTCTGATGTAGTGGCGACCTTCTCAGACGCATCTGCAGCAGATGTATGTGCTGTTGATGGTTTTCTCCGCTTAGTCTTTAAAGCATCCATCACAGGCCTTCCAGGAGTCCTCAGACACTCTTAATAAGCTTTTTACTGTTACGTCAACCGGTGGCTAACAGAGAGTCAGATTTCAGTGATTATTTGTCAAGCAGGATTCCACCCCTCAAGGTGTCCTTGCTTTTTCGGGGTTTGACACAACAAATGAGCGCTTTGACCCCCACCAGGATGATGCAAAGTGACACTGCAATTCACCATCAGGGGCCGCACTTGTAAGATCACAAGCGCCAGCTGCACGCCGCCTCTGAACCGTGTGGCCTCCTGTGTTACCAGCACAAACCAGACGCCCATAAACCACGTTAGTCACACATACCAGGGCAGCAAGAGTTCAGGTGGGAGGTCAGAGGTTGAGCATTCCTCAGCTGGAGCCAGGCCCCAAATCCAATCTGTCACACAACGCGGCGATGCGCCTTTTAAATGGAAGCAGGTTTTGTCTTGGAGGATCAGCGCCACCGGCCTGCTGAGGCCCAGCGTGTGCCATTAAGTGCTGGCACAGAGAAGACAAAGCCTAATGATTCCTTTAAATGTATGGCAGCCCGATAAGTGAAAGTGCATTGAAAATATGAGGCAGCATGGTTACGGTATTAGGAGGACACTTGTGTAGAGGTGTTTTGTAAACGTGTTCCAGGCATTAGCTTGATCCTTTTCCAAGGCTGGATGTGGCTCCTGGCGCTCCCTTTCCATCCCATCAGAAATTGTAATTGCTACGGTCTCTACAGGGGCCAACATGCTTTCCAGAGATACTGGGGAGTTTTAAAGTGGACAGATTGAGATTCTGGCTTCTAACCCGTGCCAGCTTCACACCACCAACGCCAGTCTTAGACAGCCACCTGTTCCAAAAGGCCGCACCGACTGCTTTTCCTATCTCGCCAGTCGACCAGCACAGTGAAGCAGTTACGCGTGCTTTTATCTCTCTTTTCATAAGTCTAGAGTCTACCTTATGTGGAAGTAAATGCCCAGGCTGTTAGTCATTTATCAGAAGGAGATTTTTTTTCCTAAACTTTTTCCACATTGGGTAAATTCTCCAGTCCCAATAAAGAGAGAAATGTGGTTTAATGGAGTTCATAAATCTGTGTTTCATGCTGCCAACTGCAAGCGGTGCACGCCGCTTCATCTCCACTCCTCCCTCCCACCTAGTCTGTAATCTTGTTAAAGTTCAGTGTTTCCATGGCGCTCTCCTCTGGGGGATGAGGTTCTCGGTGTCAGCCTTTCTTCCCACAACATTGCACCTTTTCCAGGAGGCTCACCTGGATCTGCACTCGGGGTGCGTAATTCTCGCCAACATCTTTGACCCCGGGACGGGTTTGAGGGAGGGCAGGGGTGGGATTGCTGTTCGACACCACTCCACAGAGGGCAGCACTTCATTAAATACAAACTGTTAACTCATGGGATGTGTTTGCTGAGATGAAAGCCAAGCTTGTTAGGAAATGTACAGAAAGTATCCTCCCCCTGCTGAGCCGCTGCAAACCACCAGAGCTGTCGGAGCGAACCATAGTTTTATAGTCTTGTTTATATGTCTTGACTTTATCGGATACTTCAAGTTAAGAAGCCAACTGAGTTGTGCATGAAGAAGGGCTACTTCACCCTTTTGGCTCCTGTGTCCCTGTCTAATGCCTTCATCACAACTGCCGTTAGAGACTAACTCCAATGAAAAGTGTGTTTTGATGTTTTGAATGGGTTCTTGTGGTGTTTTTCTAATGATGGAGGGAAAATAAAGAGAAATTTGCATTTAAAATTGTGTTTTTGAGTATTTTTTTCTTCAAATCGTTGTGAATCAGGAGCAGACAAAAAAAAATACAGTTTGAGAAATCATGTAGCAGTGATGTAGATGTTCCAGTCGGGCCACAGCTCCCTCTTCCGCTCCATTCTGAAGCATCCGCTTGTTGACAAATAGATCCATGTCCGTCTGTTTTCCTAATCTGGCTAAAAACTGTACAGCTGGATAGCCCCAGTTTTGCTCACCATTATTGTGGCACCGCTAATGTTGGGTTGGGGGTTTGAGGGACTGAGAGCTAGCGGCACATAAAGGGATGATGGGAAGTCAGGGTGGGCTTACACTGCGCCAACAGTCCTGCCCACAACTTAGAAGCAAACTGCTGATGAACTCCTGTTGCTCTGCAGAAGCTATGTCCTAGAAAACAACAGTTTGTTTTTAATACTTTTGGCTAAAAATCAATAATCGTCATTAAAAGACCACTGGGAAAACTTTGACAATAGGCCAAAAAATATCGGGGTGAGCCCTTAACTGAAATCCAAACTGACTAAATGTTGACTTAGAGTTGTCAGGTCACTTTTAAATCTTCAACTCTAAAGCAATCTAATTGAGCCCGTAAAGTGAAAATGTTCAAGGACATTTTTTTCTACAGCAAACACTTAAACAACTCAAAAGGCTAAGTAAGAGTGAGGTAGGTGAGACCCAGACAAGTACAGATTTTTGCATGGTTCCAACCACCCGGTAACCCTGTCCAGTGTGCAAGGAGCCTCTCAGTGCTGTTCAAGTAATAAATGTGTGCTCCTGTGCTGACCGTTAGAAATCTGGAAAATATACAATCAGAGTGTAGTTTGTGTAGTCATCCTACTTGCTCTAACATATGCACCTGCACACCCTGTGCATGCAGCATTTGCGTGCAGTCAGTATCGGGGCCCTTATTGACGACAGGATTCTGGTGCAAGGGCACTGTGCAACAGCATCACCATAAGTGCGTTTCACTTACATTATCCTGACAAATACGTCACAAAACATTTACCACATGCCCCTGAATGCTACGTTCTAGTTACATGATGTCCCTTTACAGTGGTCGCACCTCTCCACAATCCACCACGGAACCAGACAACCAATAAACTTGCAGCGCTAGACTAAACCGTAAACGGTTTAAGAGTTTTAAAACATAAATGTAATCTGGTAAAGTCACTACCAGCCTTCAATAAAAGAAAAAAATAGACAAATAATCAATGAGTCAATGCATCTACATACCCAGAGTTTGCATAGCGTGCTGGATATCATCAGCCTTAAAGGGTCTGGTTCACCCTTGCTGAACGCTGAGATGCACGAAAGACACTGACGCGTCTGAATATGAGATTTCAAGTTGTCTCGCTGACGCTGTCATGAGGTATTACTCCCTGTGACAGCTCCAATAACAACAACTCTAATTAAAGAATGATTGGAAGGGGTGGACCACTGCCTCCTAATGGGGGAATAAACCGCAACATCGCTCCAGGAAGTGAATTGTGTTCATCCATTAAAGATGGGATGCCTGTAGCTGCTGTCAACGTGTAATAGCTTATTTTTAAAGCTACATAACTTTCCATTCATTCTGCCCACTGGTGTGCACTCCAGCACTTTAATTACAAAGCAAAACTCCAAACATGTACCATACTTTTACAGACCGTCAACGGACTTCTGAGCGAGGAGATTTGACGTGTGCAGAGACGGCTGCAGATGCATGATGGGGTTCCTGGTCTTTCACGGCCCAGCTGAACTCTTCTATGCGCCGAATGCTAATCTCAACGGCTGCTCTAAACTGGAGTGAAGGGGGTGATGGAACAGATCCCTTCTGTACCCTCTCCTCCTCCTTGACTCGGAAAGAGAAATTGCTTCAGTCTGTCCCCTGTGAGCGCAATGAGGTCACGGCTGTTATTTCCTTTGCCTGGTTAAAAGCTGACAGAGCAGTCAGCCTGGAAACGCTGGAGAGAGGACGTTTTTACTGCAGCAACGCACCGTCCGGGGAATCTGCCGGTCCAATTCCCAAAGGCCGGCACCTTTCCCCGCCCTTGCTGCTAAGCAAGCGGCACAGCTGTAGCACTGTAAATGTGTTCAAATAAACAGTGTGGGGATGAGTATTTGATCTAAAACAAAAAGATATTTATATTCCTGGGCTGGACTGTTTGTGTTCTCTGTGGAAAATTACAGCTGATCCTTGATACGCCCCAGCAGACCTCGGGATTTCAGAGCAGGAATATGAATTCACTCTTCAGTATTCATTTGCGAAGTGCATCTCTGCTGTGTGACATTTGAATGGTTTATTGTCCCTCCACTGGGCCCTTTTCTCTCTCTGGGGATCAGTCATCAGCTCTGCTTTTTACATTTTAATGGGTAATTATTAGCTTTTGCGATATCCATGTTGAAACGTTTAGGGTTTATCTGTCCATTAACGCAATTAACAATGCGCAGCCTGAAGTAAATGAGGCTACCTGCACATGGAAGCTTAATGACGCGTCGTGAACAGCACACATCCTCACAGTTTTCAGCCTGAGCAATGACAGCTTGTTCTGTTGAGCTCACTCCTCTCTGTCGGTTTGACATTTCCAGGAATATGACTAAAATAGTATGTCTAATGAAATTTCATTATGCTGCTATTTAGGGCAAACTACTCTTACCAGGGTTCTGGATCATTACTGACATGAATATCCGATTCTATTCCCAAATCAAGATCAACGATTCCCAGATCAAACCACAATTCTTACTTTATTGAAGATTATGTACGAGTGGCTGCTATATGCATGGCTTTTTACTGGATATATGACATTTAAAATAATATGCCTTAATTATAATTCTTTAGACCTTTATATAAAACAGGAGATCAAAATCAACAAAACATAGATAAAAACACAAAAATTCAAAAATGGTATTTGCTTCAAAAAGTATCAAACTAAAAAGTTTTTTCTTTCAACTTCCTGGTCAACTTCAGCAGTAAAACAAAACACAAACGCCGTTGATGTTTTGGATTATTTAACAACAAACCCTGAAAATGTTCCCCACAGATTGTCCATCTGCAAAGTATTCTGATTACGGTGCCAGTAGACAGATGAAAAGGAGACAGTAAAAGATACATTTTGGTTGTTTAATGATTTAATTTGATTCATTGATCTAAAATCAATCTGGACGCCTTTAGTCAAAAATTCAGCCAATGTGACGAGCTTCTTCTTTTAAACACGGAAGTGCCAACCGTTTGAAAATGGATCAGGACCATGCTAGTCATACATGTCATAAGACGTCATATAATTGATCACGACATCTTCTGTCATGTTTAATGTTTTTATTTAAACTTGTTGATTATATTTCAAAGCAATTTTCTTTTTCAAAATGTATTTCAGTAAACTGAACTTCAATCTCATTTTGTTTTAATCAACATAAACCACTTGCTAGCTTTACTTTACTTTACCTACGCTTACTTCAGATTACTTCTGGTGACAGTATGGAATTTGATTTGTTTAATTCATATTCTTAAAATGCAACATTATTCTGCATTTTAGAGCAATAATTACATTGTCTGATATGTATTTTACAACAGTTTACTATATTAATAAAGATCGTAAATCAGCTATCTTTCATCCTCATTTTTTCTGGAACATAGCCGAGTATTTTTATACTCGTTACAGCTCTAATGACAAGATCCAAACAAATCAAGAAAACAAGCAGCTGCAGAGTAACTTTCATTATGAATTAAATAGCCTGCACACATTTTGAATTCAGTTCAATTGATTGAAAAAGAAAAGTCAGTCATTATTAAATCTGAGTGGTGCTGGAATTGAACAATGATGTACATTTGAGGTGAACTTAAAGAAAAGAACTTGAGAACAGACCAACAATGGAAAAAACTAACACAGGTAAGTACAATCAGGATCAGCAACAGTAAATGAAGCTAGGCAGAACGCATTGGTACATTCAAAATAAAATAGAATCAATGCCGACAACAGAGAACAATGTGGGAAAGCACAAATACATAGATATTGTCTACAAGGTCAAGAGATTCTTCAATTAAAAAAAATAAAAAGGCAACCCATAAAATCAAAGTAAATTGTGATCCACAAGGTCTTGAACCTGTACTCCTTTACTTTCTGTGTCATAAAAAAGCAACTGAATGAAGAGCTACAGTTGTGTGATTAACCCTGTTAACACTGTAGATGTCACTGATGACACTGACTTTGATATACTGTAACTCTTTGATCGCAATCAACCTGAATGATTCTGACGGGTAAAAGTGAATCCTAAAAGTAATAATAAAAGTAAACATAAATTGTGTAAATAGTTGTGGTAGTAGATAGAATGTCAACACGAATACCAACACTGGACCTAAAACTCTGGTGTTAAAAGATTGAAACAAACCTAAAGTCCTTCAAAGTTGTGGATGGTAAAACATGAGAAATACAACAACACAGACCTGAATGTACAGAAACAAAGTAGAATCTAATTTTGAATACACCAACAAAAACACCAGCTTGCAGGTTTGGAGTATATCTGGACCGTAGAGAGAATACAAAAGACATTTTGGTCAGAACATCGATTTTTGTACATAATAATATAGTTAATGTAAAGTTTCATACATAAACCCAAAGGGCTGCTTCTTGCTTAATGCCACCATTGTTGGGAGATGAGAAATGCTGGGAAAATTGCATAAACGGACACAGGGATCACTGCAGATGTGAGTTACACCAAGGCGTTAAAAAGAACCACGCCATCCTTGACCTTCCTGTGGGCGCCACTTTGGGCCATAAGTGTTTAACAAAGTACTTGACCGTCAGTAAACATTTTGTTGACAGTCAAGTTGCTTTTTTGCAGGCAGTTTGCAAAGAGGGTAGCTTGAAAATAAACCTTCTTAGCTCTGAACTACCAACAGTCAGTTGCATCAGGCTGAATGCAGGAGTAAACACATCTGTTGCTAGGAAACGTCCAAAAAAATTACTGTGAGGTAAAGATGTGAAAATTGGCAAAAATATCTGTTCTTTTTCGGACAAAAGCAACTGTATAGCTGCAATTGAACCATTACATTCAAAAATGACATTTTCTTTATACCCTCATGAAGCCAAAAATGCCAAGAATGAGTCAGAAAAAAAGTAAACACTAGACACACATTAGATTGCGGCAACTTTTAATCTCATATTAAACCTAATTTAAATACATTATTTAACAGATGGCAGCTGGTTTGCACCCCCACCACCCCCCACTCCCCCAACTGCTGCTTTTTAGAAAACGAACGCTGCCAAACCTGAAATTAATTACCATCATAATTAAATGGATTGGTGGCTGTCAGAACAACTTTAAATTTGTTATCCCAGACCCATTAATTACCCTCCTTTTGTGATGTACGTCATTTCTATGACGCAAAAAAAAAAAAGCTTTAGATAAAAAAAAATAAATAAAACGGATTACGAATAAAATAAGTATAATTCCACACTGTAATAACTTCTGAAAGCTTATCAGCGTTTGCAGACAAAACTGCATCACAAAAAAAGAAAATCCATGCCGTACAGATTATAAATGATGGCTCATATTCCTGCTAAGTTGCTCAGGCAGAAAAATCATAATTGTACAAGAAAATAGCAATAATTTTGAGACTCACACTAGGAGAGGAGAAAATGTGGCTCCTGAGGAAAATGCATGTCAAGCAGGGTGTGTGGGAAATGACAAAAAAATTGGAGGGAATATTAAAATATCTCAGATTGTGGCATAAATGAGGAAAATGGGCTTTAAGAGTTAAGGTCAAAGATGTTCCAGATAATGTTCTCTTTGTAATTCGACTGATAAAAATCAACCATTGCATATGAGAGAAAACACCCCTGGTTGTTTCAAATGATCCATCAAGGATTCGTCCAGTTGGATCTCAAACCACTGATGAGGTAAATTGAAAGGAGAAGCCTTAATTTCCTGCTGAGCAAAAGTCAAAACATGAAGCCAACAGTAACATCATTTGTCTCCAGGCTGTGTTTTTTTTTTTTCCAGGTTTTCCAAACAAACCAGAGAAAGCAGCTTGGAAGAACACAAGGGAGGCGAACATCTCAGCGATAACCCTTCTGTCCGTCAACATGGGAAAAGCGAATGCTTTCTTTTTTTTCCTCCTTTTTGATTTAGAAGTCAGGAAAAAAAAAAAAAAAAACATCTAGATGTCTGTTTTCCCCTGTGCCAAAGGGATGTCTGATCCTCATTGCAAAGCAAAAATAGCATCTTCACAAGCCTCATCAAGGCTTTGGAGGCGGCATATGACATGAAGTGTAACACATTTCCTGCAATTATTCACAGGCTGACTGCAGTCAGGAGGAAGTTCAGCCAAAGTCTATTTTTAGAACTTTACAGGATCTATTATCGTTGAACAACTTTCTTTACACGTCCTTGACAACTGGAAAATATTGCAGGTGCAATACAGGTCTTAAAAAAACCCACATGGTTTGTGTCTGTGTGGTTTCTGACCGGTCAGTGGTGAAGATCCTCTTTCAGACAGTGTGTGGAGTGAAGGCCAAAACTCCCAAGCAAATGTACCCAGAACCCCCCAACTGTTGGCACACCTAACACCCATAAGTTAAAGGACAGAAGATGCTAAGAAACCAGGCTCAAGGTAAACTAAAAGTCGCACTGGAAGGGTTTGTTTTGTTTTTTTTATGTGTCTTATATGGATGAATTCTGGTTGTGCCTAGTAATGTTGAAGAGATTTTGAGTTTGACTGTGCTTTATCTAAAGATTTAGTTGGGTATTATGAACAAAGTAATTTGGCTAAAATGTAGCGGCATCAACTTTTTTTTCTTTTTGTGTTCCTAACAAGGTTAGAAGTTAGCATAGTCACAGCAACGTGTGTTTTAGCGGTATTGGTCTGTTTTTTATGTTTAGCAGACAAGGTTAGGAGATACAAGGATTGTAAATATGCTAACAAGACTAACACTTTTGACATGGCTAAGACTTAGCAGTGTCAGATTGTGTTTTTATTACCTGTTCCTAACAATGTTGGGAGTTAGTGTAGTCAGTAATGTTTATTTTAGTGGTATCAAGTCTGTTTACTATGTGTTGCTAACATTTCACTAAGGTACAGCAAAGCCTGTTGTAAATATGCTAACACAACTAACACTTTTGACATGGCTAATGCATAGCAGTATCAGATTGTGTGTTTTTTTTACATGTTACTAACAAAGTTGGGAGTTAGTGTAGTCAGAGTAACGTTTGTTTCAGAGATATCCAGAGCAGGCTCTTGGCATAGGTGACCTAGGCAGCTGCCTGGGGTGCCATCTCCTTGAGGGTGCGCCAAATCCCAATTAATAGGCTATATTTTGTTTTACAAGTTTGACACTTTTAATCAGTTTATGACAGTTTCACACACCACTTATTTCATTTTTAAAAAGTAAAACCAATAATTTAAAACATTAATCAAATAACTTAAAAGTTTGACGTCATCACTAACAATAATTTTGTCCGATGCAGCGCCCCATCTTACCTGATGCTGCCACTGTCTAAGCTCGGTGGAGTGGGGGTGTTGCCAATGTTAGTGCTTCTTTAAAACTTTAAGGATGAAAAACAAGCAAACAAGCCCTCAGGGACAGCTTTAAGGGAAAAAAGGACGAAAGAGGAGGACAAACAGGTGCAAAGCAGAGCTGTGTCTATTCTATTTACATTTAGTTGCTTGTTTCTGTTCTGGATGGTGGTGGTGACGTTTTGTGTGTGTGTTTGTGTGTGTGGGCCAAAATCCCTTTTCGCCTGGGGCTCCATGCAGCCCAGGGCTGGGCGGTATCAGTCTGTTTTTGGGAGGTTGGGAGTTGGAGGTATTGTAATTAAAATAACATGGCTAATGTGGCTAACGTGTGGCGTGCTACAAACAAGTTCCAGAGTTATTTTAAATGCAGTTTTCTCTGTTTTGTGCTGAGTTATATTGTGCTTTTAAAGTTGCAAATGAAACAGAAGGAAAAAAAAACGGTAGTTCTCATCTCTGTGTGTTTGACAGGGTTTGATTCTAAAACATGGAAAAAAAATCCACCTTCTCTGAGTCAGGAAGAGACTGCAGGATGACGTCACAAGCAGAAAGGAGGCGTTTACATTCACAGAAAGACTCAAAACAGTCCTTCTGTGCAGAAAGATGCATGGAAAGTCAATCAGCTGCAGAGGCTGTAATTGAGCCCAAAACAATTACAGTTGTAGACTCAGCCTTTCTGCCGCTGGAGTAAAAGGTAGACTTGTCAAGTTGAGGGACGCCATGGCAATGCTCCAGTAAAATTTCAGCATCGCGCTTTTCTGGGGAGATGAAAACGTAGATAGGTTTCTGCCCTGATTCCACACTAATGGAGGGAGGAAACAAATCAAGTCTGAAGGCTATTTTTCAGCAATGATCCTCTTAAAAATCCTAACTGAACAGACTTGGGTTGTCACATAAGAAAAGAAACAGGAGTAGATCTGGCAGAACCCTAAAGCTGAGTCGTTTTGCAGGTTTTTATAGTCTGGGCTGATTTTGAGACACATGCTCTTCCCTACAAACCAGGATTTTATAGCTTAAGTGTTCAGTGAGGAGGAGAGCCGTTTGAGGAGATTTCTGCCATGAAGGGCAGGCAAATGAAATAATCTCATCAGGGATTCCAGTCTCCTTGTCCTTCTAATGAAACTGTTTTAAAGCACCGTGCACATTTTTCCACGAGCAGATTGTTTAAAGGCGCATGAATCCGAGCTGCCTTCTGATGTCAGGCAGGGAGCTTAAAGTTAAAAGCAAAGGAGAGGAGCGGCCCAGGCCGGGGCTGCCTGAACGCTGCATGCATGGAACCAGGGCGACGGTTGGGATTCTGCATGCGTGGCATCACCCACGCTCTAAATGGCACCACAGATTCGACGGCATTCTGTCGAGCTGCTGAAACTTGTTACGGTGCCTCCACCGCTAAATACTGCAGGGGAATCTCAAGACTCGACTGTGGTAACTAGAAATTATCTGTGGAGGGGAATCAGGGCGGAGAGAGCGCACACGGATGACAGGAAGAAGAAAACGAGACCCTGAAGTGGAATTAAGCTCATACAACTGTTGGAAGAAACTTAAAAAAAGCGTTTTCTTTTTCCCTCCTCTTCATCACACTTGCAGTAATAAGCTGAAATGTGAGAGCATTACCAGCAAGGGGTGGAGGGTGTCTGACTTTGACACTAGTGCAGTGAACTTCCAAATACTGACACGAGTGTGTGCACACGTTTAAATCAACACTGAAATCTATCAGGATTAAATATTTGCATATTTGCATTCTTTGGCCTCACTCTGTTGCTTTTGGAATCTGTGGCAGAAAAGAATAGTGGTGGTTGGGGGGATAAAAGAAGCCAATTTGACCCAGTAAAAACACACTTTATTATTCTCAGAGCACCGCCGACTCATGCAGTTCAAGGCAGAATCCAAAGCAAACACAAGTAAACTTAACCCTACCTTGACAGCCGCCATGCTGCTTTGTCACATTTCATCCAGACTAAACGGAGTCTCTTTATTGTTTTTTTTCAAAGGAAGAGCTACAGACTTTCATCTGTACTTTCTACGCCTCTTCCTGAAGACAAAAACATGAACTGCAATGCCATGTTTTTTTTTTTTTTTATTTGACGCCACGTCAATTACGGATCAAACCTTTGCTCGGCTGGAAGGAAAGATGATTAACGCAAGTGGTTAAGTGGCCCTTTGACTATGTGAGAATCAGGGGCGAAGGGATCTGGAGACAACTTGCTAAATGGCCTTCGACCACAAAATGGTTCCATGTGGCGTTCCCCAGCTCCAAACCCAAAAGCGCCTTTGTTCGATTTGAGTGGAGCAACTCTGGGATGGCTTGGAGGCGAGGAGCCCGGAAAACCAGATGCACACCGGATCTGTGCAGTCTCCATTGACATTTGTTGTACAATTAAGAGGTTTATTTTTAATGGGGGCAAATGATTCAGTAAATATTTGTATTAAAGATGAATGAAATCAGCTTTTTTTCAGTTATCCGACTCTTTAAATTTGGCTTAAACGCAGTATTGACCTGATAAAAGACACAACAATTCCTGGAGTAATCCACCAATCAGAGACAATTCAAGATCAATAGGAAATCATGCTGGGACACACAAACACTTGTGCCAAACGGCTGTTTTGTATGAATTGTGGGTAAGGATGTGATGGTGACAGTAATTTGTTTGGATTGTTGATAGTTGATCTGTTGCTGGAGCACAGCTGGAGAGCGCCATTGTGGAGGGTTTAGCTCCGCCGCATTATCTTTTCACAGGGTGTGCACATTTCTCCAAAGACTCGCCCTGCCAGCTTTCCTCTCAGCAAGTTGCGTTCTCATTTCGTGGAAAAAAATCTGCACAAATCTTTTTTTCTTTTGGTAAACTGAATCATCAAACCTGTTGTGACCATCGGCATCCAGTGTTTGGGCTGTCAGATGACAGACATTCTGCATTTTGATTTCAGATGTTAAATATCTCCTTCTGCGGGCTCTTTTGTGTTTTTGTCATGAAAGAAATGCGTAAAAACCCCGTCTCCAGAAAGTCAGAACCCATGCATGAGCAGCTCAGTCTTCATTCAGAAAGTATTTAGATCCAATCTTTAACCATTTTAGTTTTTAAATGATTCTTTGGTAAAATAAAACAAAATAAAAGCTTTTCGAACTTTCTTTTATCCAAATGAGCTGTCCTTTGACTTCCAGGTTGAAACATGTTTAAGATCAAAAGTAACCATAGCTGTGAGCAGTTCACCAAGTAGCCACTAAGGGGCTTGTGACGCATGTGCAACAGCTTTAATTTACTGTTTTGGTCCAAAATCAATATTCAAATTTTAGTATCAAAGATTTTATTTGCAGCAGCAAAACTCTAACCAATGTGAAACAAGCTTGACACAAACTAAATTACAGTTGGACTGTTTGTTTTGACTAAAAGACAATTCAAAATGTGAAAAGAAATATGTCGGGTGTGAAGTTATTTTTTTTACAAAAAAAACCTCTGGAAAGCACTTGTTGATGTATGCATTTTAAAGGAAAGCATATTAGCTTTTCTATTGTGAATGGATACTTCCTTGACCACTGCAAACGACCAAGAGAGACGGCTGCCCTTTCTCAAGGAAACCACTATGAAAATCTAAAAAGGAAATATGTCAGTCCACTAAAAAGAAGGGCTCTTCAACTGGTAAAAATACCCAAGTCAAAATAAGTCAAATAAAGGCGTAAGGGGTTTACTGCATAAAAAAAAAGGCAAATTGTGAAATGATAAAAGGAAGAGATTTCTATATAATTGAAATATAAGAGTTTGAGAACATTTTGAAGGTTTTGAAAAACTTTCACAATAAAAACACTTAGTCTGGCTCCAAAACTTTGTGTAAGATTGTGTCCAAATGTCTTCACTACTTTCTACTTATGAATCAACAGTTCCAAAAAACCTAGAAATTTCCCAGAAGTCTCTGAAAAAAAACTAGCGTGCATTACTCACTAGATTGTCGAATATAGACCAAAAAGCATTGAATTATTTACATTTTTCTTTATAAATCATCCCAGTTTTCATCATCAGAACACATCTTACTACCAACTAGAGAGCGGGTTAGTGCACAGTACAACAGCATCGCCCGTTCGTCATAAGTGTGTGTAACTTACTTCACAATCCCCTTACCACACACATGATAACCGTTTGTTCCTTTTTCATGATGTCATTTGACGTAGCTGCACGAGGAACGTGCTGCCGCTCCTCTCTACAACCTTCCAAAAGCCCGGACAATCCAAAAACCCGTGTACAGGTGCATGGGACTAAGACACAAACTATTGGGTGATGTGACCACACCTGAAGGTCGTTCTTTTACTGTTATTGGTTCATTGTGGAAGCCAGCGCCACTTTGCCTCATACTGTCCTGAAAGGAGCGTCTGTTCCGCCTGAGAACCCATATTTTTGTTTTGCAGTGAAATGAGGCTTCAAAGCTCTGAGCTTTAGGACTCAAAGGCCCGCTGACTCTCAGGGAGAACCTCGCTGATTAATCCCAACAACAAAGAGCAGATAGAGAAGCTACGGTATGTTCCAATTAGGTTCACTGATCTCCTCCAAATAAGCCCAATGCTCCTCTTGGATTATCTCTGTGTGACCACGTGGGCCTGATTGTGTAAACCTGTGTGCGCCAAGCGCATATAAGTGTGTACTTTAATTAAAGTTTGGGGCAGACTGGGAAAACTTTGATTCAGCATTGGCAGGGTGAAAAATTGTCTCGTTTTCTTGTCTTCGTTTCTGTGTCTTCTCTTATCTTCCCTTAAGCTCAGCCGCAGCACAGGTTATCTCCAAATTACCAACAGAACTCATTTATTCTTCAATTGAATTAGGTCTATAAGGGAGAGCAGACCTGCACAACCATCTCTTCTTTATGGAACAACTCAGCAACAGTGGCCCTTCCACAGTTACAATGATTAAACTCCTGCACGACCTGGATCAAAAACCTCAATCAGAAAACACTCCTTGTTCTCCTTTTTTGTCTCTGCAGCAATTCTTCTGCCCGGCCTCACTTCCTTTAAATCTCAACAAGAATCTGATTTTAGCCGAATGTATTCCACACAGCTGAACACAAACACTGCTGGAGTACAAATGCATCTGCTGGCTTTCTAGAAAATGTAATCATTCAAATATTTGATTAAAAAATCTCACATTTTTTTAGTTTTATTGTGGAAACAGCATTGAGGAGGAAGGAGAGCAAGAGACTCAAGTTCTCAGAATGCAATTATTCTTTCAAAACTACATTTTTAAATAAAAATAACTATAAAAGATTATGCATAAAAGATACAAACTGTATCATGAAAAAAAATCCTCAAATTGCATATGACTTCTCAAGTGAAAGTATTTCATCTTCCCCCGTTATCCACAGAAATGAACTATTCTGTCAACAGTAACAAAAAGTTAGTGAGCCAAGAGAGACTTTAGTTAAGAAAAAAAAAACAAAAAATAAAAATAAAATGAAGCATAGTTCTGTAAAAAAAAAAAAAAAAAAGGCAAAAGAACGGCAAGAAGTTTGAGGAAAAAAAAAAAAAAAGGACAGAATCAAAATAACTAAAAATAAAAGACAAAGTCAAGAGTGAGAAAAGTACAACAGGGTATTAGAGTCACATTACAAAAAAATAAGTAAAAATAAATAAAATTATGGGCAAAAAGTCCAAATTTAATGAGAAATAATTCACAAATGAGAGAAAAATCTCAGTTTTAGGAGAATGAAGTCGTAAATTAAGAAAAAAAAGTTTAAATTTCAAAGGAATTAAATCATAAAATTAAGAGAGCAAAGTAATTTTTTTTAAGAATTAGGAAAAATTATTGTGAAAAATTATGAGGACAAATGTCAAAGTTTTACAAAGAAGGAGAATGAATGAAATAATTAAAACCACTGCTGCAGAGGGCCCCATGTTATTCTTCATCTTGGGCCCCCAAACTCCAAGTCCACCCTTCTGTCCCCACTGATCTGCTAAGAATCTGCAGTTTCAAAACTTTTGGATTCTGTTTCTGTGGTTTTTCTTTTTTTATTTATTTTGCTCCAAAGTTTTACCAAGTCTATCATTCATCCTGATGCAACACCATGATGTAAACAGACAGTACATGAGTTATGAATTCAAAATTAAAATTGCAACACATTTCTGGTCCAGCTTGTTAAGCTGGAGTTCTTCTGTTGTGCAAAAAGCAGTCGTCTCACTGAGGGAGAATGCTGAACTTTTTTAGGTTTCAGAGTTTTGTTTATTATATTTCATGTTATTTCAAGCTGCTTTGCACCATCAAAACTCATAAAATCACTCAATTCTGAAGGTTTCCTTTAAAATCTCCTCTGCTTACCAACGTTATAATTTATTCAGACACAGATGTTGCTACGTTGTTAAAAAAAGATTTTTGTTAAATTCAAAAGCAAAATCTCATTTGTGGACCTTTATTTTTTTCAACACACAAGCAAACAAATCCTTCAGGTCCTTTTTCAATACTGGGCTGCTAATTTCATCACAGTTAAATTAATCTTTACAATTTCTTCAAAACTTCTTTGGTTGTTGATTTTTTCCCTTCTGATCACCACAAAATCTGAGCTACACCGGTTTTCCTTCCCAATGTCACATTCCTTAGTGTTGTTCAGCTAGGTTTCCAATGATGCAGCTCCCATCTTTCAAGAAAATAAAAAAGGACCCAGACCAGGTTTTGTGTGTTTCTGCAGTGTGTGATGAAGCACAGCTCATAGATCTTTTTAAACTAGAACATGTTAAACACAGAGAGGGGAAAAAGGGGACAAAAAAGAACTGGAAACCTGACACTTAAATACTGTGAAGGTCATTAATGAAATGAAGAAAGCTGGATGATTGGCAACCTTAACCTGGCGTGACTGACAGAGGGGCAACTCCAAACAAAAACCAAACTAAACTGCACAATCCTCACAAAATGTCACAGAAGTTAGAGCGTTTTTGTCTTTAAAAAGCATAGTTGTACCTGTAAGAAAAGATAAGGAATCTGAAAACGAATTTAACTTTATTTTAGATCAATACATTGAATAAACAGTTTAAAGCAACGATGTAGAAACTAATGGAACCCTGGTTAACCCACAGGGTCAAATTTGGCCACTTTTTTTGGTTTTGTTTTTAAAATTCATCTATTTATTTGTTTGTTTGTTGGCTGCTGTTAGTTGCTGCCACTCAAAATTTAAAAAATAAAAAAAACTATTAAAACAAGGTCTTTGAAGGCCCAAAGGACTTGGGTTTTCCGGGGTTATCCACAATAGGGTGGAGTCGAGTAAGTTGTCTTCTTCCCTCTCCCTAACAAGCAACAAATCAAACTGTATTCGCCTGCTTTAGACAGTCATCATATTTAATTACTCTAATGTGATTTGCATGTGTACTTTAAACAAAACAGAAAATATGTCAATTAATGATTGTGAGAAGTTACACTGTAAAGAAGATTACATCTTCTATGATTTTTATTTTTACAATGTTTTTTTCTGAAATTGGTTTGATAAATTTGTGTTTTGTAATTTTTTGATATTTTATTATTTTTTAACATTTGAAAATGAATCAAATGAAAGGATCTGCTGCAAATGAACAACCAAATCTGTTTTCTAACTTTATTAAAATAAAATTGACCTTTTTTCTGTGTAACTTTATGGCATTCTTCTCTTTCTTCTATTTTCTTGAATTAAAGGTGTTCAAAAGAATCCTTACAGAAGCAGGTTGAAGAGGAGCTGAATAAAGAACACAAGACGGACAAGACAAAAAAAAAAAAGCTGCAGATTGTCCTTTCTGCAACCATGCATAAAACCCAAAAGGACCAATGGACATAAGCAGCAGGAGGGAAACCAAATGGATGAAAACCAAATGACTTACACAGAAAAGTGATGACTACAATTTAGCAGCTGAGCAGCAGGCAGTAACTGAAACCTGGTGTGAAGCACAGCTAAGAGGGAACCAAAAACGAAATCCTTCACTAAAAACATAAAAAAAGGCTCAACAACTGCGACCAGCTGCTATAAGACCGTGTTCATTTACACTCGTGTTTTCGTTTGATGATTTGCCGTCTGTGTGACAAACAAGAGCGTGGAGACAGAGTGCCGAGGCTGCAGTGATGGGCGTCTTGAGAGACCCGCATGGCTGCATCTGTGGCTGCTGGAGCAGAAAAAAAACCAAACCAACAGAGAAAGAAAAAAACTGAGACCAGTCGACAAGCCGCAATGAGATGATGGAAAAAGAGTGAAGTCAAGCAAACTGTCTTCATGACTCTAAACCCCAGGGTGAAACGGGTTGTTCCTGCAGCACGCTCAGAAGCTGCATCATTTTAAGATTTCAAAGAGCTCAAAAACCGAAAAAGGACAAAACACACAAGTACAAAAAACAGATATGCTACAAAATAATATTTGGATAAGAAAAAAATAGAAGAAGTTAATTTATGTCAATTATATTAAATATTGGACTTGGGAAAAAGATATTAAAACCATTTTTAAACCATCTTAAACTTCTCCTCGTCTGACCTTCCAGAAGTTTCTGCAGGAAGTTAGCTTAGAGCCAATTGAGTACTTTCAGAGCTTATGCTTTTGTCACTTACAACCGCATGGGGGGTTTACCTGTAAGGGTTGATGGGTTGACCCCTGGAGAGTCGCATTAAAGCAGCAACCGCATCTTAAAGTGAGCATAGGTGTTTCTTGCAATGTCCTTAAGGCTCCTATAGCCAACTCAAGGAAAAATGGAACGCACCATTGTTGTTCATAAGGCAAGCGTATCATGAAGTATTCATGAGGCTGATGTAAGCTGCACGCACTTATGATGTACGGATGATGCTGTCATGCCTTTACTCCACACTAGTCGTTGGTAAGGTGTAAGTACCGGCTCCTTACTGAGCGCGTGCAGATCCAACTGGGTGTGCACAAGATATGCACATAGAATGGCCACATAAAATAGACTGATTGACGAATTTCCTCCTTTCTCAGAGTCAGCCTTACAAGCAAGAAGCCCAAAGTTATCACTTGCACAGCACTAACAGGGTCCTTGAAATGTTTGCATGATTTTTAAAATGTTTGCTATGATCTGTCTCCTGCAGCATTCCTAACGATAAAAGCTCGAATTCACCCTATACGGACAGTTGTGACTCAGGCTTTAAGGATGTGGGGGGGCTCACAACAGCACCTGCTGCAACAAGAACTAAAAATGCATCATATTCATCTAGTCTCCAATGACAATAAAAAAGCCAGATGTGTTCTTAAAAGCAGTACTAGAAGCTTCAATACATGTCATAAATGAAGCAACAGATTCCACACACAAACTCTGTTGCATTTGTGTATTTTTAACACAACTTTGAGTGTTCACTAAGTCATTGGTTGAGAAGTCACATTTTTAAGACTTTCAAGCTCTACTCATACATTGTTTAGAGAAGCGAGCGAGTGTGACGTCAGCTTTCTCACTGTAACAATGAGATGAAGTCAATTCAGTCGCCATTTTTTCACAATACGGGCATCACCATATTGGAACCAGAAATCGTCAGTAAGCAGTGATTGGGCTGATTCCTTGGACTCAATATTTCTATGGCAACCACTCTTGTCAATCAGTAGTGAGCTAGTTGGAAGGCCACGCCCCTTCCACTTCAAAGCGAACTCAGGAGAATCTGTCAATCCAGCATTTTGAACGTTTGACATGAGGCCACATATTTTCACTAGAGCATCTGATTGGTTAGTTAATAACTTGAATAACAGACAAATTTTAAAATACAGGATTATCAAGGACTTGTTAAAAAAAAGGTAAAAAACAAGAATGGTCAATCTGACAAGTATAATGATTTAGCCAGCCAAAAGAGCAGCGGGTACTTCCTGTCTGGAACACAAGGGGGGAGAGGGTCACTCAGTCCAGTTTTCATATACAGTCAATTTCTTTGCTACATCCAAAGTAACAGAGCGTGCATGTTTTCATTAGCTAGCGCTATAGGAAGAAAAGAAATCGTATTTTACTTTCAGAGCTGCTCAAAGATACTTCAAAAATCTAAAATCTGCTTTTGTTTATATTCACTGGAGGAATAAATTATTATTTGAAAGCACTTTTTTGAGATTCCCTAGCTCAACACTAATATTGTTTCTTTTTTTGCTTCTCCCTTTTTCAATTTCCACTGTGGGAAAACTGCAGAATGCTGTTAGCTATAATTATTGCTTTTGTTGAAATCCAAGGACAGGAAGTCGAAGAAAAAAAACCCACAGTTGGTCTCTGTCTGTTATTTCTTTACAGTCGAAGTTCCTACAGTGAGTCATTTATGTGAGTGCATTTCTTAATATTGTGAAATGAGCTCTGTGCTAAGAGTCGAAACCATCGCGCAGCTGACAACGCAACCCATAAATAACAGACTTAGAGCAATCCTATTCACATTAGCAGAACTCATCTTGCCAATACAACTTAAATCATTCCTCCCCTTCCCATGTAATTATAATATTAGTGGAGATTTAATGTAGCTCTGCTTGTTTGCCAGAAAAAAATGGTGGCTTTTTCGGTCCGGCCCACTGTGGTTTGGCCCAGCCAATAAAGTTGTTTGAGTAATGTTTGCATAGATATAACCCCACTTGGCTGGTTGCTCCCTAAAGAACTTATACCACCTTGTAAATATACCTTTAGATGAATTCCTACAGTATCTCATGTGCTACCTCTCCCCTTCTGCCCCTACATCTGGTTCCATTTTTCTCAGAGTATGACAAAACAGTGAAGACATTCCAAACTGTGGTCATCCTGAGCCCCTCCTCCAGCTTTCTTTCTTGGCAGAGCGGCTCATGTCTCACATCTATTCGTGAATGCTTCGCCAGACAGCTGGGCCTCGGGGTGATCCTGCAGGGGAACTGTGGAAACACGATCCGGCGAAGCAGCCAGCGCACAGAAAGACTCCATAGTGGGGTTACTACGGTGGCCCGAAGGTACAAATCACACCAGCAAATCACTCAGCACAAAAACCCATCAACACTCATAACAACAATTAGAAAAGGAAGACAAACAATTTAAAAAAAATAACATTTTAGAAATCAAAACAAAATGATAAAAACAAAAACAAAAAAAAAACATTAGAAGGAAACAAAGTAAAGATAAAATGTTTTAGGAAACAAAAATAATTTCCAGAAATCAAAAGGAAATTAAAAATATCAAGAAACCGGAAAAGGTAAGTATCATGGGACATCACTGACTGGAGGATGACGTTTGATTTGAGCATTTCTTCAAGCCAAATAATTTGGACAAATGTCATCATCCAATCAGCGAGGTCCCATTGTACCTACTTTTTTTCTGTTTCTCTAAACAAGAAAACAAAAAAAAAAAAAAGCAAAACAAAAGTAATTTCCAGAAATGAAAATGAAAAGTTAAAAATGAAACAAAAGAAAAAACATAAAAGGTTGGTAATGTGGGACCTCGCTGATTGGATGATGACGCTGGTCCATCATTTTAGCCAAAAGTTATTTGGTAAGGGTGTCACAAGTTATTTTACCAACAAGTCCATTCCTATCATAATTGATGGTTGCCGATGCGATTCACTGATAGATCTTTATTTTGTCATTGTCACAGGTACAATGAAATTAAAGTGCTTCCTGGTCAGAGCAACAGACGCACTGTAAAGCAACCCACGATAAAAACATACTAAAATAATAAATACTACATCAAAATACATAAAGAGTTCTCATTTGGGAACTAAAACCAGAAAATTTAATTTTTGCTAAATAAAAACAAACAAAAACCTGGATACTCAATATGTGTTAAAATTGTGAATAAAAATTATAATAAATACAAAGAAAACATTCACTGAGTCACAGTTTACAGGAAGAGATCCAGGTTTAATGCTTTCTAACCATGTTTAACACGTTTTTTCCAGTGGGGTAAAAGCTGTTAGTCGAATTAGTCGATATTGGTTCATTTTGAACAATCCAATTCACTGCCCTAGGACTGATCCGGGACAAACTTTAGCTAAAACTAGTGTGACTCAGAAATAACTGGCTCGTATGGGACAGGACAGGTGAAGTTTTCCAGATTTATTGTATTTCTTGCGAGATAATCAAGTGATAAATTAAATATGTGATCTTAAATAACTGCTGCAAAATTTTGAGGGTCTTAATGAGGTTTTTTTTTTTTTTTTGGTGCCATCATGTGCTTTGCCCGCTGTGTTGGTACTCGGACGCTTTTACATTATGGCAGGATAAACCTACCATTCCTAGATTTGTTTAACAACTTCCCTCAGACACATCGATCAGTTTGGATTGATTTGTTGGCGTGATTTGCACTTCAGGGCCACCGTAGGTTAAAACAGCAGCATGACCGCCATGT
This sequence comes from Oryzias celebensis, assembly GCA_014656515.1. Classification (NCBI taxonomy): domain Eukaryota; kingdom Metazoa; phylum Chordata; class Actinopteri; order Beloniformes; family Adrianichthyidae; genus Oryzias; species Oryzias celebensis. The sequence continues at coordinate 76,211,346 of BNCR01000012.1, forward strand.
TTTTAGTTAATGCAATGAAGTTAACAAAAAAAGGTGAAGAAATAATACAATTTCTTTCCCTGCTACCAATTTTTTTCTTCATTCTTTATCCATCAATACTACTTTCTGTCCACTAAAAGAAAATAAAAACATTGCCAGGACATATGGGATCTATTAAGCTGACCAAATTGAAAGTGCCACTGGTGGCCAGCCCCACATCACAGTGTCAAACATTCTCATTCACATCCATTCTGTATAATTTCATCCTCAAAGAGAATGCCTTAAGGGAGCGGATAATTGAGTGGCACATGAACCCAATTTTCGGCCGCGAAGTGCCTCCAGGGCATCGGGAGTGACAAACTCCTTCTCTCACAAGTCTCAAACGAGAACCTTTCCTTTAATCTTGCTCTGGACTCGCATCAGTTATTACACCGGTGGCTGGAATCTTCCTCTTCTTCGTCCATCATGTTCCGTTTGACTGTAAGAAATCATGTTAGCGGTGCTTCCAAATCAAACCCCAGACTGTACAAATATCTCGAAGGTGCAATTTTCTCTCTCAAAAACATTTTTTGGCAGCGACAGCAGCAAGCGGAAAATCCAAATTTAGTCAGCAAAGAGGAAGTGGAGGTGACATTAGACAAGCGACACACCTGTGTTTGCAGAGACATGCCAATCAAACAAACAGTCCCCAAAGCCTATTTCTCACTGGGTTTTTTTTTTTTTTTGTAAACTAAAATCTTTTCTGACACAGTAGCCCTTCCTGAGTGAAGTGGAAACAGTTTGATTGCCTGTTGGTGGCTTGTTGCCTTATGGGTCTAATTTTGTTTTCCTTTTTAGGAAGGAAGTAAAAAAAAAAAAAGCAGCAAAATCCAAAGTTCTTTTGAGGATATCAAGTGAAAAAAAAACATATATAGTTGAAAAACTGCTGGGCTATTTTAACTCTGGAAAAAAATGAAACCACCATTTCCCAAAAATCAAGTATGGCTCCAAAAAGTGACCCAAAAATATATCCCAATGGGAATGGCCCAAGATTTGGGCTGAAGAAATAACTCAAATGTTAAAGAGCGAATAGACCCGCCTGCACCCCCTTAAGATGCGGCCGCACCCATCTACGACCCTCACCGGCCAGGGTGAGCCGAAAACCTCAACCTCTGGTTCGAGTACAGCTTTAGACTAGTGACCACTACTGCAGCAAAACTCACAGAGACTTAAACTAAGACTTTGGCCCAATCCAAACTGCTTCCTCGCCCCTACGGCTTCTCCTTATCCATTCATGTATCCTTCCACGTGGAGAGATACCAACTTTAGGTAGATTTCTTACAAATGTCTCAAGCTTTACTCACAGATGCAGGTAATCAGCCCTGAAAAGGGGAAGGATATTTGAAAACAGAAGTTTTTCTCAAGACATTCACTATAAGTATTTACAATATTCTTGATAATGATGTATCCTATTTCTTTTAATCTTACAGTACTTTTTGACAGTCTTCTCTGGCTTACTGCAGTGAGATCTGCAGTGACTGTCAGATTTTGCTTCTACTTGCTGCAGTTCCTTTCAAGTCATTTGCTCACGTCAACCGCGCTGTAACAATTTAAATCAAGCCTTGTCCGGCAAAATTAGTAGACGTGACTTTGGTGGAATGTTTCCCCGTCATGACTCATAAGAGACATTTGTAGGAGCGTGTCTTTAGCGGCTCCCACTCCACCCCGCTGACAAAACTCTCCCACAGGGAGAGCTCTCGGCAGTGGCAGTGCAGTTGCCGCGATGGGCCTGCTCTTTATGGTGACAGTGGAACCACGGCGTGAAAGACACAGTCTGAGCCGTACTTCAGCTTCACCTTAACAAGCTTCGCGGCACCAGAGACGCGAGGCTGCTGTCACTGGGAGGGACCTCGGTAATTATGGTGCAGCGTGAAAACGGCGAGGCACTCAAAGAGAATTCTAATGAAAAGCAGAAAAGAACGTGAGAAAGAGATAAGCGGGCAGCAGATAAAACAAATATCTGGAGACGAAAAAAATGCCCGGTTAAGAAAAAATACATCCTAAGCAAAAAAAAAAAAAAAAAAAAGTTGATTTATTCTGTGAAGTGCTGCTTGTTTGTCCTTGGCATTCCGGCTTTCATATGATAGTGGAACATCTATTTGAAAAGATACACAAATGAAAAAGACGTGCTATTAAATCACGGAAAACAGGCTGCACTTCAAGACAGGACAAAGTAAACATTTAGTCACTGAAAGAGGTGAGTATTGTTCAGATAAGAGAAAATCGCATTCTGCTTTGCGCTCGAAGCCTTTTTTAAAACTATTTGCTGCAGCAGATGAATTTATTTAGCAGGTAACAACGCTGTCAGATGAGGAACAGGTAGATCCACTAGAGCAGCTCTGTCACGTGAAAATGTTTTATTAACGTTAAAGGACATGCAAATCAATACTAATTAATGAGCATTTTATACCAATGGGATATTTTTTTCAGAGAAAAGAAATACATTGATTCATTCATTTTCTGAAACCGTTTTATCCCTTTTGGAGCCCAGCAAAAACCCAGCTTGGTACAAAAGAACAACTGTCACAATGAATCCGTGTTTCAAGGAAGACTCCTGGTTTCGTCTGTAAGTAGCAGATTTCTTGTTTTTTTAAGTCAAAGGCTCTTCTTTGGTGTCTTCTTTTCTCCCCATAGAAAGACTTTTCAAATATGTTAGTTTTTTTTTATTTACTTCGTTAGCTTATGGGCTTCTAATTCAGCCGCTTTGGGGCAGCAGATGTATTTAAGTCAGGTGACCGAGGCAAACGACTTGTCTTCAGCCCAGCATCTAGCGACCCATTGACTTGTACTGGTCATTGGCCTGGGGGTTAGAGACCACTGCATTACAGTTTTAAAACCTTGACATGAGTTTTAGCCCCACGCTCACTCATACTTTTTATTTAGAACAAATACACATTGTTCCAGAAGTCTTCAACAACACAAGTGATGCAATCAGGGAAAATTTCCCTCATTCTTTTGCTTTTTCCTCTCCTCCATGTGAGACTTGGTAAACAGAGCCTGCTCACTGTTTATGCTCCATCTGGGCGCTAGCCTGATTACCGTGGGCACCAACTCACAATACTAGAAATTAAGACTCCTTCCTGAGGTTTCTCCAAAGCATCATCATCATGGAGCGTCTGCCAAGATGAAACCTGTTCAATTTAACTGTTTAACACTGGTTGGATTTTTCTCTCAAATCGTTGTTTTCCAGTTTGTTTTGATGGAAATCTGTTTTATTTTTACATGACCAAACTATCTGGGCACCTTCTCACTTGAAACACTGAATCAGAACACAATTTGGGTAGAATAATTGCTGGAGATTATTGATATGATGCAAATTCTGTGAAAACCAAGTCCTTATGAAGCCCGGTCCCTTGTCTGCGGCTGTGGCTCTGTCACGTGGTAATATAATGTACCCTCGCAAACTTTCAATACCTTTGCAGCATCTGCTTTTTTGTTTTTTTTCTTCTGCCGCAAGTCGTGAATTCAATGGAGAAAAGGTCCCTCTCTAACACAATAGATCACCTGATTGATGGCCATCCCTGAAAGAACTGCCAGAACAAAACAAGACCCTCAACTCCAATTCCCTCAGAGGCGATGAGTTTTGTCGGGTGTCAAAATGAACAAAAAAGCGAGCAGAAGCTGATTCATCCTGACCTGAAAATAGTTGATGGATGAAAGCTGCTGGAGAGAACAGAGCAGAAGAAGAAAAGACACCACCTGATGGATGAATGGACGCTTAATTATGAAATAAACAAAATCAAAACAGGGCAGGAGGGCGGCTGTGAAGGGTTCAGGGCTTTCATTGCTCTAATAGTCAGACCTGTTCTCGGAAAATGTTTTGTTTATTCATGCAAATTTGACAAAAAATGAAACATTATGATTGGAACGAAAATAATTGTCAGTGTTTAAGCTCCTTTAGTTGTAGCTTTAGATGATTTTTAGATAAATGAAGCAACTCAACTGACTTGTTTTATTTATTTTGTTTTATTGATTTTCAGAATCCAAGAATCCCCAGAATCCTTGGGTCACTGCAGCCAACCCAGTTACTGTAGGTCAAAGGTTGGCACACGCTAAGCGCTACTGGGTACTTGGCCACAACAAAAAAAGAATACATACAGTAAATTAAGCCTCGTTTCCCCCCCGAGTCATACGTTTTTTTCCCAAATGCCAGAACACTAAGTATCATTCTCCAAACCAGTTGATCAATTGCCGTAACTCACTTTGGTCAAAACCTAAAACACAATTTGCAGTTTATCACGCAATTTGCAAAGAGCATATGACACATTCTCACTTTTAAAACCCAGTTGGCCTTCACAGCACACAAGATGCAAAAGTTAACACAAAACTCAAACTCTGCTCCAACACCACGACCAGCATCAACACAACTGATCAAAACTGGAAACATTTGTTGAGAATAAGCTTCAGAGCATAGATGGGCAGTTCTGGAACTACTGAGCAGCTTTTCTATTCATGTTTTCTTCATGTTGACCTCAAATTGAGCTTTTGACTTCAGAGTTCAGTATTTTGTAAGTTTAGTCAATATTTTGAAAATCGTGTTTTGTTAAATTGGTCTGATGTTTCAGAAAATGAGTTTGAGGAATTGGGGAAAACTGGAAGATGGACCAAATCGTACCATTTTTGGGCCCCTGTTGGTTGTAGATCCATAGAGAACCAGAACAAACTGGTCATTTCAGAGCTACTGTTTAAAACTTATTGACTGGCGGAAGGTGATTCCGCCGCTGTATTCTTCATCCTCCGCAATCTTCTCTCAAGCAACTTTAAATGCTTTTTATATACGAAGTATCAAAAGCCAAAAATGAGCTGCTGGATGATTTCCATGTTGTTGTTGCTGTAAGCGTCACCTCTCATGAGCTGTGCCGGTCCAACTTTGAACAAAAGAGCTCAGCTGAATTACCAATCTAAACCGTACCGTATCGCTCAGTAGAAACGAGGCATCAGATTTTTAATGTTTTGTTTTTTTTTTTGATTCTGAAGGAAGTTTGTTTTGGAAAACTGCCGAACATTGTCCAGCACATCCGTCCATGACTTACTCTTGACACAAGTTGTTCGCCTTGATCACGTGTCCTAATTACATTTGTTGCCTTAAAGCGGCTGCTACAAACACTAAATTAGAAGAAACAAAGCACGCATGCATGAGGAGAACATGCAAACTCTTTTTTGAACCTGCATCTTCTTGCAGTGAGGCAAAGAGCACCAGCTACTACTCTAACGTTCAGCCCAACCTGCAAACAAGGGGAAATCTGAGGAATTTCACATTGTTTTAGCAAAGTAGGACCTTGAGCCATAACACCAAGTCATTTTCTTTTGTTAAATCCAGTGTGATTGTAAATGATCATCAGATGCATCATAACACTGTGTCAGCTCAACCAGTTACTCACTGGGTTCCAACACCTCATGACAGGTTGAAGAAAAAAAAGTTAAGAGGTTTGAATTCAGTTCAGGAAGCAGAACCAAACTCCTTTGGCATCAAGTGTGTACGCCATCAAATGTAGGCTTAAATCTGTCTGCTGTTGGTGTGTTATGTTTTTGTACATTTGGTTTAATTGAAGGCACTTTGCATTTAGTTAAATATTTGATGATGATTTTGAAAGAACACTTTAATAAAGAGACATTCAGGTGAGGTTGTTTAAGGAAGGAGTATTAAAAAAAGTAAAATGTGCTGCTTTACAATGTGGTGGTTAGCACTGTTGGCTTACAGTGAGAAGGAACTGCTTTCAATCCCGGCTGGGTACTTTTTGTGTGGCGTTTGCATGTTATCCTTGAGCATTCGTGGGTTTTTTCCAGGAACTCTGGTTTCCTCATGCAGTCTAGAAAAAGCGTGTCTGTGACAGAATGGCAACCTACTAAAAGTTGGGATAGGCTCCAGCAACCCCATGGATGGATGGTTAACAAAATACTAATAAAATAAGAACATTTTGGGATTCTATAGTAAAAGTTTAAATCTTTGATCTTCAGGAAACACAACACTGAAATACAATTTGACAAAATGGCTATTATAGTATCTTTTTCAATTTCAAATTATTTAGTTAATTGAGTTTCAGAAAATAGTTCAGAAACTTTGGCATGACTTGGTTTTCTTGGATATGCTGCTGAGATTCAAATGTTAAATGTTTGATAAATGCGTTATGTCGAACTAAAACTTCTATCCAGTAGGAGCAAGAAAGGTGGGATTTTTTTTTTTTATATACTTGTCATGTCCAACAGCTAAGCAAACAGAAATGAGCTGAGAGCCTCTTGTGTTTACTCTTACAATCAGGGGTTATACATCTTTGGACACACAAAGTGTATATTTGTATAAACCCCTTTTGTAATTTAAACTAAACTTTATTTATATTGATTTTGATTGTATCCTTTTTTGTTGAAAAAAAAGGGGGTGGGGTGTAATGGCACAAAAGAGAGGGGAAAAGGATAGGAGGATTTGAGGATTTTGACCTGTTCTTTGGTGATCTTTCACAAAAACTGTTTGGATGACCTCCCATCCACAATAAGTGAGGCTCAAAAATCAAGCAAATTGTAACTTTCAAATCCCATCCACTGAAGATATTTAAATGGTTTACTATTTTGATTGTTGTTTATATGTACTATGCAGCTTTTTCTTCACAGCGCCCTAGGGTCCTTTTGTCTTTCCTGAAACGTTGTTCTGTTCTGCTATTTTGAAAACTAAAGAAAAGGCAGCAGGATTTTTATTTGAATCAAAACAGGCCTTAATAAATAAGACTCCTACTGAGAAATGAATATCAAAAATGAAATTAGTAAAGTAACAAAATACATTTTTAATCGGATTTATCCTTTAAAGTTGACTATTTTTAGGATAGTTCCGTGGAAAGTATCACCAAGAACTATTCCAGGCCTCATCCTGCTAAACAGCTGATACTTCTAAGCTTTCGTTGATGATGAAGTATTTTTTAAACTAAAAGATAGATTTAATGGATTGAACACATATAAAAAAAACACCCAACTGTACACTTCAGAGGCAAAAAAAAGGTTTTGAATCAGATCTAAGGCCTTATGATTTCTCAAACCACTGGAAAGTAGATCCTGCAAGGCAGAGACTCCAGCACACACTCAAACGGCGCTGAAGATAAGAAACTATCGACGTTTTTGACTGAAGCTCTCTGGAAAAACTCGCCACGCTTTGAACAAGTCCCAATCGATAAATAAGCTGAACAAACGGTAAAAGAATTGTCAGGAAGGACAGAAGCCCTGTGAGTATTCAGAACAGGAGGGAGAGGCTGTAGCAGTCATCGTCAGCGTTTAAAAGCAAACAACTACAGGCTGGGGAAGCAGCAGCAGCGGCGGCGGTGGTTGCGACGGTGGCTCCAATTAGGGTGCTCACACCTTAGAAGATGCCACTTCTGCTTGTGCAGGAATGACGGGCCTGCAGTTGAAATGGGTCCTTGACTAAAGACGGCATATAGCTTCAAAAGCTTTCGTGAGCATGGCAGTATGTGCATCAGCACAGCCACATTTCATCAGATACAGCAGTTTAACCAACACAAACACTCCCTCATGTATTGTGAAATAACCTCAAATGCACATGCTCAGAGCCCATTTAGCCGTGATGAATATTACATGAAGTCATTCTTCAGCAAGTTGAGACATCATATTTGCCGCACTGGTGGTTGCTTTTTTTTTCTTTTTAAAATATTTCTTTTGACGTATCACCATCAGAGAGTGTGAGAGCATGCTAGTTGTTAGGGGTTGGTGTTGTTTGTGCGCCTGTGAGGAGGAATTACTCAGCGTAAACATGTCCCTGTCACAGGGTGTTAGAACACAAACAGCCTCCCCCATCGTGGGAGTCAGAGGAAGTGTCGGTTTGAGGAAATCGCAATGACCCAACGTTAGAACAAACGTTGACTTCCTTGTATTTGATTGTAGAGGAACACTGACATTGTTTCAATGTTACTTTCCAAAAAGTAATTTTATATATATATATATATATATATATATATATATAATTTTTAAAAATGAATGCATGAATATTTATTATCGCAGATTAATCACACATCAGAAGTGACCATTTTCCTCTTTGTGTCGAACAGTTCAGGCTTCCACGGTGTTTGTCAATTTCTGAAAATGAAAACTTACTCGATCAGCCAGTGGGTGGGCTCAACTAAAGTCTCACTTGCGTCTGTTCTTCACAATCGGACACTTTTTTTGAATAAACTCAAGTCAACATGGCCGTCCAACTTCAGGGTTCATGTTCACCAGTCAGGTGACTCAGGGATTAGAGCTTTCAGGGATTATAATTTGTCAGACATGTTAAAATCTCTTGTTGGTGTGGTGAGGAATTCATTGTCATGGCGACTGCATCGTTAAAGCGAAACTATATTAACAACATTTAATCATTTTAACTTTTCATGTCTGATGATACTGATAATTGCACGTTTATCTCATTATCTCCTATTATGGAGCTTTACAGACAACATGCATCCACAAAATACATATTTAACCTGCTTGTCTGTGGTTTTATCTCTATGATATGATGCAAGTGGTCACACCATGGTGTACCGTGCTCCTATCATCAAACGATTACTCTCTTTTTCAAGAGAAACCATCGTTTTTGTGGCTAAAGGCTAAAAGAGTTGAGCTCCATGCTCGGCATTCAGCTGATAGATGAGCTTAGTGCGCTTTGTACTTCATAGATTTTATTTTCAATGGCACAGTTTGGCGGCTGGGAGCCTCACAAGAAGACATCCTTCATGCTTACCATTAAGCTGGCAGAAGAAAAGCACTCCTCTGAAAACTAAAACCATTCATAAGTAACTAAAGGCCATACAAATGCTTGCTCCGTGTTGACAGGAGGTTATGCATGGAACAGGTCTCCATCCTCTGAATGCTGTAGCATTTCTTATTAAATAATGACTAAGCTGGCACTGCAAAGAAAATAACGGATCTGCTGTCATACGTTGCTGTAAGTCTATTGAATTTGAGGTTTAAGGCTCAATTCCTTTTCATATTCGTCACAAGAGGTGCATTGTGTCAAGTTAGCTGGAAGGCCATTCATTAGGGAGACTACTTTCTTGTCACCCATTGACATAATGCTTCATGGCAGGAAGTGTTTCTGTTGATACCTGCGCCGCTGACGGTCTCAGTTTTTCTTTTTGTTCATTGTTTAAACGACTTTTCCAAGCATTCCTTTGCTTTGTGGTTAAACCATCCGCGTCCTGTTGTTTTTAGTGAGGAAATAGAAATTCAATGAAAGAGTTGGATAAACTAATCAAACTTCTTGGGAGAGAGTTCAAAACTGAAGTGTTTGGAAACTTTGTGCGGCTTGTGGCTCAATGCTAACCCTCCAAGTTCTGAATCTAGAAATAAAGAGGGAGTGGAGTTGATCAGAAATGCTTTTAATGAAAATAAACTCTGCAAATCAAGGACGAAAACCACTTAAGAGATCATCGTCTGACTGGTTCCAGTTAGAGCTTCGTTTTTAGTTTGATTAGAAAAATCAAATGAGTAAAATTATCAACTGGAACATCCAACTGCAGCTTCTAAAGATTTATCCTGATAGGATTGTTTTCCCTAAAGCCAAATAAGTCCCAGGGATAATTAAGGTGCCAACATGCTTGATATGCTGTCTTTTAACTGTATCCCAATGTATTGTAAATCTAATTTCTAATGTTATAGCTGCACTTAAACATAACTTACAACAGCCTCAGCGATTCTGCACACAGTTTTCCACATCCCTCATGGGCTGCATAAAATCTGCAGTCGGGGTTTTGATCATTTTTATTGTCACTATTATTATCATTGTATTATTTTAAGAAACCTCTGATCCCGGAGGAGTTCACTGATAGGAATCACTCAAAGTTGCACAGGACGATCAAATGTTTTTTTTTTTTAGGGAGACACATGAGGAGAGGTAAATGCAATACTTTTTTAGGGGAAACTGAAGCTTACTGTAATGTAGGTCCATATAAATAAAGTAGATAAACTGGGGAGAAGAGCAGTTGACGAGTTCAAATAACTCAAGTATGGCAAATAAAATCCAAAACAAGTTTATCTGTTTTATCTTCTCTTACATGCACCATGAGACTTACAAACAGAGGAAAAATGAACTTTGTAATGCAATGGTAAGCAGGGTCTCCTCATGGTCTAGATCAGGGCTTTTATACTGAAAGAACCATTTGGGATGGTTTCTTATTGACAAAACCTGAAGGGAGCTGCACTTTCACATTAAAATAAACACTTTTCATGTTTTTTTTTTTAATTAATACATTCATTTTGTGATGAAGCAGCGTCACGGGTTGCAGGACAGCACCTGAACGCCAGCCTCAGTTTTTGTTTCCTTTTTTCCCTGTCATCTCCTAGTCTTTTAGTTTATAGTTTGCACCAGACACATGCACACATACAGTCAAACAAATCATTCACAACATCATAGCCACAATTTTGTTTAATTCTGAGGGTGCACACTTAGTTTTAAATAGAGTTCTACTCACCATCTAGGCTTCACAACATTCAAACCAGAGCCATAGCATTTGTACACATCATCATAGACATAGGAAACAGGAAGTGACCTCATATGTCTGAGTTGAAAGGTTTCCTGTTTTTTTTCTTCTATTTGTTTTTGTTTCATACTCTGTCCTGTATTTCACAGGTTAAAAATGTTTAATTATTTCTACTTTTTGGATTATGTGTTATTGATTTCCCAGGTTTAAAGGCAGGAATTTGTTTCAATAAATGTTTGGTTAATTGGCCTGTGGGAGGGGCTAAGTCTTTGTAAGGAGGGAATATCTGGCAGTATGGAGAGAGTGCGGCAATAAAACTCTATTGTTTCCACTTCTCCTCGTCTGCTGGCTTGGTCATCTTTATTTTTTTCTGAGTGTGCACTTGACACTGGAGAAGAACCCCGCCACACATTTATAAAGCACACCTCATAAAATTGTGAGAATATTATGGTACAAGGTGCATTCTAGAAATAATGTTTACTTTTGACAGCAGCAGATACAAGTTCCTTTCAAAATAAAACACACCCTGTAAATAAGAGCCTCTACTGCAGCAGATTTATCTTAATAAAAACTGCAAGAAATACAAATTACAAATGGCATGATATATTCTGTCATTGTGACTTTAGTGCTTCTTCATCCAGTTTCTCCTTCTGTTATTGATTATAAACACGACAACATTGGTGGAGATTTTTTTTCTATCTAATTGTGTAACTGCAATAAGATAATGTGATTCTAATACCCTCTCACAATCAATTCAACCTTTTTTCATTATTTTTGCAAAATAATACATGATTAACTGCAAATAGATAACCCCAAACTACAAACCCATTGTTTGTTCAAACTGTTTTTCTTCAAAGCCAAAGAGCCACATCAGAGGAATAAAAGACGTGGCTCTGGAGCCTCAGGTTGCAGACCCCTGGTCTAGATATCTAGATCGTGACTATCTAGAGTTTAAATCAAAACTTATTGAATTTAAACTATTGTAATGACAAATGCAGATGTTTATTTTTTTATTTTGGTACAGTTTACATGAGTTGTGGTTAAAAGGATGATGAAGACAAGCGGTCTGAGAAAACTCCATAGTAATGATACTCACTTAGAAACAAAAACAAAGAGAGAATGCAAAGTGCAGCATATCGAGTCTCTTTCTCTGACTCAAATGAAGATGTCAGCAGAGCGGGGGAACACCCGGTCGGTTGATACAAGCTCAGTCACTGACCCTTGAATCTTCTATTGAAACCTGCAGCTGGAGAAAGCCCTCTGAAGGCTGTTAATTGGTTGTGACTCGCCGTGCCATCTAACCACGAGTCTTTGGGGGAATTAATCTGGCCGGGTTGGAAAAAAAATTCTGTTTGTTTGCATTTTTGCTTGGATGAACTTTAGTGATTGCAGTTGCAAATGGTGTAATCTAATCAATGGCTGGCTCCGCTCCTGCACTGGCAGCAGATTAGCAGGCTAATCTTTGTTAGCGTTGAATCTGAACCCTTCGAGCAGCAAAAGTTTACAGGTGAGAACACCGAGCCACTCAGAGACACAAAGCTGTGCGAAATGAAGAACTATGGACTCAATTAAATAGTCTCTGGTGACCCTTCAGTGCCCAAAGATAACTGAGTATTTAAGTCAGCCTCTGCTGCTACTTAAGTCCCTCCAGGTGTACGATCAGATTTTTTCCCTCCACTGCTTTTACATCTTTGTCTATCCATCTCATTTGCAGCTTCTGGAAGAGATCTATTTGAAAATTGCTGCGTTTTAACAGCTAATCACGTCCATCTTTTAATTGGCACATTTCTGGCTTCGGGCGGCTCCATACTGCGTTGGGAACATTGGCAGCCAAAGGTGAGTATATGAATCTCGCACACATCAAAACGGAGAAATGGATTGAGGTGCAGTCTGGGAAAGAGAAAATGAGATAAAACACTATTTAGTTGTCTGGTTTCTAGGGCATTTCTTCTTGACGTTTTCTCAAGAATTTTTAATTTAGTTGAAACTTTGCGGCATTAAATCCAACACAAGTTGGTTCAAAGACAGTCCAGCCAGCTGACTTTTAACAATCCAGACTCCAAATCCATTAATGCAGTTTAATGACAGCCTCAGCTCGGCAGTGATTGGACGGCCAGGCTTTTGCCCGCTGGCTCTGCTGATAAGGATTGTAGGATTGTTTCTGACAAAGGGTCGCTGGCTCCGAATGACGGCAGACATGTCTGCACGTGCTGACGGGCTGCCTCCTCCACCACAGTCTGTCTAAATGCAGACTGGCACTGACACTAATGTACACTGATAAAGCTGTACGAGTCAATAGTCATGGAGGAGGCTGAGGGGCCGGGAGACACTCCGTTCTTAATTTAGCCCATTTGTCCTGCTTGTCAGAGGCGGGACCTCCCTTAGAAGTGGCGGATAGCTCGGTTTGAAGGCGGGGCCTCACAAGGTCTGTGGGTTCTGGACAGGTACAGGGGCTCACGTCAAGGTCTCACAACAAGCTGAAGTGACATTTCCATGAGACGACACTCCTCCTGGAATGCAGTGAGAAGACACGTGAGATCCGCATCAACATCACTGACTCAAAACCAGAATACTGCGATCCCAGACAGGTTAGTGGAGGTCATGAGAATTGATCACCTTTTATGTTCCTAAAGTTCTTGTAAAACTTTTTTTTTAATTCAGATACACCCTGTGATTTCTTAAAACAAATTTCAAATTGCAGCTCCACTGTTCTGTAGTGTCTAAAGCCGTAGTCGCAGGGTCAACAGGTCAACCCCTCTTCCAGGTGGTGAGAGCTTTTGAGGTTGTCCAGGCCCGTGGAGGGTTGTACATCGAGGTGATTGCATCTTAAGGGGGGGCAGGTGTGTCTTGTAGTTTCTTTAAGGCTCCTACCACCACTTTAGGGACATCATCAAAAGGGAACATACAATTGTCTCGCGTGTGGTAAATGTATCATAAAGTTTTTGTAAGGGTAATGAAAGTTGCACACACTTGTGATGTACGTGTGATGTTATCGTACGGTGCCTTTACGACACACTCTAGTTGTCAGTGAGATGCACGTACTGACCCCTTGGTGACAGAGAATGAATCCTGCACGCATGAGGTGTGCAGGTGCCTGCAGGACGACACAAACTCCACTCCGACAGTCTAATGGTCTAATTCCTAACAGTCAGGCTACGCAAGCACTTATCGCTTGAGCAGCACTAGCAGGTCCTTGCGCAGTGCGCAGGATACGAGTTGTATGTGTTGGCTGTGACCTACGACTGTTTGTTCCGTCACTTGAAGCAAGCCCATAGAAAAAAGATGCATATGAACATTTTCACTCCCAACGAGTGGTCAACATCCTTGAAACTTTGTGATCTCCACTTTCAAGGTTTGCCCAATTTTTGCCTGCAGACAGCCTGTATCCACCCGGAAGGGAAGTTGTGACTGAGGCTTAAGGTTAGAGGCTGAACAAAGGAAGTCCTGCAAAATTCATTCAAGAGAGTTTGGGCCTTTGGTTCAGCTTTGGGTAGGTAGGATTTAATTGGCAAGAGCTAAGACTGGATTGGAAGATAGGAAGGGAGTAAAAGCAGGACCTGCACACACACACGTGTTTATTCATAAGATTCAGGCTGTTTGTTTGGGAGCTGTCTCTTTTACAAAATAACAGGCAGTAATAATTTTGACACACTGATCCTAGGTTAATCCACATAATTGCCAATTCATTGCAGATTCTTGTTTTCTGCAGACAGCAGGAACTTGCTCTGTCTGTCAGCTGGGTCTGAACCTCATGCCAAATCGATCACATTATGCTGTGTCCACAATCCAATCCAAAACAAAGCAAAAATGTGTCAGACAGTGACAAAAAATGCACAGAAAATGTTTATAGTACAAATACATACCTCAAAAAGAAAATAATTTCAAGTTTAAACACAGAAAAAAAACGTTATTTAATGATAACGTCTTGTAATTTAAATTAAAGTACTTTGATGGAAGTTTTAACAAATCATTCACAACTTTTATATTGTAAGTTCAGCTTTTTTCAATTTAAATTTGTCTTTTTCAATAAACAAAGAATATTACTTTTTAAAAGCAAACTAAAAACAAATATTGAATCAAGTAGAATTGTACCACAACTCTATGAATCATTATCTAACTGATTCAGTATAATGGCAGTGACATCTTGACCTATAAATGCCTGTGTTTTGATCTCTGAGTTAAATCCCTGCTGCCTTTTTACAAGTTACTTTTTTTGTTGTCCAATTTACATTTTAATGACATTATCGAATTTTTTGCCAAAAAAATGTCTTTTTGTGGGACTTAGTTTCTGCAGAATGGAAGCAGTCAATAATAATTTCACCACTGAGTTGTTCGAGGAACCGTTGGTGTGGAACTCCCCCCTTCCCATCATCATGACTGACAGCTCTATGTTTAAAACTTTGGCTGCTAACTTACTTGCAACCTCAACCCAACATTAGCAATGCAACAAAATTGGCAATATCAGAGCTATACAGGTGTTCAGTTTTGGACCAGATTCCAGCTCAGACGAGGAAAACAAAGACGTGCATGGATTTATTTGTCTACAAATGAATGCATCGGAATAGAGCGGAGCAGGGAATTTGTGGGCCGCCCAGTGTATTTTCTACATTAAAAAAAAACGCTCTTTGTGCAAATGCATTTTTATATTTACTCATGATTGAGAACAATTTGAATAAAAAAAGACTCAGAAATTCAATTTTAATCTTTTCTTAATATACGTCCTTCCTCTCATTAGGAAAAGCCACAAGAACATGTTAAAAAACACCAAAGAAATATTTTAATTAGAATGTTTTAAAAAAAAAACACTTGCGGTAATGGTATGGTTTTGTTTGCATGTGTTTGCTGGCAGTTCAGCATTTTACTGCAGGTTATGGAGGTTAATGCATGGCAGTGGTCACAGCTCCCTTGGGATCAACTTCAGAAGTATTATAGATTTAACAGCTTTTGATACCTTTTTTTTCTCAGATTTAAGGCTAGCATTGTTTAAAGCTTTCGGCATTACTGTTTTAAAATCTCCAAGGATGGTAAAGGAGTCCCAGAGGAGCCGCTTTGCTCCCCTGAGACTCCTGTTAAGTCCTGCCGGCGGTTTCTTTGATTTAGCCTCAGCTGGGGGAGGAACATTTCTGTTTTTGTCTTGTTTCCTGAGTCCACTGACTGATCAACACTTGAGTTTGAAGTCCTCACAGGGACTTCGTGAGCAGCAGAGGGGTTAGCATGTGCGCAAAGAGGGAGGATAGAAAACAAAGACACGGACGCTAAGTAGATGCTAGACCATGGGACAAAAGGAAGCAGAAGGGATGACACAGCACGTCAGCTGTGAACATGGCAGGAACACTTCGCTCAGCGTCGGTGTGGCATTTTCAAAATAACACCTGGGATTTGTTCTTCTAGTTAGTGGGATTGTCCTCCAGGTGAACCACTGTAGACCAGTAACAGCCCAGCTGTCCCCATATAGTTTGTGGATCTCTAGTTACACAACTTGTTGCCTGAGAATCACAGTGTGAAACAGCAAAAAGAAAGTCCAAATGCAGAAAACTTGAGTTGGTTTGATCAAAGTCCCAGAAAAAACACCACAAATCCTGCTGGAAAACTCTGTGGGGGTTTCGCTGATGGCCATAGTGGAGTGAGATTTGTTTACTGTGGCATCGAGGCTCAGGAAAAATGAAGAATACTTTATGTTCCATTCTACATAAATAATTTGGAGAGCTCAAATGTTCCATAAAAAAGAAGCAGAGAGCTTTCAGATGTAGGAAGTCTTGTTGTGACAGAAGCAACAGCAGCTGATTGGATAAGATGACCGAGCGGAGGCCACACGTTCAGAAGCTAGAATAAAGTTAATAAGCTGCAGCTGAAATTACAAGTTTTATGATTTTGATATTTCATTTTAGGTCTTGAAAACCCCCAGAAAATAGTTATGTTTTTTGCTGCCTCATCAGTTTAGGATTGGAGTTGAATCTTACATGTTGATCCTATAATCCAAAATATCATCTTTGATACACATTTATGAGACCCCAATCTCAACAGCATGATCAAAACATTCCTTAAAAAACTCATGGGATATATCTTCTGTCCTGTAGTCCTTCTTCATTCCACTAGGGGCAGTAGCAGGGCTTTTCTCTCTCCATTTCAAAATGATCTGCGTATTGCAGGTTCGATTCCCGCCTTACCCGCCCATGTATCAAAGTCCTTAATCAAGACACTGAACCCCACACTGCCTCTGGATTTTTCAGCTAAAACCATCATTTCAAGAAATGTTTTGCTCATTTATTTTACAATAAAGGACAGAAATAAAAGAAAAATGAAACTACAAAACAGAAACATTGAACTTGGAAATATAGTGAATAAAAAAAGACACAATAGACAAAAGACAAAAAAAATATTTCACAATTCATCAATGTAAGGACGTGCCTTTTAGATATATATTTTTTTGCCTTTTTACATTTACTTCATTATTTTTCAATTAGTTAGTTAGGTTAGTTTAAGGCGTTTTCTCTCAGAGTCCCAAAATATGATCCATAAGTTTAGTGATGACTCTACTGCCCCTAGGTGTGCATGTGAGTGTGTGACCCTGTGACTGACTGGCGACCTGTTCAGGGTCTACACTGCCTTCGCCCAGCAGTAGCTGGCATAGGCTCCAGCAACCTGTGACTCCAAAAGGGTTTTGAATATGGATGTTTATCCTTAGGTCTTCTTACTGTTCAACTGCCTTTCCCTAAAACATTTTTGACATTAAACTTTCTGATGTGATCTATTTCAACATTAGTTAAAGTGACAATACTTTATATAACAGTAACAGTTCTTGCGGTGTAAGCCACAAAGGCAACAGGAAGGCGCCTTCTAAGACATGCAGCGTTTCTATCAGCTGACAGCCCTGAATTTTCATGTTTTGTATCATCATGAATCACACAAACACTAAATGCAGACTGGAGTCTTTGTCTTGACCTTTAAAGCCCACATTTGTCTCCCGTCCCTCCAGAAAAACACTATCTTTTGGCAAAAAACTGAAGTGCATCAAGGTTTGATGCTTCCCTTAAAAACATAATTACAAACCTCTATGACAGCAGAGGAGATTACAGGCTGATGTTTTGTTCTACTTAAGAAACTTCTATAGCATTGCAGAGGTCTCACATGAATGCGTCCTTTTAGTGCTAAACCTTTTATTATGGCTAATTCCAATGTAGCTGTAAACACTGAAAACAGGCAGTAAAAAGAGCAACATAATGGCTCCATAACCTACAAACAGCACTTAAATCAGCTTTAATACAAAAAACCTGAACAAAAGCCAACTGTCGTGATGAAACGCAGCACTGAGTGATGCTAGATCCTTAGAAAATCCATCCGTTTTTGGAAAAAAACTCCACTTTTTCTTGTCTTTTTTTTCTAAACAAAATGTTTGTGAATTTAACAAACCGAATTCAAAGCTGCAAAGTAGAACAGTAAAAATGTACTGTATTGATCTTCCCCATCACCCAATAATCCACAAAACCATTCAGTCACTGCTTAATGACTCGTAATATTGGCTGTGTCCGCACGCTCCTGCAGTCTTTGCATTGACTTATTTTTTTTTCAATGTTTGGTTTATTGGAATCTCAGGGTCCTATTGGACAACACGTCCCACAAAATCGAGTCCAAACTCAACTAAAAATCACTGTATTACAATGTATTTATCCCCCCTCCTTAGAGGGAGTCAGTGAACACGGTTTGAACCGTTTTAGCTGTTATTTATGTCTCACATTGTTCCTTTTTATTTATTTGGTCTAGCAAAAGTAGTTAAAAAAAACGTAAAAGTCCTTCCATACCTAATTCTATCATGACAGAAGAAATGTGATTGAACTCCTCTTAAAATACCCAAACTCCGACAGCCGTGCATGTTAAAAGCCTATGTGGCATCAAAGCCCTTTGGGCTACAGAGGGCCCTTTTAGCAAATGGATGCAAACAGCTGCAAACTCTGAGCTGTTCTTAATGCGCGCTGTGCAGATGGCTGCACTTGAGCCACACAGTCTGAGACAGATCTGTCTGGCTCCACACTGGGCCTCTCTCATCATATCACTGCAGCTTCATTAGGCACCCACCTCCACGCCAACATTGATCCGACAGTTTTTGATCTCCAATTAAATAGAGTAAACCAAAACTCCACAGTGAAACCCTGAAACGTCTCTCGCCTTATTCTCTATTCCTGTATCGGTGCAGGGTTGGGCAGAGGAACTTGACAGACATCTATAACTATCCGACTTTTTTTGTGATTTGTTTGAATCGTATAAATGAGGATGGAATTCACCTTGTTCATCTTCAAATCATTGAATTTTAAGACCCACTCTGATGAAAATTGTGTTTTTTTTTCTTATTTTTTCTGATGACGGAGGACATAATTGAAGAAAATTAAGATTAAAATGGCTTTTCTGAATATTTTTTGCATTGAAGTTGTTGTGAATCAGAAGCAGACAAAAAAATGCAGTATCTGTTAAATAGAAAATGTGTTGGTGGGCCACAAGCTCCCTGCTCCTCTCCATTCTGATGCATCCACTTGTAGACGACTTGGTCTTTGTTCCGTGTTTTCTGCACTATGAGGCGTACTTGAAAGCCTTAATTTTTTTTCAAAAACCAACAGTGTGCGTTATGAATTGATTAATTCTTGTTATGCTTACTGATGTTCAAGTGATTTTGAGAGTTACCCGGCGCTCTGTCAAAATATGCAATTTTTTTACGTGTTACAAACAAGTTTAGATGCTATTACAAATATGCTAACGTGGCTAATGTGTAGCGGTGTCAGACTGTGTTCTTTTTACACGTTACTATCTAGGTTAAAAGTTAACGTAGTCATAGTAACTCTTGTTTGAGTGGTATCAGTCTGTTTGTTACATGTTGCAAGCAGGGTTGGGAGCTACAGAGGTTTTACATATGCTAACACGGCTAACACTTCTAACGTGTAGCAAAGTGTTACAAACAAGTTCTAGTTACTGTGAATAAATAAAGACTGACAGATTTATCTCTGACTCTTTTGACTCACTTAATGTGCCTTATAGTTCGGTGCAAAAGACATGATTTTAAAAATTAGGTCATTCATTGACGGTGCGCCCTATAGCAAAGAGAATCCGGTGCGTTAAGGTTTTCCTCGTCTAAGCTGGTAACTAGCCCTAAATGGTATGGCTGGAAAGCTCCAATAACGCTCTATATTTTTTTGCACCCGTAATGTTAGGTTGGGGTGTGTGGGGCTTTAAGCTAGTTTAATATAGTGTAAACATAGAGCTCTCAGTAACGAGGAGAGGAAAGGGGGCGGAGTTGCTCCGTGCCAACGATCCTGCCCACAACTCAGATCTGAATTTCCAATGAACTCCTGCGGCTCTAAAGGAGCAATCCCATTAAAAAAGGCACAGGTTGTTTTTATTTTGGCCAAAATCGGCATAATCTTAATTAAAAGACCACTGGGAACACGTAGATTAAAAGATGATCGGAGTGGGTCTTGACAGCTGAACCAACCCCTCATCCTGGTTTAACATTTTATTTGTTTGCAGTTGAAACAACATTTTGGGTAAGAATCGGATGTTTATTGTTTTCTCCACATTCTCCACATTTCTAATTAATGTGGGAAAATATAATGTTTAATGTTTCTGGCTTTCAGAAAAGAAATATCCTGTAAAATATACGGTACTTCTGAGTAGAAGTTCCAGGTTTTAACATTAAGTGTTTTCAAAGTAGGAGACAAATATATTCTTCGAAAAATGAGGCTGTGACATTCATTTTTCGCTCTTTTTTGTTGAAGGAAGTTGAAACAAGAGAAAGAAAAACGTCTTAAGTATTGTTATGACTCACTAGGTTGTAGATTTACCGTCAGCAGTAGCAACTTAAAGTACCATTTTGCACTGCCTTTTTTTTTCTGCTTTCATCTGATTTTCTTGGTAGTCACCTCATAAAATTTGCTCCTCTGTGCCTCTTAATCGTTGTTACAGGAATTCATGAAAACATTTAGCTCGTCTTAGAAACCTATGACAACATTTGTAACGTCTAGGGTCACTGACTGATCCAAATTTGTTTAACAAGCCCAGACCACCACCCCTCCACCACCATGCATGACTATGAAAACATGCTGTCCAGTCAGGCTTAACCATTCCAGTTTGACCTTTCTAAAGCAATTTTATGGCTCAGATTGACATTTTATGTTCTTTCTACGGCCATTTCTGCTGCAGTTTTCCATGATAGGGGTAGATTCTACTTTTTCCCTAAGGTATTTGCCGGTCTGAATACTCAAAAAGGTCTGAACACTCTGCACAATGAAGTGCAGAAATATGGGCTTTTCTTGTGTTAAGCTAATTTTAGTTGAGGTTTGCATTTCCACCGGTAGTAAACGGTTCATCTTTTAACTGCTGCCACATATGGCACCACAACGTCCTTCTTTGGTGACCGTTTTTCCTTGTCGCTGTCACCAAGTAGGAACCCTCAAACCTTCAGAATAAAACTCGTCTGTTCATTAAGTCACTATTAGGGGCTTGTTATACATGGAAGATACTCAGTGATTAATTATTACAAATTTACAAGAAAATAGAAAAGATTTCCTACCTGATTTAGGTTTGTCTTTATGAGTGAATTAAATGTTTTTGACAAGTTGTGTATTTCACTACTTTATTTGACTCTTATAATTGCGCTCAGAGGAGGGAGTCCTTTTGGCAGTTTAATCCCTCGGCTCTGTAACAATCTTGCTGGTTGTGCATTATTTTGTTGTCATACACTTATTTAATCCTTTTTTTTTACCAGCACAAATTAAAATCTTAATGGTTAAAAATAATAGATCTAAATTGTTCTGAGCCCAACTTTCTGCCAGGTTATTTTAACTAAGGAAAAAAAAGACAAAAAAACCCCAAAACAAATTAAAATAAACAGTAATGCTCTAAAAAGTACCCCTAAGATACACCCCAACATGAACAACCCAAGAATCAGTTTCAATTCCACCTAAGATGATGCTGTGCGGCAAGTAAAAAATCTGGGTCACATGACCCTGTTTGTGTCTCTTTATTTATAGTCAATTTAGTGAAAGTTAATGACTGACTGCAAACAAGTTGTTAGAACTTTATGAAGGGAGACATTGTACAGTGGTCCCCTGCTGTGTCACAGTTCACCTTTCTCAGTCTCCTCTTCATTTTGTGTCTTTTGCATGCTCTTTTACATGCTTTTTTTTGTTAAGTGAATTGTGTCCTGATTGGCTGTAGATCATTATCAATCAATTTCCTCCATGCTTTGTTTCCCATACAGAATGTTTGCCAATTTTAGATAAATCTTTAATACTGGACTTACTGGAGAAAAAATGATAGCGAAGAATTTTACAGCCTTAAAGCATCTAAAATGATTGTTAAAAAAAGTCCCCCCTTGCAGGCTATTTTCAGAAGGTAAGTCCCGCGATAAAGGAAGGACCACTGCATTTGCCATTGTATTTGTCTCATATTGAAACCCACTAAGAGCCACGCTCAGATGATGTTTTTTATTTCAGTTTTTTTTGCACACACAAAAGAAAATATGGGGTTAGAAGAAGAGGGGGTACAAACGTTTGCACGTCTGTGAGTCTTTGCATGAAGCCTCAGGGGGTACAGTACTGATCAGAGCAGTGGAGGAAAAGGGACATTTTGCGTAAACCGTTACTGCGTGCCGAGAAATGTGCTGCAGACATGAACCATAATCAATCAGTGAAACACACATCTATCCAATCATTGAACTGGGACTGCTGACTATTGAACTCATTTAATGTTCAAAACAAATACAAGTTACTTCACTGGGTCATCACAATTAAACAAGAGAATCTCTTTTTTTTTTGTTGTATTTGTAACACCCTTTAGAAATATACATTCACATGGCTGCATACAAACAAATTCTCTCTTTAGAGTTGCTTTCAATTACATCAAATCACAGACAGGAGGTGTGGCCTGTTAGAAGCCACGCCCAGCCTGTTTAGAAAGAGACTAGAGAAGCATTCCTAGGAAGGACTTTGGAAAAAGCTATGCATCAACGTCATCTATCCATCACTGAGTCTCCATGTTTGCAGTCAAAATTGTTTTTTTTTTTTTACACAACAGGATCCCTACACAGAATTCCCTAAATAAATCCAGACTTTAATCTCCACCTTATGTACAATATTTACATTGGAATGTTGAACATATTGAGTACAAAAAGGAGATTAGGATTGAATGAAGTCACCCACAGTATTATGATAATAAAGAACAGTGTGTTCATCTCAAGCAGTTGATCGAACGTGAGGATTTTTCTGCCGGAAAAGTGAGTGCGGAAGGCGTCGTGACGGACGCAGCAAAATGTTGAGTTAAAATCTCTAATTTGTGCTTTTATGTTTTCAAGATTGAATCACTTATATCAAATGTTTCCACGGGAATTATTATCCAGCTGTGCTTAGAAAACGTTAAGGTCCGTAACGTACAACTCTGATCTAATCTGGTTGGGGAAAGGTCATTTTCAGCATCTTTGTGTCTTTTTTCTAAAGGAAAGTCATTCAAATTGGGTCATTTTAACCCTTTAACACCTGAGCTTTAGCTCCAGGGTTTACATTCTTTCGACTATCAAAACTCTTCAACGCAATTAACGTATTTCCAGCTGATTCTGCCGCGGACAAAAACGGCTTTGCGCCACTACTTTATGGTAGCAATGTGCAAATCAATGCAAAGCCAATATAGACAATGCTATCGCCCCGCGACAGAATTTGCTGATTCACGCTGATGGCGTTAACAGTCTAGAAGTTAGAATGAGTTTATTTAGTTGTCGCTGGACACATCTCCAGTGTTAAAGGCTTAACTAGGACAAATACTATTTCTTGTTTGCAGATTTAAACATCTGGGGAATATGCATTGTTGGAAAACCAGTCTCACACCAGCGTGTGCACAGCTACAATGATCCACAGCGCAAACTCTGCAGTTCATCAGAAAGTTTTAAGAAGTGTCATCGTCGCCATGTGACAATGTTCAAAAAAATGTCCACGTGCAACATCCAGCAGCATTCAAGTATCATCAAGCACCTGCTTTACTTTTCATTCTAAAGATTTGGAAAGTTTAAAGGCCCACTCTGATGGAACTCGTGTTTTTGGTGTTTTAAAATCATAATTGGAATTAAAAGACTTTTAAAAAGATCAAAAGGTGATCGGAGTGGGTCTTTAAGAAAGTAAGGAGTAGATGGAAGATTGCAGAGCCAATATGCTTCTTTACAAAGTCTCTGCCTGACAAAACTCTTTCCAAGTTTCTTATTTTAGTTACATTTTCACTGATATGACCCAATTTTGCAACTTATCTACTTTGTTTTACTTTTTGGCTGCACCACGAGGAAGTATCTCACGAGGCAGCAGCTGTTTGTTCCATATTTCTGTGAAAAAAATGTATAGCTCAGCAATATCTTACAGTGGAGTTGTTTTGCACAGATGTCATAAGGGGTATTAAAGGAAATGTGGGCTGAAATTCATGTCAGCTTTGCCCTGGTGTTCCCCTACAGGCGTAATTGCAGAGTGAATGCCCAGACTGAGACTGCCGGAGCTATATTCCTGTCTAAAAGCCGTCACAGGTTTAGCTTGGTGGGCCAGTAGCTCCTCACAAAGTTCTGTTTTTTAACTTTTTGCCTTGAGGAAACTGAATCCAAAACAGTTCTAGACATCTGCAACAAGGCTCCAGCTCATTTAGGATTTAGTTTGTTCATGAATGAGCAGACGGGTCCCACACTATTGGAGCCCAGAAAGAACCAAAAGTTTTGCCATCCGAGATCAAAAAAGGATTTTTACATCAACGTATAATGCCTTCTGTGATCCTCCACAAACTCAACAGTTTCCAAATCAGGGATTCTTGTCACTTGGCTTCATTTTGATGTGGATAAGTGTAACTATCCCAGGCTTGAATGTGAGACTGAGCTGCAAAGGCTCTGAAAATGAAATAAAAACCTCTTTAGTTTTTCATTGGATGCTATGAACAATAGGTTATTCAGGGCATGAGCATCGTAGAGGATGGAGATGGTGAGTACTCTTTTAAAAAAAACCCACACCTCCTCACTCTGATAGGCACTGAATGCAAATGTAAACTAAAACATGGGTTTTACACGCTATCCATCTGAAACAATGAGGTTAGCCTGTGAACACAAACTCCAGTCAACTTTGAATTGCACAAGGACAGCAGAGAAACACACAGGTACTACTGTCATTTAGTTTTTCTGAGTCACTTATCACTCAGTTAAACTAAAAATAAGGCCTTAGAAAATGAAAATGAACAATTTTTTTTAAAAAGGGTGAGAATTAAGAGATTTTCAACAGAAAAAGGATGTTTTTCCACATTCTGTTGCTAATTCTTGTTTAATATACAATATAATTTGAGGCTTGTGATTTACATGCTCATCTAATATCATACGAAAGACAAGCATGGACTGTAAAACTACATCTGTGAGATATGCTCTAACACAGATGTTTCCATTTTTTCTATTTATTCATCTATATATTTGTCATTTTTTTATCCATATTATTTTTTTAGCTGCAGCTACATTTTAACTGAGCCCACATTCTTACATCTCTGTCACCAAGTGTCCTCCTCTGAGCTGCAAATAAAGAAAACAAATAAACAAACAAACAAAAAAGAAAAAAACGGGATTGATAGAAAAAAATAGCAACATATGCACTTCCACTCCCACACACAAAACATGCATAAAATAAGGCTTATTACAGTATTTATATTGTTCAACCTCAGCCAGATAAGTCGTTTCCATCCGTGGATTTACTAAAATGCTTCACTTATCTTCGATTTTTCACATTGAGCTTTTTTTTTCCTCATTTCTTTTGAAAGCAAATACATGTTGCTGATTCTATAATGGACCTTAGTGATGAGGAGGAACAAGTGATTTGCTATGCTAGCATCCACTGGCACTTGTTAATACCAATTTTGATATATATATGTATATTTATACATATATACCGTATACACACATTTTATACACAGTATAATCCTGCAGACAGGCGGTGTGTCCATGTTTGCAGTGCGGATGCGGCTGTTGAACCGCAAAAATCACCCAAAACCAAAAATGGAACAAAAACCATCAAGAAAGCAGCAAATGATTTTTTTATATATATATAAATATTTTACAGCATGGCCACAGTTAGATTTTTAATTCCCTTTTTCACTGTTGGCGCACAAGAAAGCATCAGTTGACCTTTTCTCCCCGGTCCTTTGTGTCCATGGATGACTCCTGGTGGAAAAATGCCGTTGATGTTAGCCACAAAGTCACAAATTTCTGCGAAACGTCTCATCTGCATCCATTTGATTAAAAGGGGTCATAAGAAAAAAAAAAAACAATCATGACAGCATTCCAATAAACAAAAGAAATAAATCATGTGGTAAGAGCACAACAGGTCAAAACGGTTCAAGTCCAGCAACAACCGTGACATTTCAGAGCTTCAGCACAAACCTCCACAGATGTCATTTGGACCTCATTTCGATTTTGAGGAGCAGAAAATGTCTTTTCCAGCCCTTCTCTCCCACGGCTCTGCTCCAGCGATAAGGTGGCTGATTTACCGCAAACAGAAATGTTGCCAAACATCCATTAAAAAAAAAAGTTTACTTTTTTTGTCTGTTGCTGCCACATCCGTATGGCTCAGTGGACCGACTGCTTCTTTGTGAAGAGACAAAAAGCACATATGCAGAAGGGGTTAAAAAATACTAGGCATGTCTTTGGAAAACAGCACCCGCTCTGTTCTGCTATGAATGCTGTCCGGATGTAGAGATACAGAAGTGAAGCAAAAATGAAATTCATCTGTACATCTATGCTTTTTTTAAAAAGTTTTTTTTTCTTTTTTTTCTCTGAAACATGAGACCAAAAAAGCTACAAACACCTTGAAACTCCAGTTGTAATTAAGTCACACACTTAAAATCCTAATCTGCAGGTCTTAAAAATCATACAAAAGAAGAGGATATAAAAAAAATGACAAAACTGCAATGAAAATGGCAATAAAACGAGACGTACATCCAGTGTAGGACTTTCACAAATGTGCTCAGCAAAACCTCAACCTGCTTCTTTTTTTATGTTTTTTTTACATTTAATACATTTATAACATGTAAAGAAAATGACACAAAAATAAAAATGCACAAGTGTTAACCAACCACCGTCCTGGCCTTATAGGTCAGTCACAACAAGTCACTTTACACACTGTAGTTTGTATTTTTTGCCCATTCGCTTGGTGGAATGGCTTTTACTGTACCTTAAATAGACACCTGATTTTTTTCCAATTGAGATTAGCTGGATGGGGTCTGATGTGGAGGGAGTGAGGAGGGAGTGGAACTGTGTTCAGGGTGGGGGGGTGGATGGGGGTGAAAGGTGAGGTGGAATGAAGGTGCGGGATCAATGGTTGTTTGGCTTGGTTGTCGCATGCCTCTACACATACCACTCTTTCTTAGAAATGACAGAACCGTCGGTTTGAGAGATCATATCGTCGGCTATTTCGGGTTCCGGGTCGTACTGGAAAGTCAGAGTCCGCTCGTCGTACTCTCGGCTCTCCCCCTCGTCCACGGTGAAGTAGGGCCTCTTCAGGTCCTCCGATTCGGTGTCAAAATTGCGATCACTCGGCTCAAACCCTCCGGTGCTGCCAATCTGGGTGGGCTTCTTCTCGTCATCCGAGTCCTCTGGGTACGGCATGTTCTTGGGCTTGGAGGGGTGGGCTGGTAACCCGCCCGCCTTGCTGTACCCGTTCCCGAATGCGTGCTTCTTGGTGTTGTAGTCTCCTTTGAAGGTGCGCTGGCGGCGGCGCAGGAATACGAAGAGCAGTATGGCCGCCACGCCCAACAGGGCAAGTCCCCCTACAGCACCCCCGATGGCAACACCTGTACTGTGCTTCTCCTGCGGGGCCTCAGGGTCAGATGATGGGTTGGTAGGGAAGTCTGGGTAGGAAAAGACAGATGGAAGGGAGTGTGTCAGTGCTCTGGTGGGAGGAAGTGCATTTGTGCAGGTGCAATTTTTTTTTTCAGGAAAGATGATGTAAGAGACAAGGACGGAAAAGCAAAGGGGAAAGGAAGGAGGCCCCACTCCCACACAACGAACCCCAACCGCACATGAAAGCCCCTCCGACAGCGTGCAAGCTCAGTCACAAACACACGTGCAGCATCAGACATGGACAGAGTGAGAAAAGCAACCAACACAACACAACCGCAGTAAAAAACATGAAGTGAATGAAAGTTCATCAGCATGCACCAAAGAAATGTTTGCCCTCTTGGTAAAGGTGAAAGGCGCAGTCAGACAAGAAAACAGCAGAAGAGCTTTTCTGGTTTCTGAACTCAAAACATCTGTGGCTTCCATGCAAAGTAACATTTCATGAAAGTTCAGCATTAAATAGAACAACCAGACATTTTATCAGCAGCGTCGTCATAACGTGAAAAGAGCGATGCCAGGGATAATCACAGCAGCCAAGAAAACATGGAGCAAATCCACAATGCAAGGAGAGAGGTGTCAAACAAAACGCAACTCCGTTCAGGTAGCAGAGCTGCATGACACCCTTACAATCACGTATATAGATATATATATATCATTCTAAAAGAAAAATGAGCAGAAAAACAGGGACATTGATCAGTATCACACACAACCAAGATAGTACGAGTGGCCGGTTACACAACAACTAGTCAGGCTCCAGAGCTGCTACAACCAGTTCGCATCCAAAGCTGCATCCACATCTCCACTGCCTCTGTTGCTAAGCCGAGCCGTCACACCCGTCTTCCCGTTTTAGAAAACGCCGAGCAACTTGAGCATGCCTCTGACTGTACATGCGTGCAATCGCTTAGAAGCATGCAATGCTGCCTCATGCGCAGAGACCGAGTGGAGACTTTCATCTGAAATATGATCAAAGCCTCGGAGGCACGTTGCTTGGGTAAACCTGTGAGAGAAAAGGTGTGTTTAATTTCTCCACTGAAGAAAAAGGGGAACGGCATCCTCCACACAAATGATGCGGGGGAGGCATGAAAAAGGAGTAGAAAACAGTCGGGTGGGGGTAGAAGCCTCTGTTCATGGAGGACAAACTGGAGACTTTATAGTGTTTGAGACAATTTACAGCTTCTGCCTTGTTCTCAGACCTTCTGCTTTTTTGCATCATTTCCTGCTTACTGCAAGACATCACTTTGTCATTCCAATAGGTAGCAACACAGCCCACAGGTTCATCTGGATTTGATAAACGGAAGTAACAATACAGACAGAAGGCCAGTTTTATGAAGGAAACTCCACGACAACAAAAAGGACAAGCTGGCTCTAGCTAGCTACAAGCTGGATCCTCATGAGACCATAATATAATGTATGGTTATATAGATATTTAACCGTATTTCTGAGTATTCCTGAAAAATCAAAAAAGAAGATAAAACAAAACATTACATTAAAACAAACAAAACAAAAAAATGACTGCAATTTTGGCTGAGTGCCATGTACCTCTTAAATCGCTTTGTCACCAGTAAGCTCAAGCAGAATTTTTCTTTATATAGGTGTTCTGGTTTATAAGGCGCACTGTTCTTTTTGGGAAAGAAAAATGCCTTTGGTGCGCCTGACAGTGTGGAAAATAGGATCACCAACCCTCAAAATGAAGCATTCTTTACACAGAATGATCTGAGTGTAACTTTGGCATGAAAGAACTGTAGTGGGTGCAGTTCAGAAGCTACCAAAGCCTTCTGCTTCACTGCAATGACAATGGCACTCCAGTCCAATGGAGAGACCTCCCAAACACATTCACTCCCCCTCTGCCTCTGCTCCGTCTCCGACAAGCCGTTCAATTTCTAAAGCAGTGCCCGGGCACAGTCTCAAATATCAGCTCAGGTTTTAATCTGACCACCTAATGGGATTATTCAGACACAGGCCTTCATTACACACATCAATGGGAGAGCAGAGCCAGGTCACCCAGGCTCACGAACACATCCTCCCACTGCATTCAAAGAGGGCCACAAATCCACATGATTGAAAGAGAAAAAGGGAAAACACTTTCCTCGAATCCGCTCTTTCTAGCCTTCCCGGCCCAGGAATCTGTTTTTACACTGTAATGGACAATGATTGGGATCTTAATTGAGCTGATTTTAAGGCCCAATACAGATTCTTCCCTTTGCCCTACCACTTTTCCCTTCCCCTACACTTAGCTCCCCAAGCAGAGAGTCATGGTAAAATAGTGTCTCCAAATTCAGACATCACTACCACTCCATGACGTCGCCAATAGTTGCCAGTCAGCTACGTTGGCGTGGAGATTCCAGGGCTGCTTGAATGTACATGACAACAGCGGTCTATAGCTTTAAAAAAAGTCATGCTAAAACAAAAAGTCATTACTTACATTTTAACGTAAACTTCTGTGCCTCAGAGTGCACCCACGTGAAGAAAAGCGCTTCTCCTCCGCGGAATAGCGCGACGCGGAACCCTCTCACTACAGAGGGCCCTGTATCCCTCCTCTTGGAGGGTCACCCTTAAAATAAATATTTTCAGACACCACATTCACTGCAAATGCCCCTACAAATAGAATGGTGGGGAGAAGTGGTAGGGCGAAGGGAAGAATTTGGATTAGGCCGTATTCTGCATCTGTGGAGCAGCAGTAACTTCTACTTAAAAGAGGCTTTCAAATTACAGAAAAGATGCAGTTAAAGATGATACCTTCATCTCAGCCTCTAAAAAGGATTGAGTGACACTGCTTTTGACATCTGTACTCCCAAAAAAATGAGACGGACGGAGGAGCCAATGTCCTCACAAACTCCACTCTTGAAAGCCACAGTAAACACTTCAGCGTTTAGTGGCGTTCCCACCTGAGAGGAAGCTTTGATACTTCTTCAGAAGCAACAAATGGCCTTCTCCAACAGGGGCTTTTAAGGTTTCTTCCCCCAGATGGCTGTAGACCTATAATGGGGGGGGACTTTAAAAGCTAAGAGGAAAGCGCATCCCATTCCCTCGGATGAACATCGCTTTTATTTCCCAACTCAAAAAAAATGTTTTTGGCAAAGTGGGCTGCCTTTTCTCAGCGTGTTATCTCGCACACTTCTGCTCTGTTCTTATCCCTGCACAAGGTCGCACCGCTGGCCTTGCAAACTAAGATAACCAAAAGTGTCGAGAAAATACAAATTTCCAGCGGCACAGCGCTGTCGCCTCTGCAATTTATGACCGTACGAGGAAGAGGAGCGCAGTAATCGTATTATGGAAACAACGATTTAAGAATTTGGAAAAAGGGGTACAGTGGTGTTTGACAGCACGGAGGAGGGAATTGCTTCGCACACCTTGGCTCACAGCAACACCTGCCAACACACTGATAAAGAAGACCTCTGCAACACAACAGCAATACGATAATGTTCCAAAAAACAAAAGGCAATTAGCAATGCTGCGGACGTATGCAGATAGTGGAGCAAACTACGACTCGCAGTGTCTAAAATGTACCACTGAGATTAATAGAAGGTAGGATGTGCCATGAAAGGCTATAATTTAATCCTAAAGCATGATAGATGCACACAAGTTAGAGGTGGTAAAAAGGAAAGCTTTTTTAAGCAGACCGTCGTGTTTTGGATTAATCTGTCTGAACACTCTGACATGATGGAGTGCATGATTTACTTTGTTTAAACATTTTGAGGGAAATCTGTTTCTTCCTCAAATGGATGTGTCGTTCTTTGCCTTTTCTGAGAGACAAATGTTAGGCAGGTGCTGGGCCGAATCAGAAAAAGATGTCCTGGGGTGGAAGTGATTTTGTGGCTTTTGAAAACAGAAGCACCAAACACAAAGTTGCAAGAAGGCACGTCTTGAGCTGTGGAGGGAATGCGGAGATTTTTCCTTCCTGCTGCCTTGAAGGTGTGCAGCAAACGCGTCCGTACACGATTCCTGATGGGGAAAGACCAGCATTCCTGGGATTTAGCATGAGCCCTTGAACCAGGTTTTGGCAGAGAATGTAAAAACTAAAAGAGGGTAGAAAAGGGCGAAGCGGCGAGATGATTGAGGAACAAGTAGCAGGCAACAGGAGATGAAAAGGGGAAAAAAGAGGCCTACTTGAGGAAGTTGGGGAAGAAGAACACAGAGCAAGATCTTTTGAAGAGGTGACAACAGCAAATAAAGAAAGAGAGAATGAGGATGGGGACAATTGGAGGAGACACATTAATTCGGTGATTCCAGAGATCCTCATTATCGCCCTGTCTGAATTTGCTAGAGCTTGTGAAGTCATGGAAATGTAATTCTGCCACAATGAATAAAAGCTCTTCACTGACAGGAATTAAACGGGCTGCCTGCAAAGTCAAGGCTGAGGCAAATCTTCCCCAATTCCAGTCTTCACTTTGTTTCACTTTCCCTCTTATTTTTTATTTATTTTTTCTTGTTGCTATCACCATTCCTACAGAGCCGTAAGCTCACCTCATGTGCCGGTAAATGCCACTCAAGACACTAAAACCTTCAGACTAGTCATTCAAATTCCATTCCCTTTCAAACGTAAATGGATAAGAAGCATGGGGATGTGCTGCAGGAGATAAGGCTGGATCACTGGCACAAAAACACCTCATGGAGTCTCTTCTGCACGCATGAAAACGTGCAGCGACGTGCAGAAGCATAAAGTTAGACTAGGGCTGGTCAATATGGCCAAGGAATGAAATAACAGATTTTTTTCATTCCAAATTCGATTTTAATCCATTTTTCCCTCCCTCCTTTGACTTGCTTTAACAAAAATGACAAATTACAGAATATACTTAACAAAAACTATTTTATTTTAACATCTCCTTTAGAAATTGGCTTAAAGTTCGATTCGTGAAAACCTTGTTGACTTTAAACCTATCGGTGACACACAGAACAGCTCGTTAGCATAGCATCGTAGCATAATAGCATCAGTGTGTAATAACACTACTGTCTCCAAATCAACACCTTTCTGTTGTGGCTGCAAAACAAGCAACTTCAGCCTCCAGTTCTGTGTGGATCCTGTTGTAAAATAGTCACGTCCTGCTGCTTCGTCAGCCAAAACTAAACTAAACTAAACTAAACTAAACTAAATTTGCGTGCACGTAACAAGCTTTTTTGTCTCTCTCTCTCCCTTGTGGTTTCGCTTTCGTGTCTGCG
This sequence comes from Oryzias celebensis, assembly GCA_014656515.1. Lineage (NCBI taxonomy): Eukaryota > Metazoa > Chordata > Actinopteri > Beloniformes > Adrianichthyidae > Oryzias > Oryzias celebensis. Next base: position 76,243,848 of record BNCR01000012.1, read on the forward strand.
TTTGGCGAGGTACAGGTGGGCTGACTAGTGGAAGCCCAAGAGAGCAGAGCAGGGAAAATAAAATACAGATTTCCCCAAAAATGAAATAATTTCAAGTGACTTTCCCTAGTGAGGATGCTCATTAACAAAATGCTCATTAAATGCTTTTAATGCTCATTAAAACAAAAATAATCTAAAACAACAAATTCGAATTCATCGATAATATTGATTTATTGCCCTAAATCAGACTAACTGATATCATTTAATCTGAAATGTTCTGCAATTTCTCCTGACCAACACATACAAGATCATCCATAGTAGTGGTGCAACTGTTAATTTCCTGTGTTATTGTCTCATTTGGGATTTTTTTTTATTGATAAGGGTTTTGATATGGGAGCTGTGCAAAAAACTATTAATTTTTTTGTGCCTTAAAGAAGCCTTAAAAGTTGTAAACATGGTTGGGTTAGGTGAGGTTGGGAGTTATATTTTAGTGAAATCAGTTTCAAACAAGGTTTGGAGTTACAGGTATTGTGAGAATGCTAAAGCATTCAACGCTTCGAATGTGGCTAATGTGTAGTGTGTTAAAAAGAGATTCTAGAGTCACTTTGAACGTGACTTACTGACAGGCTCTTCTGGAAAATATGATAACTTAGTTAACCCCAAAGGTCTTTTAGATCATTTTTTGTCAAAAACCCAAACCAACCATCTTTCTTCATACTGTTATTTAACATTTTTTTCTTTTTTTGCTGTTATGTGAAATACATTTGAAAGTTAAACTGGGTGTGTGACATCGCACTTTATTTAAAAAAAACTAAACACAAAATGTTCTTAGACCTTCCAAAGTTTTACAAAAACAGTAAATCAGGTTCCTTCTTACAGCTGGTTATTTTGTGTCACAGCGTGGAAAGGTAACACACGACACACCTGAGAGGAAAGTGTCAGAATTGATGTAGAATTTAGGAAGAAAAAAAAGGATTTAAATTAAAAAATGTTTCAAATCTGGAATTTGATCAAACTTAAATTTTAACAAAAACAAGTTACGAAAAAAGAAGTCAACCGATAATCTGCATTTTTTCCCAAACAGCAAGAGAATCAGAGAATTAGGCGACTTCATTGGTTACTTAATCTAAGGGACAGAAAGCACATTTGTGTTGGTTAAATGAAGGTTTGAATTACAGAGAAACTTGAAATAAATGAAAAAAGCTGTACACAAAAGGAATGATGGGTAACATTTTGATGGAGGATGGGTTATGCTAAGAGTTGTTTTTGTTACTGTAGCTCCAGGCTGTCAAAAACAGAAGCATTTAGGATCCAAAGACACATTAAGTAAGAAATTAAAATCAGGTTGCTGACATTTTTACAAGTTACAAAACATGTTGTGTGTTCTTGAATGACTGCTTTCTGGTGCTGTAGTTCCACCAGATGGTGTGCTGGAAAATGGAGAGCAGTGTGGCTGCCACATCCAACAGGGCAACCCCCTACCGTTTAGATCAACTGCAATCACTGATCTGTCCTGCAAAATCCCACGGTCAGGTGAAGGGAAGTCTGGGTAGACAGACAGATGGAAGGGAATACGTCAGTGCTTTGGCGGGAGGAATGGCGTCAGTGCAGGTGCACTTTGTTTTGGTTTTTAGGAAAGATGATGTAAGGGCAACAAGGACAAAAAAGCAATGGGAAGAGGAAGGAGCCCCCACTCCAATACAACAAACCAACTATGCATCATACCTCCAACCCTCACCAAGAAGCACCAGACAAAAACCCACTGAGAAAACCAAAGGAAAACCCAAAGTTCATCCCAATAACATCCCTGTGAACCTTTACAGATCTCAGTCATTTGGACCTCATTTAGATGCACTTATGAGGAGCAGAAATGTTTGTTTCAGCCCTTCTCTCCCACGGCTCTGTTCCACCGATAAGGGCGCTGATTCAATGCAAACAGAAATCTCGCCAAACATCGAAAACACTGGATATTTTGTCTGTTGCTGCTACATCCGTATGGCTCAGTGGACCGACTGCGTCTTCATACAGAAACAAAACTGATACAAAAGAGGACATCAAATGACTACACTGGAAGAAGAATGGCAGTAAAACGAGACTTTTGTGTTCTTTAATACTGTTGATCTTTCCTTTATGCCATCTTTGTGTATGTTTTGATTAAACGTTTCTTAACTCTGTAACACTGAAGCTTTAGCTCCATTACTGACCTTCTTTCAGCTATTGTTACTCAACAACTGTTGAAGCAATTACCTTACTTTCAGCAGATTGTAAAGCGGAGAAAATCAGTCTAGCGCTTTCTTTGCAACACTTGACAGTAGTAAACGTAATGTAAATCAGCTGATTCTGTCTGGGTTTGTCCCCCCCCCAGGTGGGGTACATCGCTACACTCGCTTTTTTACCTCATCCAAAGCGTAATCCATCAGACCCCATGACCTCTCCTTCCTCACAGGGTCCTTGTAAAATTCATGTTTCTTGTTTCGCTGGCTTTTTGCCGCAAAATTGCCACATTAACGGACTGAAAACAGAACTTCTCCGTAAAGCTAGTGATGCGTTGTGGAGGGATGAACGTCAGACGCAGACGGAGGAGATGTAAACATTCCAATTGATTCATGAACGTTCTTTTTTTGTGTCAATGGAACCCAATGGAGACTCACCGCAGACAGACCAGTGTAAATCAGCTTTTTATGGTATGTTAAAGAGCGAATGTGTAAGGCCTATCTGCAATCATTTCTACACCTCCAAGCAGGCATTTTCTCACCTTTTCTTAGAATGAATAAAATATTGCCACTTCCAAGATACCCCCTCCCTCCCCTGTTGACGAACAATCTGGTGGCCAATGGTGCATCTGGTTTGTATTCCAAGCCTCCACCTTAATGTAACACCGCTAAACTTTTTAAAGCAAATATGCCTCTATGGCTAAAGTAATGTTTGCTGAGTTTTTTTCTTTTTTAAATTGCAAATATTAATACATAAATTATTATTTAACTCATGTTTCTATTAGTCAACATCACGTTTCAAATTTGAGAGCCTTGTGGAGATTTTTGGCCGTTTTTCTGTGTACAAGTTGCTTCATTCCACAGGGGCTGTAATTATAATGTCAAATGCTTTTCTAACGACCTGTGATTATTTACAGCATGATCTTAACAGCAATAATCCTTTAAAAACTGTGTTTGCCCTTAGAGTAACATTTGTTTCAAGTCTGCACGAGGCTGCAGAGCTAAGCGGAAAGGCTGTTATCAGGTCAGCAGGCGGGAAGCTGGCAAATCTGCATGTTAGGACGTGTTAATCCAGGAGAGGCCGAGCCAGTTTGTTTACCATCCCGCCATCAGCTGTTCTTTTTTTTTTTCTGCCGCTTTTCTTTTTTTGTTGTTGCTGTTAGTTCTGGTGTCTGAGTGCAGTGAGTGAATCACCACACAGAAACAGCAGCAGCAGCGGCTCCAGAGCCAGCGGTCAGACCCTGGGACAGGGTCTGACCTACTTCATCAGGCTCTCAGGGAGGCGTGACAGATCCGATGCTATGCGAGCGGACAGCGAGGAGGATGAGGAAGAGGAGGAGGTGAGCTGGGCCAAAGTGGGCTAAGCCAATCCCTGTGCTCCTCCTGTCTGCCACATCCTTCTCCCCTCTGCACATCCTCCAGAGAGCAGAAACAGCAAGCCATGCAGAAACAAATGTTAAGATAAATCGCTGAGGTCTCCACTGCTCTGCTCTCACATGCCCTCCTCTGGTCAAATTAGCATTTCAAGACTCCAGTCATGCTGTGTCTTCTTCTTCTTCGTGTTTTTCTTCTTCACTTGAAGAAAAACAGAGCACCCCTGTCCTCCATTTTATGCTAAGCAAGTTCAGCACAGTGTCTTCCCCCTTCAGAGTTTTTCTCGGCTTTATGGAGCGGCCTCCGCTGCGCCAGCGAGGCCGCTGCGCCGTGCTAATGTTGCATTTGGATAATGAGGTGTGATGTCGGCAGAATGCGAGCAGGGAGCGACCTCGCCTCCTAAGCCCACCTGCGGAGAGGACGCGGGGGCGGAAAAGTGGCTCTGTCAGCCCACTAAAGCTTGCAGGTCTGTGTGGATGTCACTGCGGGAAGTTCAAGGGTGATGAGAAGCGTGCGGAGGCAGAGGGGAGGCGGAGCTGGAGACCAAACCTCAGCTCCTCCACCTGTCTAAATTTCTCCATGAGAGTGTAATACCGTACAAGATATATACACGCGTGGCCTTTGGGTCTATGAATAATGCAGGCAGCCATGTGAGAAGGTGCTGGCGCTGTACGATAGCGCGCAGATTGAGACAGATGACAGGCCAAGACAAACAAATTTCACATTGCAGAGGGAGCCTCTGCAAAGCTGACATCATGATGTCTCTCATCCCTGTCACGAGGAAGCCGGAGACAAATGGCTGCACGGAGCAGCGCCGCTGTTCGGTGTCAGTAATATATGGTGCGTTGCTTGTTTTATTCAAGGATGTTCTTGCCGCAGTCTTGCAAGTTTTATTACAAGGAACAATGAGTGCAGTTCAAGAAACCCAGTGATGTGGCGATGATGGAGGGACCAAGACGACACTGACGGCAACATGGGAACTCTTTTCAGACCAACTTTTTTGGACTAAATTTCTACAAAATGACCTACAGGGAGGTAGCAAGTCAAAAGAAGTAAAGTTCTTTAGTCACATCATTATAATTATAACAAATGAAAAATCATTGTTTGTTCTGGAAATATGCCGGATCGATAACAAGCTGTTGTGTGAGCTTCTTAAAAGCTTCTTTCTCAAAGATCCTTGTTTCAAACCTGAAGGCGCATTTGCATCCGAATGACCCGGAGAAAACAGATTTTCCTTGTCAAGTCCCGAAACTGCTAAAAACGAGCGTTTGGGTGAACGCAGCAGTTTCCTGCAGACAACAGAGAGCTCAGAAAACTTCTTGTATTTCGGTTTCATCCCTAATATTTGATACAAGACGCAGGGATGTGAGCATTAAAAATTCATCAATCCAGGGAAGTAGGACATTGTTTCCCGACATCTCCCACCTCCTGTCCGCGCCGCATGAGTGCAACTCTGACGTCGCTGTGCTGAAAGTATAAATGTGTAACTAAAGCCATAGTTCAGCAAACTGCCCAGAAAATGGAGTTTAATGCACTCTAAGAAGTAGACAAAAATACACAGAAGGCTGTGTAAAAACATAAAGTCCTCCAGGGGACCTTTAATAAGACGCCTGCGTTGTTTGGACAGCTCTGATTGAGAGTATCTCTGTGAGGAGGCCTTTTTTTGGGATCCTTCATCCCCCTGGCTCTCAAGGTGAGGTTTAAATTTACTGAGATCAAATTTTACTTCCTTTAAAAAGCATTGCAGCAATCCTTAAAACCAGACGGATCTTTAATGCGTCAGGTTATCGTTTCTTTTTTTGAAGGGGAAGCAAGCAGAAAACAATTTTAAAGCATGACAGGTCTTGTAAAAAATCCTAATTAAGCGTGTTGAAAAAAAAGATAAAAAACAGATTTAGCAATGGATGATTTTTTTTGTCATTAATCAATAAAATTGAGTTGTTGAAGGTTTTAATGGTGAGCTTTACATGTGATGCCAGCTCAGACTGACTTACTGTGCTCGGTGATTTATAGCTGCTGGCTTTGCTGCCTTGATTTACCTGCTTTCCTTCCATCCAAGTGGCAAGCTTCCACTGTTTCCTGAGCTGCGGCGTTTGAATGATAGAGGAGGAGCGAACGCAGGCAGCTACATAAATTCATGCGAGCAGACTCATGCCCTCTCTTCCACCTCTGAGCCGCTTCCAGTTGCCGTTTCTGGAATCCACTTTCTCCTAAATTTGGAAGGATCAAACTCATGGGGGGAACTCTGCTGGTCACGTGTTCATTTAGATTTCCTCTGCAGCGTTTTGCTCCCCACATGACCCCACCTCCCTCTTTTTAACTTGATTGTCTCACATGGGAGCAAAATATTGCTTATTCAGGCAAGCGTGAACAGATGCCGGCGCTGGTAGCCTGAGTGTCTTCTGCAGTGAACACCCCACCCCCACCTCCCCGTGCACCAGGTTTAACCCATTGACTGCATGTGAAGACTGGACTGAGTGACCCCTCCCACCGTCGTGTTCCAAACAGGAAGTACCTGCAGACTCCAAGAAGTCAAAATTCTACAGACTTCTATTGAGAAATAAACAACTATTACTCAGAGTAAACATGTCATTAGATTAGTCAGAATTACGCATTTTTTGCACAATTCAAAGGACCACCGTACAACCCCTTTTTCAAAATGAAGAGGTCGGAGGTTCATGTGCGTAAACAAACATATCCTGCACTGCTTGACTGGAGGAAACGTTCCCACATGTCACTTGGCTTTTCCTTGCCAAGAATAAAACCGCACATCTCCTTTCTCAGGGGCGTTAATGACATAATTGCAAGGCCGTCCTGACAAACTATTATCGTGTTGCATTGTGGAAGACATTTCAGATGGCGACGTTGATTTGTTTCAAAGACAAAAAAAAGCAGAGTGCGGTGGTGGAAAGCTGATAATGAAAGACTCATTTGGCTCTCTTAAGTTGGGAAGGATCTTTGAGGTTAAACCACTTGATGCAGCCCTCTTCCTGCAGTCTCCTCCACCGCAGGACTCACTGATTGAGCCAGAAGACACTTAAAGCATAAAAAACCTTATTGTTTTCTGTCTCAAGTATCTCTACTTTTTAACATGGCGCTGATGCCTACTAGTAATTAGCTGATTAATCAGATTTGACGACTTGTCATTTCTCTCTTGGTTCAATTCTTGGCTGTATGTAAATGAGTAAGGTATTGGTAAAGAAGATGAAGCTCCCTTTTGCTCAGGATCCTCTACCCCTCGTCTGCTTTCCCGCAGACCTCCTCTCTGTGAGCGAGGATTGATTAAAACTGGAGAGCGGTTCATTAGATTCTGACAAGTGACGCCATATCTGCAGAACAAGCGTCCTTGAAGAAGGCCGCTTTCGCCCGCCGTGGTCCACGCCACTCGTTGCCATCTAAATAGCAAACACTGTCCCCAAACTAATTGGAACAAGGTGCTCCGTGGCCCCCTCTATTTGCCGAGGTGACATTTATGCGGCTCCCTCAAACCTGTCGGTGAAAAACTCAGGAGCTTGATTAAAATATGCTTTCCTTTAAGTGTTGCATCACAGGCAGAGGAAATAGCTTTCGCCGCGACACAAACAAGTTGTCAAGGATGTTTTATATTCCTGACACGAGAGGCAAGCCCTGACAGGTGTCCTGCATATTAGAATGTCAATCTAGATATTAACTTCAGAGTGAAAACAAAAGGAGCTCCTGGAAAATCAGTGACAGTTATCCATCGGGGTAAACCGGAGAAAGGCATGAGGAAGCTCTGCTCTGACAGTTTACACAAACTGTAAAATAAAAAAATAAAAAAAACAAACCCTAAAATTATGTTTATGGCGTTATTGCCATCTTTGTAATTACACGGTTAGCTATGCAATCTACTTTTACTAGAAAACTTTCAGCAGGATCTCTAAGTGTTCATACAGGTTAGGCTAAGTTTCTTTGGGTTCTCTCAAACTTTTTCTTTAAGGATTAAGGTTCAGAGCTCTATGTCTTCCCCACCAAATTCAACCAACTTTCTCTTTACAAACCTTGCTTTATGGATTGGAACACGATCATTGATTGTATGTGATAACTGGACCAAGTGAGTGTAACGTCACCCATAGAGACTGGGTTATTTCCAGCTCCAAAAAACATGAAGTCATTTCTGTTGCAATATTTTTTTGCATTAAGGACGCAGCCATGTTGGAGCCATGTGTTGTCAGTTAGCAGTGTTCAAGTCAATGTCCAAGTCTGAGTCAACGTTTCTTTGGCAACTACTATCTCCATTCAGGGTGGGTGTGTTGGAAGTCCACCACTTGAAAGTCTTCTGTAACTGGGTGCAAGAAATCTATCAATCAAACGTTTCGAACATTTAACCTGGGGTTAATTTGATCTGATCGGCTGATTCTTAACAAACTATAACTATATAAATATTGTGGAAGAAAATGAGGATTAGCAAGAACACGTTAAAAAGCTACTGAATAATAGCTGTTTATTTCTCAATAGAAGTCTATGGAATTGTGGCTTCTTGGAGCTAAGAATTTCCTGTTTGGAAGGTGAGGGGAGCAGAGTCACTCAGTCCAGTTCTCATTTACAGTCTATGGGCTTTACCCCAATTCTTACACAAACAGAGGAAGTCACGTCCAGAAAAAGTCCCATAATATGAAGCTTCTTCCGTTCTACTCTACAGGTAAAAGAATATCTTTGAATCCAAGATCCATCCATCTTCTAAACCCGTCTTAAATCCATTCTAACCCTTACAGAGTCACAGGGCTGCCGGAGTCTAACATGGCTACCGTTGGGCAAAGAAGGACGTGACTTTACATTCACTCGATTTTTCCAGAGGAAATTATTTTGCTCTTAAAACCTTCGATCCACTCTTGATTTTTCTAAACTTTGCATGTGCAATCTTCATGGATAAGCACTTCATCTGCTTCAAATTGAAACACCTTAAATTGGTTTGATTTCCCAAAACACATTGTGCAAGTCACTTTTCTTTTCTGCAGGAAATACTGAGGTGGAACGACTAAGATCCTGTGCCATTGGAAAAGTCTTTTTATGGACTAATCTAAAGCGTTTAAGATGTAACAAAGAAGCTTTTAGGAGTGAGTGAAACATCACTCTGAAACCTCCATTGTGCGCAGCTCAAGCCAAGTCTACGACCCACTGTGTTCACTGACAACATTTGTTGTTCTTGTCAACAAAAGAAAAGCCAACTCGACCGCACACTGATTAAAGTTCATGCAAATGACAGAGAGGCCAAGTGAGCGTTAATGCACATGAGCAGCCCAGGCAGAGGCGTAATTATCCCATAAACACATCCACGTTGCCCCCCCCCCATGAATGAAAGCCCCACAAACTGTAGTTATGCTCAAAAACACAGAAGACTTACATCCAAACAGCCCAGATTTGAGCCGAGACCCTGAACTGCTCTTTCTGTCTGCTTCCTCTTCAACTTGTCACTGTTACTATGGGAACATTCTTTTGAGGCATGCTGCCAGGCATGCCTCAGTGGGGAATGTAACCCTAACAGAAATTCAGGACCTGTGCTATGTAAGAGAATAGAATAACATTTGCAGCTCGTATCTAGCCATCTTATTACTGCAGAGATTCTAAAAAGATGACTGTGGCACGTTCGGAATTCAGGACATGTTTTGGCTCAACTGAAAAATACTAAGAGCACAGCCCTTACATGAGGGGGGGGGGAGTTACTCTTAAACTGTCAAAAATAACTGCTCAAGTGACTTAACTTGGTTTGCTTTTCTTTCAAAATGAGCGACCTAAAACAGTCACACAAAATCAAGCACTGCTTGTTTGGACTTTTGTTTTTCTACACTCGTATTGCGAATTACTCGGGTCACTAGTTCTTTCCAGCTCGTTGAAAAGTCTCCTTGTTTTCATACTGCTGCTGAATCCCATTAGGGTTCACTTGCAAGTCAACCAAAAACCCTTGTTGTCACACAGGTGATAGTTCTCTCACGTTCTTCCATGTTTCAGGTGAGCTTTCACACCTGATGACTGAAGCGAATTAGCAGAGAAAACAAATCAGAGTGAACCGGCACACTGGGACAAAAGCACAACTACCTCTTAGACACACGTCGACTCCTCTGAGTCCTCTGAGTCGACGTGTGGCTTTTGGACAACAGGAAATGTGGTTTAATGCATTGTTCACATTGCATTAAACCACAATAAAATCATGCGACCAAATGATGAGAAGAAACGGAAAGACGACTGGGACGCCAGCGTTGTGGTTTGTTAATTCGAGCAATCAATGAAAAAGCAGAAATAGAAAATGACTTTGGTGCCTCTGTTTGGGAGTACAGTCCTTCACGTCTAACTGTGCGTCTCCTTGGAGCGTCACTCAATACAAGTCTGCACCTGACACATTATTACTTCCTCGCATTCCTGTTCGCAAGAGGTGCTCCTTTTTTCTCTATTATGACACTGCTAACCCTCTGTCTCTGAGAGCACAGCCTTTCACAATACAGGTGATGACATCACATCCCTCAAAGCTGCTTTGTAATGAAAAATAATGAAAGAGAGGAAACAAGAACAAATGATACTGTAAGGAACAGCTGTTGGCTTCCCGGCATGCCATGAGAGTTGGAACTCCCCAGGAACTCCAGAGGAGCAAAAGAAAAAAGAGGACGGAAAAGTCATTTCAGCCAGGTCAAAACTGGGACAGTTCTCCACCAAACACAGCTGCTCCCACCCACAGGAGGGTCTCTTCATTCTGGATAAACTAAATCAGAATTTTGATTACAAAATTGTGCCTCCTTTGGATCAAACTGCAGAGAAACCATTGAGCATGTGCACTACGAGAGGGAACTGAGTCAGTTTTGTTCTGTTCTTCCCTAAAAAAAACAAAAAAAACCAACTAAAGAGACAGCGAGGAGGTTGAAAGCAAAAGAAGCCCCGGATGTTAGAAGAGGGTTAATGCAACAATCCTGTAATCAGCTCCGCTCTTCCACCTAAAACCCCCAAACAGTCACAGTCAGCTGCTCCCACGAGTCGCAGGGCAAGCTGGGAGATTGCCGCCACCGCTGCACGCCAGAAGCACACACACGCTGCACCCATGTGAACCCACTCTGAGGAACATTCATAGATGAAGCCATGCTGAGAGAGAGCGGAAATGCGAAATCCATCCAACCTACCTGTGATGTTGACATCCACGACGCCGGTGCGAGTCCCGATGGCGTTGGTGGCGTCGCAGACATACGTGCCGGCCAGGTCATAGGTCACTGGGCCCTTGAAGAACAGGGTGTTGTTCTTGATCTCCACATTGCTGGGCAGGGAACCATTCAGGCTGAGAAACAGAAGCAACGATGCAGAAGATAAGAGACAATTCAACCATCAGGAAAAAAAGTGCATTTTCTGGCGCCAGTACACTCAGAAATATATATGGTGAATACTGAAAGTTTTTGACGGCGCTGTATTTCAGCCGCCATTTATAAAGCCTCATCAAAATTCTGAGGACAGGTAATCCCAGCAGGTCAGAACAGGTGGGATCCAGCTGCTGCAGAGGGACGGGACTCTTTCGGCATTTGAAATACAAAACAGACAGAGGTGTTGTGAGTGGGTGGTGGTGGGGACGTGGCGGCAGCTACGGCGCGGCTCACATGGCTGAGCTCAGAACTCAGGGGAGCTGTCAGAAAAGGCAGCTGATCAAGCGATAAACGCAGAGTCTACCAAACGGCAGGCTGTCACCGAGGAGCGCGGCGCATCTCTGCTGCCTGAAGTGTTTGTCTCTGTGCTTCGCTATCTCCACCACGTTCAAGACTCGCTGCTGTCCTTTGATCAAGCCCGTCCACTAATGGGTCACAAACACACACAAAACCTCCACCTTATTGCCTTCTTCTTTTGTAGAGCCCGACAAGGTATCAGATTTCGTGACAATTAGCCGTTTCCTGCCGCCGCTCCCCCTCGATCGGCTTCATTGGCTGCCCTGAAAAGGCTAAGCTTCAGAGAAGTTCCAAACTCAATAGAAATCCTGCAGGAAGATTCTGCAGTCTGACAGATGCCACAAAAGAGATGCTACTAAGATTCATTCCCGGGTCAGGGAGAGAGCTCTGAGCTGAGGGGCGGCGGCTGCATAAGAGCACCACAAAAAGACATTCAGGATAAGATTACAGGACAAAATAGATCATTCTAACCAGAGTTTCCAAACAATAAACCAGCTCTCAACACGGATCTTCAAGCAAAAGGTGGACTCCGATCGATGCAACAGAAAGTGACAAAGTTCAGCAAAAGAAATAGCTGAGCTTGACTTGTTTTCCCATCAGCCACCTCAGCGAACCCCTCAGCTTCACTACAGTATGTCACAATTCAATAATCAGTTACCTTGTGAGCTTCGTTCAAATGCTGACTTCTGCAAAGGCCGATTGATTTGCTGCAGAATTGAAAGGCTGGCAAACTCAGATTCACCCCCGTTAAGGAGGCCGAGGGGCACGCCGTTGACTCACAAACATCCTGAAAGTGATGCTATGACTCTGATGACCGGTTGGATTGGCTGTAATGGTACAGTGCATTATGTTTGTGTGTATTAACTTGACTTCCTGCTGCCAACTGCAGTTTTCAGCATAGACTTTAAAGCTAAACGACTGTAATGTTTGGGAGCAGAGAACTCTGAGAGTGGAGATATAAAATCTTTACAAGGGTGAAATGAGAAACACTTTGTAGACTATATATTTGGGAGTCTGGGACATCCTAAGGTTGGAGTTTGTTGTGCTAGAAATCAATGCAAACACTCCTCTCTGTGCACTGAGACAAATATCAGCTTCCTGTAAAAAAAAAAAAAAAAGAGGGAAGTCTGGGCATCTTTGCCTAAACTGCTGCCCCCACGACCTAGAACCGGATGAGCGGAAGATGATGGGTGCAGGAAAAAAAAATACTGCTTGACAAAGATTGTATTTGTGACGTAGAAAATACACTGGGCAGGTAACAAGCTCTTTGCTCAGCTCCATTCTGATACATCTGCTTGTAGATGACTAGATCCATTTTCGCTTCCCTCTTGCGAGCTGGCATCTGGCTAGCTGGACTGACCCTGGGCTCACACTGCATGCAGTCCAGCTCTGGTGCAGCTGCAGAATGCTAGCTACAGCAGATGACTCACACTGGCTACTGATGGTTTGTGGTCCTGCTGCAGCCACAAGCTCTACTGCCGACATCGTGAACCGCAGAACTCATGTAGTCTCTTGCGATAACCCGCCATTTATATAGGAAGTGCTAGGAAACAAACCCTCATTCTGCTGTGACTTTGGATTATATTCACAACACTTCGTCTTCATACAATGGGTAAGCACGGAACTTGTATCAAAACTTTTGACAAGATTTAAATGTACATATTTAAATCACACATACATATTTGACTGTAAAATTTGAAAATTTGTTTGATTTTAAAAAATGTTCTGGATTCACGTTACACTCGCTTGCATGATTTGCGGTTTAGGTCGTTTTAATTGCCCCAACTTCACAAAAAGAACTCCAGGGTGAAGCCAAAATTTGAAGTCAAGGAAATGGAGTGCCGGACGGGATGCAGTGTGAATGCCTCTTGTACCTTGGCTTCCGCACCGGAGCTGGACCGCATGCAGTGTGAACTCTCAGTGACAGAGAGGGCAAAGGGGGGATGGGGTTGCTCTGTGCTAATAGTCCTGCCAACAACTCAGAGGCAAATTTCTAATGAACTACTGCTTCTCTGCAGAAACAACGTTGTAAAAACAACACAGGTCTTTGGGGTAAAAACAGGACAGTTCTAATTAAAAGACCACTGGGAACACTTTTAAAATAATTCAAAACATGATAGGAGTGGGTCTTTAATCACTCAGGTGCAGCTTTCTGCCTCAAATCTTAAGATAATTCTAGAAACGAGTCTCAGAGAAAAAAGCTGAATTAATGAGTTTATACAATATTCACTGAATGAGATCAAAATCAAATTATTGCAGTTTTTAAGCTCAAAGCAACCGAGCAACTATGACAAAAGATCAGACCCCCCCCCCCCACACACACACACACATGGCATAACCGACATCTTTATTCCCCGTCAGACTGCAGAGGCAGCACTCTTCTGTTAAAGGCCACGTCAGGTTTTCCGCCTGCATCGTTCAGACTCATTAATGCCTGAGTGGGTTTGGGATCGGATTTGATTCACCTCTGCTTTCTGTGCTCCTGCTAATTTCTATGCCATTGCATAAATAAAGTGTCTCTAATTTATTGCACGGATAGTTTTAATTGTTTGAACGGCTTGTTGAGGCGTGGAGCTGAGTTGAACTCCAGATGGACGAATAAAGTTGCGTTTGGGACACTGGTCAAATTCAAACTCCAATTAAAGCAGTTTTATATCCTCTGCCATTTGGAATTAATATTAGCATCTTTGTATGTGGCCACAATAGGAGGATACAGTTAGTGAGACACAACACTTTGAGCTTTCTGTCAGACTCAGAACAGATTATTTCCTAAAAACCGATGCACATCCAAAACCCTGGAATAACACGAATCGTTGGAGCATCACGCACTACAGTCCAGTAAACAAGACGTTTAAGCCCCTATAACATCAGTGCAATGAGGAGTGTTTAACCTTTTTAAGCTCAATTGTGTTTGTATATGTCCTCCGTCAGCAGAAAAATGCTACAAAACACCAAAAAAAAAAACTATTTTCATCAGAGTGGGCCTTTATTGGGCATAGTGAGACAAAAAAAAAAAAAAAAGCTTTGTTCCGTTTGCAGCAAAGACAGAGATTTTTAACGTTTGACGTTTGACTAACAAATTCCACAACGAAGGATTGTCATGAACTATTTAGAAAAAAATCCCATTGGAATAATAACAACATCAAAGTTGTTGGTGGTGAAAAGCAACTGATTAGAAGAAAAAGAAAATACACACCAGAGTTTTTGGGAGCAATTAAAGAACATGTAAGAACGTTGTTTTTGTTAAAAATTGCTCTTCTTTGTTGTTTCAGAAGCTTTCATTCGCCTTAAGTGCTGCAGATCTTTGAGGCGTGCAGAAGCAGCCGCCGCCTCCCGCTTTGAATAAAACAGGCTATGTCCTTTCTAGCCCAAGAGACAGCGGGCCAGTTTGCACTTTTGAACAAAGTGTGACCCAAATATCTTCTAGAAGACAATTAGGCAATTTGTCAGTTTCTTCCACACACTCGTGATTGAAGAAACAAAGCAACAAGGATCTTATTGTGGCCTTTAATCAACGTGATGAGCAGAATTGCAGTTTAACAAAAGAGATAAGCAATCCAGCTAATTAGAGCGGACTCTGGAGCGATTGTTCAGTAATAAAATATAGATTTCTTCTTTTTTGTTGTTTGCGATGATGCTTTTCAGTGAAAAAAACTATTGACTTTGAAGTAATTCAGCTGTAAGCGATAACAAGTCCTCAGCCTTCTTTTCATCCCGCTTAGTATTCCTGCACTCACTCGCAAACCTGCGCCATTAAAGCAGATTCGAGGAAGAGCGCGGCCTGGAATGACCTTCATTCCCAAAACGATGCAGCTCGGATGGGATGAACGCATTCTTTAGTCTCTACTTCTTCACTGAAGCTGCCCATTAACCTATTTTAGGAACAAACTCCATTTCAAAGTTCTGAAAAAAGATAAAAAAAAACATCCAGAGCTGTTCAGATGTTTTTTATTCTCAAAAACTGCATGTATGAGAAAAGAAAAGAAGTTTAAAGAACTGTTCAAAACTTCAGATCGTCACAAAAAGCTTCAAACTCCCAATTCATTTGAGGATCTGCTCCCTCTGCCGCAGCCGTGTGCTGACCCCCACCACGGCGCCCAGAGGAACCTTCACAACACATTTGCTCTCTCATTTTCTGTGCAGCAATGGCCGTCCCCTCCTATCAGTCAGTACAGTGCCCTCGTCTTTCCAGATCACATCCCTTCATCCTCTTCCTTGTCTGTCCTCTCCTTCTCTGGCAAATATTTTCCATAAGCTTTATTAAACTCATTTACAAAAAGTCAAAGCACAGTTTGTCTCACTCTGGGAGGCTCCTGACTACAGCACCCAGAATACTTCAACAATTCATAAAGCAATGTGGCTCCAAAGTTGTACTAAAACATTTTGACAGATTTTGGAGCGCCATGTACCTCAGAAGATCAAGTGGAGATAAGTAAGCACAAACAAAATTCATACATTAATCTTTAAAAAGTCAAGGATTTCAAGTGTGCCTTATGGTCCAAAAATATGGTAAGGGGAATGAGTTATTTCTGATTTATGAATTTGTGGCTGAGATGTACCAACTAAGATTAATTGTGTTTTTTTTAAATCACTGCTGACATTAAACTACTTACTACACTTTCTGCGTTGAGATGATCTGATATGATCCAGGATGTCTTTTTTTGAAAGGAAGTCATGACACATAAGTCATGTGTCAATAGTTATGAATATAAAGCAAAAAAAAAAAAGCAATTTTTTCATACTTATGTTTTCTATGTAAAAAAATATTGGTTAATTTATAATGAATTCTTTTAATTTATAACTGCAATGTAGTTGGTAATACATTTTTTTAAAAATGGGTCTTTATGTGGTAAAAGCTGTAGATCCCTGATCTAGATCCATGTACGTCTTTGTTTTCTTCATCCGAGCTGGAAACTGGTTCAAAACTGTACGGCTGGATAGCTCTGATATTGCTCGCCATTTTTCTTGCACCGGTAACGTAGGTTGCAAGGTATTGTAAGCTAGCGGGAGGGCGTATAAACAGAGAGTCTCAGCAACAATGACTGGAAGGGGGGGTGTGAGGTTACTCTGTGCCAACGGTCCTGCCGAAAGGCAAATTTCTTATGAACTACAGCCGCTATGCAGAAACTACGACCTAGAAGACAACACCGTTTTTTTTTTTATTTTGGCAAATAAACAGCTTAATGATCATTTAAAAACCGCTGGGAAAATAGATTAAATTATGACCGGAGTGGGTCTTCGAGTCCACTTCCTGTCTGGACCATCGTCCTCAGCAACCCGAGCACAGAATGCATCATTTTTCGTTCCGCTCCAGTGAATGCTTCAGTTTACAATTGAGAACTCCTGAACCTTGAGTCTGACATTGATGCGCAGCAATGCTCTGGATGAGCGGAATTACAGCAAAACAGTTCTACATTCCAGCAGTGTTCCTCGCAGAGCTAAAGCCTTCATGCCGTTCCGCTAGGTAGCGATTCAGAGATTTTCTTCCTGCCTGTGTGCTCGCCTCCGAGGCCAAAACCCTGATGTCAGCCCTGTGGTATGCAGGCCTCAGCTGTGACTCCTGCCTCAGATTCAGACCTCCCCTCTGCGTCTCAAAGGGATGATTGAAACTGCAACGTCTTCTTGTCTTTCCACCTTCATGCTGGTCCCGTGTCTCAAAAGACTCAGAAATGTAGGCTCTGTTTGCCTTTATCTCACAGTATCTCATCAGGCAACAGAGGGGGGCCGGCTGTCCCTGCAGTTGTAATGGTCCCATTGTTCTATGCTGAAGATTCAATCTTATCTCAAACGCTTGTTTTAACAAACCTTTCTGTAAAAGCTGTTTTCACTCTCTTTTAAACACTTCAAGCATCCTTTCTTTTATTATAAACAATCTCAGCTTGTTTGAAGGTGAGAGAAAAGTTACGTTCAGAGCTTTAGCTTTCTGTAGACTCACAGTTTCCACTGGTAGATGGTGACGGGCGGGTTAGCATCCGCCCTGCAGGTCAGCTGCACGGTCTGGCGGTTCAGGTACCAGTTCCCATCGAAACCCTCAATCTTTACCTCGGGTTCGTCTGCAAGAAAAGGAAACTGATGTCAACCAGAACCAAATCTAACCATCACCATCCATTCATCAAGCAGGGAGGCATTGGGTCCAATTTTTAAAGTTTTTTGTAACGATTCGACCACTGACTGTAAATGAGAACCCTTAATATAAAACCCTCATTAAAGTATGAGGTCTTGAATGTTTGAAACATTTCATGGACAGATTCTCTCATGCTTGACGTTTAGTAGTATTGGTGTGACCTTCCAACAAGCTCACTTTTGACTGGCAAGAGTGGCGGCCATAGAAATGGTGACTGAGATGGACCAACCACTGCTTACAGACAATGTCTGATGTCTGCATCTCCAAAACATTTAGTAGCTAGTGAATTGACTTTATTTTGTTGGAGCCAGAAGTACTTCATTTACCCATATAGGTGATGTCACACTCACTGCGTAAAGTTCTCTTAAACAGTCATTGGACTCAACTGTGGATTTGAACCCACAAGGGCTGACACTCTTCCACTAGGCCACTGAGTTAATGGCCTAGAGGTAACATGTCTTTTTCACCAGACATAAATAAATATAGTAAAATAAATGAGTAAATAAGTGATTTTTTTGATCATTTTTAACAATTATGATTTTGGGCTGTGGCATTGGCTAGCATTATTATTATTATATATTACAGATTATTATATATTACAGATTATACATATTATTATAGACATAAATAAAGTCTAATCTGGATCATTTATGTAGAACTGCCTCTTTGTTCAAAAAGACATCTGCGACTAAAATGTTGTTCTTACACTGAACATTGAGCACCACGCTCTCCGATATCCTTTCGCCTCGGTACGTCACGATGCACGTGAGCCTCTGCTTGTGGGTTTCGCGGCTTGGTATCACCTGGTAGTGGCTCTGCACTGTCACTGTCCCGTTTTGGTTGCGAGTCACCTGGATGTTGCCTTCGCCCTTCATCCTCGTCTCCCATTTGATCACGCTTGGAGGCTTCCCATTGGCTGCTGTGCAAGTAGCGACCGTCATCTTGCGCCTTGGGGTCTTGGCCACTATTGTAGTGGACGTCAAACTCATCCGGGTCAGGGGCCGAGCTGTGGAGGACAGAAGTGTGAATGAGTACAGCAACGCACGCTGAGAAGAGAAATGACATGTCTCATTAAAGTAGTCGAGTGTCTGAAGTCAATGAAAGTGAGGGGCTGAGACAAAAAAGGACGGTAACTCAGATCAAGACAAAGTTCTACCTTCTTCCCTCCTCAAAATCGAAGCAGTTGTCAGCGTTCTTAGATGTCGAACCCACTTGTCTACCCAAATGCGCAGTCATCCAATTTGAATCTTTTGTGAGTTGCCAATTAGCAATCTACTTTTGTGACATCAAAAGGCCAGCTAGAGCCTGAGCGAGCGCACAAGTGAAAGGGAGCTACGAGGGGATCTCTTTGAATACGGTTATCTGCACGCAGGTTCCCCAGCTGCCCAAAGAGTCCTGAGAGGCTCAGTGACATGAAACGGGGATTGAAAGCTGACAAAAAAAAGCTCAGGCGACAGAGACTACTCAAGCCAAGTGCCTTTTCCTTTACTAGGACTTAATGGAAAACACAGCAGCACTTAATTACCAATTAGCTGTTTTATCAGAGCTAGCCCACAACCTTTTTGAAAGGAGCCTCATTCTAAGATAAACTACATCTCAAGCGCCGCTGTTTTTCCACAAGAGGAGATCGTCGAAGCCAAATGACACTCTTTGAAGTGGCCTCATTGATTTTCCTCTCACCTTCCATTTTTATTGACTGCGATCTGCAGCAGCTTCCTGTTTTATAATCAGCTTTTCGGTGTTAACACGCCAATCATTGCCTCATGGAACAGTCAAAGTGATTTTCCCAGCATGCGTGAACATGGAACCGGCACCCTGGTGTTGCAGGGGTTGGGACCTCTGTTTGAGCGCAAGACATTTTACTGTAAAATGGTTTAGTAATGTTGAGAAATGGTGCGAAAGGAACAGTGAAAAGCAGAGCTTTAATTTCCCCTTTGGTTTAAGTGACAGATGCCAGCCTGACACTGATTTCCAACTCTTAAAAAAAGGTTTGACTTCGGTGTAAAGTAAAGGGGAGAGCGGATCACAGTTTGTCACAGATGAGTCATCAGACCAGCCGAAACATGTTCACAGAAACTGTTTCTTAAGTCAAGATGAATAACCTGATTTAGAGTCTGGCTCAGAAAACAATCACTCATCTGACCTCCAGCAACAATTACACAATCAGCTCCACAAAATTCATCCTCTTTTTTTTGAAAAGCCCCTAGGCAACCAATGACTCAGTAACAATAAAGATGGCGGGCATATGTGACTGCTCTTTGCATGCATTTGTATTTTTGTTGTTTTATTTAAGAGTGAACGCTCTAAACATTTTGAGTCAAAATGAAATTCACAAGCTTCTTAAAGCCAGAATTCTATAATTAAAGCTCAACAAATTTTGAGAACAGGTGTTGGATTCAATAAAATGCCTGTTTCCAGATCAGAAATAACAGAAAAACTGTCAAGAAAGTGTTTGCATCCAAGTATTTTCTAAGTCTTAGCCACATGCCCGACTACAAAAAAGGAAAGTTCTATACAGCATGCCTGCATCTCACCTACTTACCCCTTACTTACCCTTGGGTGTTGTACAAGACCTATTGCTGCTACCTATCGCATGGAGTATACCAGTAGAAAAATATGTACATGAACTTGTTCACTCTACCGGCTCACTGAGAGGTCTATCGCTATTATTTTTCTGTAAACTTCCCGTATTCACCTGTAAGGGCAGTTGTGATTAAGACTGAAGAAAAGACTTGTGAACTAATGAAAAACTCACAGAGCTGTTATTTTTCTTTTCAGTTTCTTACCATACACAGTCAGGTTGACCATGTTCTCCCTGTTCCCTGCAGGAAACGTGGTGTACTCGCAGATGTAGGCTGCTTCATCAGACAGCTGCAGGTTGGAAAACACGATGGTGGTGTCCTCCAGCGAGGACATTTGATGGCGCACGGTCGCTTGCTTGAAG
This sequence comes from Oryzias celebensis, assembly GCA_014656515.1. Lineage (NCBI taxonomy): Eukaryota > Metazoa > Chordata > Actinopteri > Beloniformes > Adrianichthyidae > Oryzias > Oryzias celebensis. The sequence goes on from BNCR01000012.1 coordinate 76,264,134, forward strand.
CTCACCCGCTCCCTGAAGGGAGACAGAACCGACACGCCCAGAACCGGGTTGACGATGGCCACGTTCTGTTTGGTGCCGTTGAGCAGCTTCTGCCAGGTGACCTGGGAGACCTTGACCGGGGGGTTACTGTTGACGAAAATGCAGCGCAGCTCCACTTGGGTACCCACAAAGCCAGACTTAGCCGAGTCCATCTGAACGACCTGTCCGTCGCCAGCTAAACACACAAAAGAGAAACAATTGTTAAGAAGGCAAAGCAGAATACTTCACTTAGAACCAACTTCATGCACTAGAAGTCAAATGTCAGCGGTAGCACAGACTCATGCATTCACTCGCATTCGTTCATTCGTCCCCTTGCGTCCAGGCTGAATGTGTCACCCAGCGTTTCTTGAGCGTAAATGCTGCAGGACGTGTTATCATGATAATGAGTACATCCATCCAGCCCTGCCTTTGTCTGCAAATGTCCTGCTTTTGATGAGATGGGAGGATCCACAGAGAAGAACTGCATCACTAATGAATGAGTACAAGGGCGGTGATGCTAGCAGCCAAGTCATGCTCTGCTGTGCTCCCTCCACCTACCCAGCAACACACCAGCAGCCCCCCTGTAATTTTAATTACTTTTTACTCGCAAATGACTCAACCACTGCCTGGAGCTCATATTAAAAGAAACAATGTGGAGTCCTGTGTAAGCAATAAAAACAATATGAACACACACATTAGCTATATTAAAAACCCAGCAATTACCTCTTCTTTACTGTCTATGCCTTTGAGGAGTTTGGCTAAAAAAACAAAAGATCCATTAGAAAGGATGGAAAATGAACCTTATTGGTGGTTCATGCAAATATACAGTAGCAGGGATGTCTCAGTATAAAACAGAGCCGTATATGACATCACTGAACTGAATCGTGGGGGAAGACAATCATTGGATGCTTACTGCAGTCGGACGTTTACATTGAAAGTGTCAAACGTGTTAAATTAAAAAAGGGGTTTGTTATATTATATTAGCCTTTGTTTTAGCCAACTAAACAGTTTTTTTCTTCTTTGTTACTTGCTTATTAGCAAATTAAATATGAATTTCTCTTCACTTTTTTGTTGCTTGGCAATAAATCGTATCAAACCTGAAAAAAAAAAAAAACTGTGACCCAAAAATGGTTTCAACCATATTGTGGGGAAAGTAAATTGATGCATCCCTGTTACACCAGCAATAGACGTTCTTACCAGCAAAATAAAGTAAATTTGATTGATTTGGTTGGTTCATTGGTTGGTTAAATGAAATAATTTCATTTCTGATTCTTATTTCTGAATCTGATTCCCCAATCGATAAACTGACATGTATCACAAAATTTCTTAAAAGAGGCGACTCCTAAAGCCAGAAATCAAGTCAGTGGCATGGTGGGAGAGTGTCTGGTCTGAGTTTGAAGGATATTTTATCATCACTTTGATTGAGATAAGAAAAAAAAAATTCTTCAAAGTTGATGAACAACTTATGACAAACAATTTCAGAGTTAAACTTAAGACTATTTTTTTTTATCCTGAGGATTGGAAAAAAAATAGCTACAGGAGCATTTTTTCCATCAAAATTCCTGCTTTTTTTGTCCTTAATGTTGATTTGTGGAAAAACAGTACAAAAAAATAAAACATCAATTAATAGTTTAACTGGTCTTCCACACTCTGATCAGCACTGACGTCTTTGTTGTGTCAGGCTCTAATTTATGGTCTTCTCCAAGTGAACTCTGATGATGTCTCATTTCCTTGTCCGGCAAACTCCGACTGAGTGTGTTTTTACAACCAGGAGCTGCTATAATTATCTTTTACTGATGGACAAGGACCCACAGGAAGAGAGGCAGAAATTCTTGCCTTAATCACGACGGACTCGTAAAAACCAACAGTGAATCCAGTCATAAAGACAGAGAAAATATGCTATGGCCTCACGTGGACTCAAAACACATACGTTAGAAAGCACTTTAACACTAAGTAAGTACATCATAGTGATGGATAATTGCTGCTAAAGCTTCCTCGGGGGGCTTTAAAATAAGAGAATCCGAGAGAGATCAGTTTCTGTAAACACGCTGTAAACGCAGGACCTGATGGTAAACTTCAAGAATTTGAAGTGGAGCTGGAAGCAGCGCTGGGCCACCTCCAGCAGCAGCAGCAGTTATGTTCGGATTTGACTTGTAAAAGCTGCAGGTAATCAGCCGAAGGACATCAGGGCACAGTACATGCGTGAAGAGAGGAAACGCTGCAGACTCTGGGTGGAAGACCATAGAGATTAACAATGTGCTTTTTCTCCTCTCTCACAGTGGGCGCATAACCCTCATGCTGAATTGCTTATGCTGGAAAGCATTGCATTACGAGCAAAAGGCAATTTAAATCTATTGTTATATGCTTTCACTGAAACGCCGCTTTTGCTGCCTACTTCGCAGAAAAACAAAGTGACAACCTTTTGAAGTTACTGAGTACACATCATCTTTCATTTCCGTCTGAGCACATCAAAAAGGGCCCGTGTATAGAGATTTAAACTTGGGGGATTTGAAGATGACAGATTGATTTACTAATGCAGTTTGACAGAGAGGACTGGCAACCTTGTCATCTGCACCTTGAGAGCCACCTGTGTCCTCATACACCCCAGGGCAATGCTTTACTCCATTTTATCACAGCTTAGATTACCAGTTGTGGCAGCTATAGTATGATATTCTTTGAAATAGAAAACACAATTTACCGTGTGACAACACCAGTTAAAGTTTAATCTTAAGTTGCTGGGCTGCGGCTGTAAAAACTCGTAAATATGGACCTGGCTTTCACCCCCAAAACAGCGATGGATGGAGCGGGTAGGTAACACACCTCATACCCCGCCGTCTTACTTTAAAAGGAGCACTCACACTGGGCTGTTTAGTCTGCAGTCAATTGTTTGCGCTTGGTTTGGCGGGTGGTAAAAGTTTATCTAAACTCTGGTTTGAACCAAACAAGAACATTTAAAAAGGAGGCCAGGTTTGCTGTAAGTGAACTCTGGTGCAGTTCAGGTCAGTGCAAATCCAAAGAGATTCTACAGAAAGTAGAAAAAAAAGGAATTTGAAGAAGTGCCAGTCACAAAAATCTTTTCAGTAAAGATGGTGTAACGTTGTATTTTTCCTGCTTTTTTTATCTCTCTAACACTGGAAATGTGGCCAGCTTATAAAAAAAGGAAGTCTGGTTTGTTTCAAGTGATCTGTGGTGCGGTATACTTCAGTGTAACTCCAAATTTAAAAAAAGGTTTTGGGTAAAGTAGTGTAGTGAGAAGGTGAAGGAGGTCATTATGAAAGTTGGAGCGTGAGAGGGGCTAACCATTATTTTTTTTTGTAAACCTTCTGGTCAAAGCTTGCTTCAGCCAATACCTCAGAGAAACTGCTGTCACAACTGCTGGACGTTTTAGGGTAATTGCCTTTGGTTCGTTCAAAGAATGTGAATGAAAACCAAACTCAAGAATTCTCCATCCATTTGGACCAAACCCGTGAGACAGAACTCCATGTTTGACCTCCAAACAAGCTGCATGAAGAACACAAAAGAGCCCAAATCTTCTCCATGAAGGAGCCCACCAGGACCCCCCTCCTCTTCTTGAGGACTGCTGGAGTCTTGGCTAAGAACACAATGGGTCTATAATTATTGACTACATGACGGAGTCGTAAAGCCACAAGTCACAATCATGCAATAGGCATTAACGCTGCAGCTTTGGAGCTGAAACAAAGACCGGTAAAGAAGTGCAGATGCAAAACAGGAGAGGAGGAGAGGAGGACAAAGAGGAAGCTTTGGGGAGATTTGCAGGTGTGCTGCAGGGCTGAGGCAGGTCGGAGTTATTGTTTGTGCTGCTGCTCCTTTGTTCTCACACTGACAAGAGGGTGAGCAGGGTGAGTGGGGGGGGCAATCATGCTCTAAGGGTAGACAGCACTGAAGGAGTTGCCAGTGAGGAGAGCTGCTTCACGAAGGAGAAGCAACAGGACAAACACACAAAGCAGAAAGTATGTCCAAGCTGGCAGCAAATGGAAAAAGGGAAGCTCGAATCCTGCCAGGTGAGTCGACTTGGATCAGAGGGGACATAAGGGCTGCTATTAAAACAGCTGCTGTACCGTCTGGCCGTGCACTGATAGCAAGACTCCAACGGCCTCGGCTCAGAGCCGCGCACAAAACATTCAGCTGTAATAAGGCCTGTCTGCACAGAAAAACATGGCCCTTGTGTTGTTTGCATATGGCATATAACAGCCTTCAGTTTCTCTACAGTGAGTGGACAAAGTCCAGCACAATGCGAAACTGGGGGAGTTTCACCTGTAAGAGCTCTGAATGCTTCCGCATCTAATACAAATAGAAAAAAAACAGAACATTTGTAATAATAAAAATACACGTTGTAAACAAGGTTGGGTATTATTGTAAATATGCTAACATGCTATTGTGTAGCAGTTTTGGGGTTGTTTTTTATTGACATATTACTAACAACGGTTGGGAGCTACTGTAGTCACAGTAACGTTTGTTTTAGCGATATTAGCCTGTTTTTTATGTGTTGCAAACAAGGTTGGGAGGTTATAGCTTAAGTATAGTGAATACGCTAAAGAAGCTAACACTTCTAACGTGGCTAACATGTCAAACATGTCAAAACAAGTCTTAGAATCACTGTAAATGCAGTTAATAAATAATGTCTGACTGACTGAGAGACTTATCTGTGACTCTTTTGTCTTGCTTTATAAGCCTTATATATTACATAAGTTTGAAAATAGAGCATTCATTGACGGTATGTCTTATAATCTCGTGCACACTGTACTGCGGAAAAAAAACGTAATGTTTTCCACAGCGGTGCCCGGACAAACACACAACATTAATTAAATGCGCGAATCTAAAAGAACTCCATTAAAACTCTATATTACAAGAACCCCTCCATCTGACATGCAACAGTCATCTTTCTTTCTTTACGCACTTTTAGCCCACAACATTTTCGAGAGACACAATAATTGGCTCTTTTGGCACGTTCATCCAGAGAAATCCATTTATGCCTCGGTCTGATAAAGTTCAGAACAATTCACCTCGAGCTGCAGCAATGTGAGGAAGGCAAAGATTAACTAGAACTAAATGCATATTTTAGAAGAAGCTCTCATTAATGTCTTCTATTTAAAGCTCCACCGGGCACAACCATGTGATGTCATTAAACCGCATTCTTCTGGAAGCCTTAATGTTTTCTTCTTATGGGGGCGGAGATGGAAAAAGAGCTCCACTTTCCAGAGAAGGGAGCACTTAACTGCCTCCTGAAAAGAGAATGGGGAACATTTTCTGCTTTTGTCCAACCGACACCCACGCCGTTAAGAAGTTCGGGCAAACAGGTCATCTCTGAGCTGGCGGCTTCGTCTACTGCAGCTCCTCTACGGAGTGTTTTGATATAAACACGTAGCCAAGTGCTACTTTAAGCCCGTCACATCCAGACACATCAACCTCTCGTCATCATCTCTTCTGCTTTGGTGACTCCACTGTTATTTAAGTGGGATGCTGATGGATAAAACATGGCTTGAGCCACTTGGGATAATGACTGTTTAATGTAGTCCCAGTTCCCACGGCGATGGCACAGAAGTCTGTTCCCCCCTGTTTTTGTGACCACACATGGGGTGCTCATGCACTCTTAAAACCTCCCATTAGCTGCTTGTTTCTTCCCCTGGTGGATTTTTTTCTGTTTTGAGTAATTTAGAGCTCATCCAGTGGCATTTATCTAGAGTTCTACAAAAACGAAAAGTGATTTTCTAAATGTTTTACACGGTAAATGATAGTGAGTCTCTTGAGGATGACCGACTGTTATCTCATTGTGTCTAAAGCTTTGATGCAACCAGAAAGGACACTTCATTCAAGCTGCAGCCGCTTTCTCCTTTTAATGCCACTTCCTGTTGACTGAGGCTATTGGGTTTTGCTTGAAAGAGCAATATGTATCAGAGAATTACTTTTAATCTACACTCAGTCGGTATTTGATGCGCTTCGGCCAGGTCTCCTGGGTAAACAGTGGAGCCAAAGCAGCGCTCACTGGTACAGATGCTTAATAGACCTGTTCCCAATTCCCTTCTATCTGCTTCAAATTTGAAATGTGCTTTTGTACAACATGCTCACTCATTGAGGGCAATTTAGCATCTGCTGCGCCAAGAACGTTAATGATTATCAGGAGTATTTATTATATTCGGCAACTTTCCAATCTGGGGAAGATGCTCTTGCGGGGGTCTGCAACCTGAGGCTCCGGAGACACGTGAGGTTCTTTTATTCCTTCATTGTGTGATTCTGAGGTTTTGAAGAATAGGCTTGTTAGTTCAATTTTATCCTTTATTTTTACATTTTTAAACTGAAGGAATCTAACATAAGTACAATTTTTTTTGTTACATTACACTACATTTGAGAGAGCTTACCATTCCTCCAAAATGCACATACGTCAGAAAACTTAGGAAAATTATGGTAAAATATTTAATCTATCGTCAGAGCGGTTAATTATTAGAATACGTTTAAAAGCATATTCTTATTTAAAGTCCTGTTGATGTTCAGAGGCAAAGCTCTTAGAAAATCTACTGTAGCAAAATCTTAGTTGACACAGAGTGTATTTTATTTTGAAAGGCACTTGTATGTGCTGCAATCAAAAGTAATATAATGAAAATACAAACATTGTTATAGTTGAATTACTGTAAATATTTGAAAGCATCGCCTTATAAATGAAAGATTTAATGGCCACAAAAACGTAAATGAAGTTTATCTTTTCTACATGTTGAGGTGGGAATTTGAAGTTCTCGTTGGTCACTAAAAAATTGGACCAAATGGCTCTTTCAATGTTCAAGGTTAAAGCCCCCTGCACTAGTGGGTTTCGTCTTTTACTGTTTGCTTTCAGCTGGAGTGAGAAACATAATGACCCGGAGCCCCAGAACATGTGTTATTCCACCAGGTGCTGCAGAACTGTGTTTCAGTTTGGCAGCGCAGAGCAAACGTCCCTCCATCTTTTGCTTCTTTGGTCATTAAAGATCGGAGGCACAAACAAGCGTGGCCCTCAAGGAGCTTTTAAGGCTTCGTCAAAGGGATGCATTAGTTTTCCTGCACAAGAGCTTTTCATCTCAGTTCAGCGAGATAATGATTCATCCTTGAATAAAAAAACCCTAGAAAACTCAATTTGGAAGAACCGAACCTTGATGGGAAAGTGCTGCTTTGAGATACCATCTTCATTAAGCAACTGCACCTTTGGACTTTCTGTAATTAACACTTTCTTTCAATGCTGATAGGAAATACGCTGGAAGCAATCTGGTATTTTAGTTGTCTTTGAATGCGGCTATAGCACACAAAGCTGCGTCGAAAATAAGGCTTGTGCCTTACAGAAAGGGACAGCGTGCAGGGTGAGGGAGTTGGCAGCATGTATCAAGTGTAAACACAGCGTCAGTGAGCGCTGACCTGCCTCCACCAACCCGCGGCCTAAGCAAACAAGGCCACAACGGTTTCGGTTCGATGACACTGAATACACAACGCTGACGTTACCTGAGCAAACGGCGGGATGACATCATCCAGCGACACCTGAGAGCGAGCAACTTGTGGGTAAACAACAGTTCAGCCTGCGAGTGAAAGGGAGGGCGAGCTGGGAAATGAATGGGGCCAAGTGTTCTGGCTTGTGTGAGTGAAACTATGAAAGGAAAACAGGTGCACGGCCGCGGTGTCAGAAACACAAGAACAACAGCCGCCGCATAATGACACGCTTTATCAGGAAGATCTCGAGCCAAAGCACCAGGGAGCATTTACAACAGACGATACAATTAGTCAACAAAGCCTCTCATCCGCAGAACGGGCTCAGCGTCCACTTCTGGTATACAACTGGTGATTTCTCAATAACACTGAAGTTTCCCAGGGCTTTCAAACAAGGACATCTGCTGGGTGTCTTCACAGAAAAAAAAAAACTGATCAATAAATAAGGCGGCCACATACGCACTTTGAAGCGATGCATTATTCCGTCAGACAAGCTGAGCTCCAGCAGCAGCAGGTACCAGCTCGGAAGAGTTAAAGCCAGGGTTACATAAATGTGATGTAGGGGATTTTGGGGGGAGTTAAGGCGAGTTACCAGTGAGAGTGACACACTGAGGGTCAGCTGCGGTGAGGAGATTACAGCACTCAGGATATTAAAGAGGACGAGAGACGTTGCTCGCAGGCAACAAACCTGCCATGGAAATTTCTGTGTTGGCACAGGCCATCGATAAAGCCGTGTTCATGCGTGATTTTTAACGCTGTAACAAGAGGACAACAAAACCCTCTGCAGACAAGGAGCTTGCCCCTCCAACCTGCAGGCCATCCTTCAGTTCTGAAGAAAATGCATCCATGCTTTTTGCAATAATTCAAAGCCCCTGGAAGCATATTTTTCTTCAACTTTAACTTGATTTGAAACATCGACAGAAGCAGGAAGCCTCATATCTGCACTCCCGTCCTATTTCGCTCTTCCACTCTGTCCTTTTTGCACCTGTAATCCTTGATTGCTGCAATCCCACACTTGCATTTACGGATTAGTCATATTTTGCTTCGCTTTGAACCAAAACATCTTCCATATGTCTCAAACGAGCAGTAAATGTCTTGCTGCTGTCTTGAGGCTCCTCTCCAAGAGACCTTCTTCCAGCTGAAGCTAAAACAAAAATCAGGTTGTACGATATGTAGAAGGAAAACATGGCAAATTCAGAATTTGCACAATTATTGCCACAAAGCAAAAACTGCTTTCAGCGTTTTCTTAGATTTTCTATGTTCACAGCAAACTTCATCTTGTGCTTAAGTGGGCAATTACTGCAACTCATTGAGTTCACTCAAAACCCAGAAATTGTGTTTTACTGTGTAGCAGGGCTGTATATTAACACACGCCAACTGTAGCTTAACATTCAGTTTAGAGGGGGACATTTTTGTCACATGATGACCACACTTTTTTGGTTCCTTGACATTGTTTTCAGGTTCATTACTACATTTCCCATGAGCACCTCATGACATTTTGTTCGTGTATGACATTAGCATACTTGGGTACATTTTTGGGGGCAGGGCTTGTTTGCAACCCAGATAAAAATGGTTCAATGGAAAACTTTTCATTTCTTTAGACGTTGAAGCAATTTCCTACATTTCCCATGAGCGCCTCCTTTTAAAATTGTATTTATTTCTACTGTTAGCAAATCCAGGTAAATTAGTGGGGGGCGGGGCTTGTTTGAACCCAAGTAAAAACACTGAGATGGTTAAATAGAAAACTATTTTTTTAACGGTTGAAGCACATCACTACATTTCTCATGAGCACCGGATTTTCAGTGTAAAGGGAAGAAAACAGGGCTGACACAAAAGCTGGAGTTTTACCAGATAAATAAGTTTTTAACGTAAAAAGAAAAGCTTTTTTTTACTCCTAATTCTTTCCAAGTCTGTTTTAAAATGCTGCAAATCAAAATTCTTGTTTTAGTTCTTTAAAACAAAGTTCAAAATGAGATAATTTAGAAAATATTAACAAAGATTCTTAGTTCCTTGATACGAGAAAAAATGTAGTCTATGTCTGGTATTTTTTAAATTAATATTTTTAAAAAAAGCTTTTTAATAAAAAGTGTACAGATAACTGGACTGCTATTGTGACTAAATTTATGTTTTTCTTTACAACAATTGGAATATTCAATGAAATTTCAAAAGAATAGTAGCTTTGGGAAGTGTTCTTAGAATCCTGCTGAGCAACCTCAATGAGCACCAACAGTGTCTGTCACGCTGTGGTTTATTACAAATCTAACAAAACCGACCAATTAGGATTAGGGATTGTTATGTACTTTAGTAGGTAAATATAGCTTGGCACAGTTTCATTTTTTTAAATATTTTACTCAAGAACATCTTGTGTGCCTTAAATTAACAGTGAAGTTGCCTGTTTTGTCAAGAAGTGATTGTTGGAGGATCCAAAGTAAACTAAGGACAGAACTTAAAAGAGGAAGAAAAACAAACTTTATGATGACAAACCCATTTTTTGTGCAAACTAAATTATAAATGAGACAACCACAAAAGTTAAGAAGGACAGACCTGACACACATATATATGGAGGGTTGGGAATTATTGGAATTGAAACTGCTGAACCAATTAACTCAAACCAGGTGGGAAAAGTTAAGTGAACTTTCATTTTAAAAACTGCCACAGAAGAAAATAAATGTCACTAAAAACACAAAACTATATTCTGTCTCTGTAAATTTAAAACCATTAAACTAAATGATCAAATCCTCATATTTAATACAAAACACTTTGCTTGATGGTTTGCTTGATTAGTGATTAAAAATAGATTTAAAACTTAAGTCACTTGTTAAAAGAATTTTTTACTTGTAATATTTTACTTGTCTAAAAAGATGTCAATCATATGTTTTTTTTTAGATAAATCCAGGTATTTTCCATATTAATCAACTGGAACATAAATGATATTTAATTGTTGCTCTGTGCATGTAGATCCACCTTGATTTCATTAGTCAGTATTACTGATGTAAGTACCTGCAACCTCAAATAAGAACCCAACAGTGATTCATGAAGCATTGGGGGCGGGCTGTGTCTCTGAGTCAGATCTGCAGCAGAACCCGACACTACAGCTGTGGACTGCGCAAATGCGGCATGAAATACATACAAAGTCCTGCCAAAAAAGTGCTGAGGAAGAGTCTGGCCCTGGACAACTGTGCACACAAATCTCCCTCACAACATCGACTCCATTGTCCACAAGTAAAGATGAGTACAAATGCTGGATATTTCCATATGATTATGTACAGTATTTGTGCTGCAGACTGCAGGAAATATTACGATTTCAACCATAAAACGACTACACAGAAGAAAAACTAAATGATCTATAAATTGCATAAGGAAGGAAAATGCAAACTTGAAGAGGAAATGCTATGCATGCAGCTGAAAACAGCAGGGAACAAGGGGAAATCCACCCCGCCCCATTCAAGGCGACCTTTTGAAATACATTGTTTTCAGCGTATGACCCGAGTTGACCTTTCCGATGCAGGTTTCTTTTTTTTTTGTCTCTCTTTTGTTGACAAAAACAGGCTGATCTATTACACTCGGCAAAGACGGAAGCATTTGGAGGATAAATAGGTTTGGAGCAAAGATAAGGAGAAGCAGCACACTGCATGACAGGTGGTGTTTTAAACAACCCAAAGAGAAACAGACCAAACAATCACAACTTGATTAGTGACACTTGTGTTTTTTTTCTTTTTTTTCCCCGCTGTCACTTCCTGGATTATTGCAGCTGCCTCAGCAGATCCCATGCAATAAAAGGAAGCGCATTCTGCATTTTTAAGGCTGTGCAGAAAGCGAAAAAGAGAAGAGAGCAGCCTGCTATCAAAGTTCATTTATAATTGTGGCAGGGACACCAACAGGACAGCAGGGGTAGAGCGCACGCGGCTCTGCTTGTTGAAACACAGCTATTTTTCTGCGGCCATATCTACAGCAGGTCCATTAACATACAGGAGAGGGAATTCACACTCCAGCTGGAGTGGGCAGCGGGCTGCAGCCCCAGTCTGCTATCAATTAACAAGCACACTTAATATGTGTCTGAGTCACGACCACCGCGAGGCTCACAGGATCCTGTACATTTACTCCAAAGCCATGTCGCAACTGCTCCTTGGCTGATTACCGGACCCTGCATCACATTCAAATGTGCAAATCACATGAGGATCTGCTGCTGCAACAGCTCTGTGCATGTGGAGAAACAATTAAACCCAAACAAACAAGAGTTTTACCGTGCAGTTGGATCATTGAAGCATGGATTAGGGCTGCAAGATAGAAAGTAGAAAGGCTGCGATATTAAGAATCAATATTGCGATGGTGATTCACACTGGCCTCGGCAACGGTGCTCTATATGAACGCAGGTATCTGTGCTGTTTGGAGCTTCTATGTTCAAAACTCTCGTGTTGTTAGCAAGTTTCTAAAACCGTTTTTGGGCTGTAGGTAAAAATGCACGGCCTTGAACATGGAAAGTTAAACCATGTTGAACTCCGATTTAGTAATGATGTTTGAACGGCGTCACCTTTGATTCGTGGAAATGCCAACCATTTGACAATAGATTATGGTGGAGGAATTAAAAAAAAAATGCTACAAGTGCCCGGCTGGAATTATACAAAGCCAATTCTTTTGAATATCAGAATTAGAGCTGTGAAAGACAAAGTTTGCGGAAAGATTTACTCTGCCATTTCGCACCAAGCCTCTTCCAACTGTGACATCCGCTAGTAAGCAATATCAAAAGAAAAAAGAACAAGAAGCCTCTCCCCGCTTGCTTAGTGTGAACACCATGTGCTAAACGGGTTCACATACCTGGTGTGAACGTAACATCAAACATCATTTCCATTTCACTGCATCAGTTTTAGATAAATAAAAGTCAACCAGATTGAGATTCTTCTACATAAGGAGGGAATCTAACATTAAAGGCTCCAATGACGTGAAGGGGTCCATCTGAATTGGTCAAGCGTGTAAAAAGGGCTTTGTTTGATTTATTAAATATATCAAGCTGTCAGGAATTTGTTTTAGGGTTTCAGTTAACAGTTTCTAACAGTTTCTGTGTGATATGCATATCGCACAGGCTAATATATCTATTACTATAAATTTTCGATTTTTGAGCAGACCTAGCATGTTTTATTATCCAAATTTCAGACCTACAGCAAAGACTGCACGCTTTTGTTTCACATTATAAAGTTAAAACAGCTAACCTCACTTCCACTCAGAGCATGCAGCCTTATCACCCCATGTAAATAACTTTCCCCCTCCTGGTAATGCATGCACCTTTTGATAAGCATTTCCTGTTGAAATGCAGCAGTGACATTTGCAGCACAGTTTCCAAATTTTGCAGGATCATTACACCCCAGGTCGACTCATAGAGATGTGGCTGAAATGAAAAAATGAGCATTGGCAACAAGCATGAAGTCTAAGTAAAAACACAAGGTTGAGGTAAAGACGCGCCACATGGGAACGCTCGGGTTTCTGCTTGGAGGCTGGATCCTGTCCCCTTTTGTCACATTCTCCTTTTCGAACGCGTGTTTTGATCATAAACCTCAATGAAATCCCGCGGTTTCCAGCAGAACTCTGAGACCCGAGCTGAACCATTTCCTAAACCACGACCACAGCCCGTCTTTCCAAGGCTAGCACGGCTCCATGTTCCACATACATATAACCCTTGGAATGCTCACCACATCGCAGGACTATGGTCATATTCTGCTGCATGTGCTTTCCAGCTGGAATCAAGTATTGTCTTTCCCAGCAGTCTTTGAGCTGCATCACACACACAGCACTTTCTCACAGCTTCCTTGGCGTCTCTCGGCACATTAAGTCTCACACGGTTTCATGGAATATATCTTAGATCTTGCCTTCCAAACCATTTAAAAAAAAAAAAAAAAACACTCAGTACAGGGGCATTCAATGCAGAATTGACAGGACTGAACAAACAAAAGTGAACAACTTTCAAAGACTTAATACGAGTTTTAGCCAAGGGAATTTTATGGGCAGTTATTTTTCAAGCTTCTGTGACTCTACTTTTTCATCTTGGGACATTGTTGATGGAACGCTTTACAAGAAAACATGAAATAATAGCGCTGGTCTTTCAGAGAAAATAACTGGCATGGAGTCATGAACCACAAAGCCACAGCAAGAGGAGGCAGGCTGGAAACCAAGTGGAGTGGTACCACTCACTCCAGCCTTCAGTAGCTGTCAGATGTCAAATCATTGCTTTTGATGCAGAGATGCAGAATACAGAAGCTTTTCTACTCAAATCCAGTGAGTGCTATGTGCAGAAATTTTCCTAAGCTGTGACGGGAAATATTTGATCAATCAAAATCACTGAATGACTTTGTTTCATGTGGAAAATGCCACAATGGGTGGGCTTTGGGTCAAAAAAAGGAAGAAAATTAAGTTTTTTTTCCCGTTCTGACTAAGTGCAGATGTTGCTGTTAATACCCAACCAGTGGGGTTTGAGTGGAGTCGGTTAGGTTGGTACACCGGAAAAATCGTGCATTTTGTGGTACAAGCACCAAGTTTGCCATGTATATATCTTAGGATCCCCCTCTTTAAAAAAAGGACAAGGAAAAAAAAAAAGGCAACCATTTTTAAAGATGGCGGCCATACTCTCAAGCCTTACAAACATATTACTCCAAAATGGCAGCCATCTTTAAAGATGGGAGCCAAACACTCAACTGTTACAAACATATTTGATTTCTATTTGCCCCAGTTTCAACAACATGGACTGTTTATGCACACAATGCAATGTTTAACTTCAGGGTTCTTTACATACTATACTATACTACTATATTTCTATACTATGTAAAATCTTGGACTTCCTTGTTTTAAACGTGCTTCACTGATAAAAGGTTCCATCAGATACAATTATGTCAAATTTGGTTCTCATACCATGTTACTATGTTCCATTGTTTTAACAACCAGTTCCATCATTAACTCTTTAAGCTTTAATTCATGAAAATAGTATATGGTATATCCTTAGCAAAAAGTCAACTATTGTAGTGTACCACAAATATTTATATCCATCCTAAAAGTGAGTTTACCTTTTATATGTTATCCATATATTATAAACTTAAAAGTCTAGTCTAAAGAAGTATTCAATTAATGATAAAGTAGCATGTTGAATTACTGTGCATAAAGAACCCAAGGAAAAATTTTCTAAAGCCATCCGTTTACAGATGCGACATTCTTTTAATATGTCAAACAAGTGGTTTTATTTCAATAATTTACCTTTTCAAAATAACAGGAAACAGAATAATGGCATGTACAAAAGTTTGGGCACCCTGCAGAGTTAGTACCTTGTACTGGCCTCCTTGGCAAGTATCACAGCCTGTAAACACTTTTTGCAGCAGCAAGAATCTCTTAATTCTTGTCTGAGGTTTCTTCAGCAATTTTTATTTACAAAAGTTTTATAATTCTTTCAGATTTCTGGGATGTCTGTTACTCACTGCTCTTTTCAGGTCTATCCATAGATTTTCAATGATGTTGAGATCATGTGGTTGGGAAGGTCACTGCAGAACCTTCAGTTTCTGCCTCTTAACGTAAGATTATCCATTTGTAGAAGTCATCCTCTCTACATTTTTATGGTTGCGCTAGTTTTTTAATCAGTTTTATTTTAATGTAAAGCACTTTATGTTATGCTTCATAGGAAAAGTGCTTTACAAATAAAGTTTGATTTGATTTGATTTGATTTGATTTGATTTGTGAACATCAAGTATTTTCAGTTTCATTGTTCTGGACAACTGCTTGGAAGAACCCATGATGCTGATTGTTGGGGTGAGGTCAGATGACCCAGATTATTTAAAATCTTTGAGACTGAAATCACCTGGTCTTTGCAAACGATGACTGCGAACAATCCATGACACTTTCAGGTCTCAGCTTTTTCAAAAAGAGCAGTGCATACTGTGTTTCTGCAGGGTGCCCAAACTTTTGCACACACCATTATTTTGTTTTTCTGTTGTTTTTAAAGGGTAAATGATGGAAATAAAGCCTATTTTTTGACATATTAAAATAATGTCTCATCTGTAAACTGATGCCTTTAAGATATTTTTCAATTGTTCCTTGGGTTCATCATGTACATTAATATAACATTTCACCTGGGGTGCCAAAAATTTGGATCTCCACTATACATGTACATAGTCTTTAGTATACTTGCAAAACGTATACTCAATATACTACTTTTTCCTAAAGGTAAATAAATGCCCAGTTTTTCCTAAACATGCCAATGTGAAGATAGATAAAAAAACCAAACAGCATTAAAAAGGAAAGAAATGAGCTGAAGTTAAGAGTCCTGAAATAATTGCCCCAATCTAGTGCAGTTTGAGTGTGGTCAAAATGGAACAGTATGACTGCTGTGTGTCTGCTCTGCTGACAGCTTGTGCTATTAACTGCAATCAAACTGCTGCTGTAATTATCCTGAGTTAAAAGATATGCTGCAGTCCGGCCTCGCAGCTTGGACTCTGAATGAGCAAAGGGAGCCGGCGAGAACCCGTGCAGCCCGGCCTTTGATTAAAACAACAGCAGAAAGCGCGCATGACAAATCCTGATAGTGTATTAATATTGATTAACAAAGCGACCCGTCACTGGGAGATTCAATGGCTCCATTAGGCCATACAGAAATCCATGCAGCTCCAATCGCCGAGTCATGTGACGATATCTGTGGCATGGAAGCTGGACGGAAAGGGTTGTGTGGTGCCTTGACGGACAGGGTGGAGAAAGCTGCACATACAGGTTCCTCCCCCCCACACACGTACACAGTCACACACACACACACACACACCACCACCACCACCGTTTTGTGTCTACACTGCAGCCGCTCATTGTTTGACAGGATTGACAAGCTCCCTAGCAGAGCTGATTAAAAGCTTTAAGGTCAGAGAAGTGGGACAGATATCGAGCGTACACCTGTCTACTCGCTTGAGCCAGTCCCCTGTTGGGCGTGTTCTCCTCTGGCACAGGATCAATGGCTCCATTAAGACCCAACCTGGACAACTACTTCTTTTCTTCACCTTCTGACAGGGATTTTGGCTTCTAAGAACCTTTCACCCTCTTCTTCCTCATTTCATTTCCCCATTTTTTTGTTGTTTTTTTGTCTCTTAGAATCAGTTTCTTTCAGTTGTGGACTTTTCATGTCTCCAGTTTTGGTTTAAAAGAACTTAAAAGCCTGGCAGGCCGCTGTACATTTGCCAAAGGATTACAGATCATTAAATGGATGTCTAAAGTCTACTTGAAGCCTCTCCAAAAAAGTTAGGGAATCAGCGGGGTAATAGAGCCTCAGCGACATGTTTTCTGTCTCCCTGTAAGAAGTCTTCTCTTAAATAGATGGTCTCAGCAACCGGAACAGCTTGCAATGCTCTGCAGAGTCATAATCCAGAAACGGACATTTCAATTTACTTCAGCCTGAGTTTGGATGATAGTGAATTAAGATACTTTCTCCTGTGGATAGCAATTTCAACCTTCCTGCTTCACCGAAGAGAAATGCTCAGCTTTTCACTCGGTATCACACAGTAATCTTTAAAGTGAAAACTAATACCGCAGCTTTAGCTGAGGAATAAGACCTCAAAGGTTGGGTGACTTTAACTAAAAAATATCTTCCGCTGCGTCTCATGCACGGGCCACTCATCACTGCATTTATCTCCGCCAGCCCCCGCCTCTCCTGCAACACTGGCGCAGCTGGATTTTCTTGATGTGACTCAGTGAGCTCAGAGACACAATGTGCTTCGGGTTTTTCTTTTTCTATCGCATTAATACAGGTTTTAATCTTGGTTCCTGCTTCCTGTGAGGAAAAAACGGCTGATTAAACTGACCAAACAGACAAAACAAGGACTGTCAAACAAAGACTTCCACAAAAGTCAAGATCTTGTCAACTGTGAGAAACAAGGTTGGTTTGTTCAAATTGAAAAGCAAAAATTATGACATAACACACTATTGAGCGGGATTAACAGACAGACCTCTCTGTTCATGCGCTTCTTGATAACTAATTGTATTATACTTGTAATTTGCAGAGATGTACAGACAGAGCGGCAACGGGGTGACAGAAAAATCAGACTTGTTTTGCTGTTTTTTCCACATTGGTGCGAAAGGGTGAAGACGCTAGTGAAGTGGTGGCTGACAAACCCAATTGCATCTGGTCTTTGAGCCTGTTGGATGCATGGATAATGAAAAAAAGGGTGGTGCATTGACTGTATATGAAAACTGGAATGAGTGACCCATCCCCCTTCACATTCCAAACAGGAAGTACCCCTAGCTTCAAGAAACCAAAATCCAGTAGACCTCTATTGAGGAATAAACAGCTATTACTCAGTCATAGTATTTGTCGGAATAACCATTGTGGCTTCGGCACTTTTTTAACCTGTTCTTGCAAGTTTAACATTTTTGAAATAATTTTGAATTACCCCCATTCAAGTGATAGGGTTGTGGACTTCCAACACGCTCACTCCTGATTGGTGAGAATAGTTGTCAGAAATATTGATTTAGATCAACTTGGATCAATCGCTGCCTACTGACGATTTCTGATTCCAACATGGCGGCATCTGTATTGCAAAACAAGGTGACTGAATTGACTTCATTTTGTTGGAGCCTGAAGTAAGCCATTTTCTATGGGTGATGTCACGCACACGTAAACAGTCAGTGGTGCAAACACATCAATACCACCCATAAATGTTGCACAAGCAGCCAACCTATAGATTTAGTGGTGAAGGTCCGACTGCAGTGCAACAAGTGGTCAAACCTTAATCTTCTTATTGCACAAAGGTGAAGCATTTTCTGTAATGCAATTTTCAGCTACAAAGCACAGAAAGATGTTAAACGGCTGTAAATCTCTAATTTAGAGTCTGTAATGGAGTTTCAATGAGTGTCCTTTCCTCATTTGAGTCTCTCAGTATTGCTGGTATTTGCTTTGTGAGTCACTGCTTTAGTGTTAATCTACTCACAGCTCCAGCGGTGCATAAAGCTCTTAAATGCGCAGACTTTAGAAAAACCGGCAGGTCTGGATAATCTAAAGCTGTATTTTTCTTAAGAAGCTGATTTCATTTCACCCCTTTTCACAAATATGTCTAATATATTCTTTGCCACTAACAAAACAGTTAAAAAAAAAAAAAAAAAACGAAATCACTTTTTTTCTTCTCCTATTCAAATGAGCCACACTGCAGACTTGAGCCACTACAGACTCATCTGTTGAATTGCCTGTTATTGTTTAAGTCCTAAAATCCCTCATGAGCAGAGACTGACACTCTGTATTCAAACCGGAGGACAGTTTAGCAATAGCAGCACCGGAACGTCAAGAAATATCTTATTCACGTGTTAAAAAGAAGCTGTTTTTGTTGAATGAGAAAATGTTTTGACACTGAGCAGTTTCACAGGACGGGTGGATCAGTGGAGTTCTTTTCAGATAAGCCTCCTCAATGGAAAGACAATATATTTCTCACCTGGAACCACTTTTATTCAGGATTAGTACATTTTTTTAAAATCAAATGTGTCATTTATATGATGAAAAAATATAGGTTTTTATCATTGAGTGTAAAAGAGAACTGGATCAAATGACTGTGACATCACAAAAAGAAAATGGCTCCAACAGAATGAAGTCAATTCATTGTCTTTATTCTATGAGGACATGGACGCTGCCATGTTGGAGCCAGAAATTGTCCGTAAGCGGTGAGTGGTCCAACTTGGTCTGAGTCATCATTTCTATGGGTACCACTCTGGCCAATCAGGAGATGGCTTGTTGGAAGTCCACACCCCTACCATTTGAAAGAAGGCTACATGAAATCTGTCAAAGTTTGGGAAGTTTGCCGTGGGGACCACATGTTGTTCATGTTTCAGGTTATTTTTACATTTAAACTATTGTTCAAAAGCAAATCCAAACTGTGTTTCTTCTGTTTGTTTTCAGCAAGATGTGAACAACAAAGAAATGTTCTTTGAAATCTTTCCATAATTCAATTTGTTTTGACCAATGGGTAAACAAGAAAATTGTGATGAATCTCTGTATTATACTGTGTTCTTCCAGCACTAGGACATAATGTGGCTCACTGCACCAAAGATGAATAGCACAATGAAAGCCTTAAGACTTGATTTGATTTTTAGGTGAAACTGTTTACAAATTATGCTAACGTCTCCAGGTTTTGAATGGGTTCATAAAGTGTGATTCTTTTCTTGTGAGGCTTTTTAAGGAACACTTCCCCTCACCAGGGTTGTAAATGTCAGTGTTTTCAGTCACACCGGATTAGATAGTGCACCTGTCAGTTTCCGGAAAATGATAGCCTCGCTGACAGTTTGCCATCTTCACAGTGCCCTTCACAGATTGCAAATGTTCCCTGTGCTCCTCGCTTGTACACTCAGGCGACTGGCAGGAAGTGCTTGAGCTCATATGAAGCCGGTGCTGTTGTGGTGGACAACTGACAAATCTGCATTTCTGCACTTGAGGTGTTGTGAAGGGATGCTACAATGGGCTTTGACACAAGGGCTAACACAGACTGACGTGCTGCAAAGCGAAGAGCAGAGAATCTTGAAAGGAGCTTCAGTTGGAGGCAAAAATCTTGCATTTAATTTACTTTAAAGCCATGTATTTCAAGCTGTGCAAAAATCAGTCACAGATTTTTGTGGAAATCACAGCTTTGATTTTTGATTATGTATACTGGTATAATGATTTGTATGTGATGCAAAAAGGAAAGTGGACAAAAAACAGCATTTTATGTTTGGAATCACAAACTGTCACTATCATCTGTTAATGGTCTAAACCAACAATTAAATGATTGTTTTTGGTAGCTAAAAGTTAAGGTTTTAAAGACCCACTCCAACAAAAATGATGCGTTTGCTGTTATTAACCTGTTCTTGTGGCCTTTTTCTGACATGTATAAAGAAAATTAAGCTTCAAATAGCATTTCT
The DNA here is from genome assembly GCA_014656515.1 of Oryzias celebensis. NCBI lineage: Eukaryota > Metazoa > Chordata > Actinopteri > Beloniformes > Adrianichthyidae > Oryzias > Oryzias celebensis. The sequence continues at coordinate 76,284,504 of BNCR01000012.1, forward strand.
GAGCATTCATTAAATAAAAGTGTTGTTAATCAGCAGCAGAAGAGAAAGATTTGCAGTTTGAAAAGGATTGTATTTGTGACATAAAAAAGGCTCCCTGACCCGAGCTCTCAGCAAGGGGGAGATGAAGGAGGGCCAGGGTTGCTCCATGGCAATGGTGCACAATTCAGAGATGACTTTCTTATGACCTACTGCCACTCTGCAGAAACTATAAACTAGAGAATGACAAAAACCAGCATAATAACAACTAAAAGAAACATTGGGAGGGATTTCAAAATAGATCAAAAAATGATCAGACTGAGTATTTATTTACTTTGTTTAGTGTCGACCTTTTTGCAAAATCTTTTTTTTTTTTAATAAAAACAGAGGAACAAGATGACTGGATGCAACTTTTTATCTAATGACACACTGCAACACAAATGAATGCACAAGATAGTCCCTTGCATAAGAATTGGAAAAGAGAAGGAAAGAAGAGCTGCTCTTCATGGGGGTTAGTCACAGTGGGAAGGAGCTTCAAGTGTCAGGTCTCCTTTACACTTGGCTTTTATGTGTGTCTACCATGATCTGATCAGGAGAAGGCAGCTAAAACAAAGGGGAATGCACCCCACACATTCAGCTGTCTAGATAACATTTAAATGGATCCAATAAATCCAATTTTAAATCAAATGCATCTTTAAGCAATTGTCCATTATAAACATATCAATAAAAATAACTGTGTTTAGTCTTCAGAAGCTTAAAGGGCTCTTTGGTCTTCAATTGTGTCTAAAGGTGATATTGTGATGCCAGCGGCCAAAGAAAGCGATATATATGCTGATCGTCACGATAGGTTCAATAAAGCATCAGTTCAGAGAGAAAGTTCACCTCTTAAAGCTTGTTTTTGTCCAGAAGATGAAGCTAAAAGTTTGTTTTAAAGAAGCCTGTGGAGTGATGTAGAACATTTGGGCTTTGTGACCAGAAAACAAGTTCTCTCTGGACATTTTTTTGTTCAAAGGCCACATATCAACATATAAAAGTTACCTAGTAAAACATCACAAAAGTGGGAGTAATCTGAGAATTTGAATTTTTTTTATAGATTGACTGCCCTCGTTTTAATCCACCAAATACTTAAAAATTAATGTATCTTTACATGAATACTTTCAAGATTTTTATTTACGTTCACAGCATTATTTATGTGTTCATATGTGTTTCATGTTCAGATACAAAAACGTTTTTTGTTATGAAAATACAACGAAAGTAAGTATCCTTTTTGAAAAGGAAAAAGTAAACTTTAATGGATTTAAAAATGAGAATTGTAAAAAGGGTCTCTAAAAATGTTTCCATATTTTCATTCTGAAGTCTGAAGCATTAGACATTAACATCATGTACTGACATGTTTGCTTATTAAAGAAACAATTTTTACTCCAAAAATACATGCAAGTCTCCAGATAAGCCCTCAAATACTGTCACTGTCTTGCAAAAAAAAGAAATAAATCAATGATTGATGATGGCTGCTGATGTGCTCAGAGATCTCGACAGAGACCGGGTGTTTGCTGCTTTTATCTGCTCCTGCATGGCTGCCATGTACGCTCATGAGCCGCGCAGTCACACAGCCGACCCTTCATACATAATAGATGCTCTGGTGTCCGAGGAGCAGCACAGGCTGGAGGCAATGGCTTCTTGTGTGTTGTTTTTACTGGCTTGAATGCATTGAAGTCATGAGCTACCTCTAGATCTTTGTTCCTCGTTAGCATCATGCTAGCACAGACGATGGTAGGATCATCACGTATCTAATAGAGATTTCAACTGCAGTTATTTTGGAGTCTCACTCCAATCATCTTTTAAGCTGTTTTCAAGGCATTCCGAGTGGCCTTTTAATTTTGATTATCCCAGTTTTAGCCAAAAACAAAATAGTTTCCTTGGACAAAGTTTCTGCAGAAACTGCCGATTGTTCATTAGAATTTTACCTTTGTGTTGTGGGTGCGACTGGTGCAAACCACCCTCTTCCCCTCCCTGTTAATGAGAGCTCTCTGTTTATATTGTCTCCCACTAGCTTACAGCCTCTCATACCCCCAACCTAACATTACTGGTGCAACATAAATGGCGAGCAATATTGAAGCTATTCAGCTATACAGTTTTGAGCCATAAGTCAGTTTGAACGAGAAAAAACGAAGATGTTTGGTATGTTTTGAAGCATAAGTTGTACTTTTTAATATAGTTTGGCTGAGGGTTAGACTTACGCTTCAGTTCAACTTGTATGTGACTTTTTTTCTTCTCACTAAATAGTTGTGTGTTTGTTATTTTCCCATTTCCACTGCTAGAGGGCACTGTAAGTGTAGATTAGTATTTGCTACTGACAGGAATGCAGAAGAAGAAATAGAACTCAGACTTTTAAGTTTATTCCGAAGCTACACAGAAATAATCAGACTTGAAATAAAATATAATGAAATCATCTCAAATATGATTTGCTTTTCAAGGTGAAATATATGTTCCTGGCCCCAAATTTTGTTTAAAATATTCTCCTTATATGCCAGTGCGACTAATATATATCGTTTTCTTCTTTGTTGTTTATTTTTTGGCGTATGCAACCTAGACTCCAGAGTGACTAAAGAGTCAGAAAAATGCAGAACATGGTCCGGCCGTCTACAGGTGAATGCATCATGATGGAGCGAAGGGTGCTTGTTGCCATTATATTTTCTTCATTACAAATCAGATATTTTTCAAACTGCAATTTTGTTTGTCTGTTCTTTGTTCTTGATTTGAGCTTGATTTTCTTTTCATATCTCCTTCATCACTTGAAAAATGCCACAAGAACATGTAAAAAAAAAAACACAATTTTCCTCACAGTGAATCTTTAAATGTAGCTGTTATACAAGTATTTTTGGTTGATGGAGGCTCCTAGCACATTCGGAAACTGTGCCTTCGCACTTGAGCCGCTGTGAGTAAACATGTTCATTAATATCACTTTCCATTAAAAGTGGATTAACTGACAAACTAGCTGTAATAGCAGATCCTTTCGGATTAAACGGCGCTCCTCTCCATTTCTGCAACGATCAAAAGACTTTCATTTCCTGGGAGGGGGGGTGAGCGTCGTCGGTGTGCAGCAAATAATCATTCATTGTCTTTCTGCTCCCCAAACAGTGAGCAATTATCAAGCTCCCCGTAATTTTGTTCTCGTTTTGAAATGCAATTTGCTTTATGAATACAAATGTATCTCCCTTTTTAATCCCGTTATTGTGGCGAGAGAAAAGGGAGGAAAAACATGAATAAAGAAAAAGCCCTGTTAAATATTTATGCAGCCATTTTCTGGCTATGAGGAGATCTTCGCTCGGCTGCACTAAAATGAAACTTGTAGTGACCTAGTTAGGAGAGTGCCCCATGACAAGGCCGCGCCCGCCCTCCGTCTGTTAGACCAGCCAAGCAGAAACAGCCATATCCAGCACGGGATGAACTATCGGGCCCTTATTGACTGCGTGTTAGCAGGACTCGGGCCAGCCAGGTCTGCGTCCTGCTCCTTGGCTGATTAGGTGGGTGAAGGACAGAGCCTGGCTGCTGCTTTGTTAATGTGCTGCCATTTCCCTGCAGGATGAGCGAGCCCGGACAGGCGGAGGTGACGCTTCCCTCTTTCCCACAGCTCAGCTGGCTTGACTTTGCTTGGCTGATGAACTGTGACGAGACGCAGCTCCAAGGTTGTTTGGAGTTTTTTTTTTTTTGAAAAATCAAGCCAAAGCCAGAGTGGGAAACCGCACTGATGGCTTTCAACTTTCATATCAGCTGCACCCGCCGATACACTCCACTGAACACCTAAAGGATCCCCATTGTCGGGATGTAAGACTTGCACATTGTACAGCCAGCTGCTAATGTTTCAATGCAAGAGAGGTGCAAACAACGTCACGGACCTGCCAGGACACGCTGCAGCTTGCACACCTTGAAGTGAGTCAGCCCTGTGATTGCAGACGACAGAGCACTCAAATTCCTGGGAAGTTGTCTCACAAATCAATCCAAAAGAGGGGTTCAGGCTGAGATGTGCCGTGTCTGTGAGGAGATTGATAATCCTTTCAAATTGCTATTCAGAGAACATCTACTTGGGGTTGTTTTCGCCCCCCTGATAGACAACCTAATGCCAGCTTTTGTCGGCCTAAAAGCACCAAAGCATTCAGCCGGGGGTTCTCTTATAATTCTCCCCCCTCTCAACTGAAAGACTTTAAAACGAGACTTGAGTGTTGTACGGTTTGTTAGTTTAGGCTGTTTCAACCATCTAAAATTGAAAAAGACCACAGGAGATCATGTCAAGTTAGAGCTCCTAAAGGTCAGTAATCACGAGGAGAACAGATATTCATACATGGAGGGAGAGAGGGAGAAGAGGCCAACGTTTCTGCAAATTATGCATCACTTTAAATAGTAATTAAATGCAGCAAGGTGGATCCCTCTTCGTGTTTGGACTTGAGCTACATTTTTAGTGAGCACTTGAATCGTCCTTTTTTTTAACATATGCCTTTTGGGAAAACAAGGAAACTATTGTGTTTGCTTTTCCTGCATGAAAGTATCTAGAGATAAGATACCTACCACAAACTTGATAACGTGACGTAACTTGGATACGTGATAAGTGAAAAAAACATTTTTGGCCCTTGAAAAAGGAACTTCCTAAATTGCTATACAGGCTTTTTAAAACAATCATTTCTTTTAATCGGTTGATAAAATTAAGTTTGAGTACACACCTTTAGCAGCAACAACTTTTCACTTTTTCACAGCCCAATTCTTGATCATGAAACCCTCTGAGGTGCTCTCTTAAGCCTTTGTCATGACTGCCCTGATGGGTGGAGTGGATACAAAAAATGGGTACAAAATATCGAGGTCGTGGTTCACTTGGTGAGCCCGTGGAGACAAAATATTTGTGCAATTTTCTTCGACGGCCATGCTGCAACTGATAGGTCATGAAAACACTTAACACATAGAAGTAACTTACACATAAGGGTGAGATCAGGGCGTGTGGCATGTGGTGAACAGCACTGCACAAGTGCTACGTTATAAGAGTGCGCTCCTTAGTAATTAGGAAATTAGACAATCAGAGGGAAATTTGTGTGGACATCCTACAGGTGTCCTACAAGCAATTATGTATTACCCGCAGCATTTGCACAAGGTCTGTTGGGGCCATTAGCACACCTTACTAACGACTAGCGGGTGGCGTAAAGGCAGCATCACCCAAATATCATGAGTACAACTTATATAATCCTTGCAAATACTTCACGATACACTTCCACAAGGACTACAATGGTAAGTTCCATTTCGTCCCTTACTCAGGTCATGCGAGCAAATCACACCTATGCTCCCCTGAAGATGCGGCTGCACCTGTCTACATCAACTCAGATAGTCGCAGCGCCCATGCAGGTCAACCACTCATATAGGTGCACGTGATTAAAGCCTTAACCCTTTAGCTCTGGAGCTTCAGCTCTTGAGTTCACATTCTTCCAGCTAATGTAATTCCTCAATTGTTTACACAATTAACATCATTTCAGAAGAGTTCTAAAGTGAAGAAAAGCAACTTTGTGTCATTTTGCAAAACTCTACATTAGTAATTTGGCGCAACTCAATGAAAGACTAATTTGAAAAGCCAATTTTCTCGACGTCAGAATCAGCTGATTCACAAAAATTGCATAAACGATTGAAGAGTTATGACACGTTGAAGAGCGCATGCTATTTAGATGTTAACAAAGGGTGTTAGAGGGTTAATGTCTCCTTTTAGGTCACCGTTCAAGCTAAATTCTGCTCTTTAACCTTTGTGACTCCTCCACTCATTTTTCCATCATTCAGATGGAGATTTGCGTCATTCCACCATTGTCCTTTTTGGGGGATGCAGTTCCAGCTGCTCTCCAACAATTATAGACATTCTTTCAAGGGTCTCCAGAACAATTAGGAGCAAAGAAAAGTGAATAATTATTTACAAAACTGCCCACCGAGCGCAGTGCGCAGAGCATCTTTTTGAAAATCAGTAAATCGAGGGTTCAGCTCCCAGGCTTGTCAGCCACTCTCTTACTTTTGAAGACACATTTCTTCATCCATTATATCAAATCTGTTCAGTGATCTAACCCCTAATGATTCCCCCTCCACCACCATGCCTAAAAGGTCATTATCTTCATCACAATCAGATTTCTTAGCAATTACTACGACTGCGTCTTCATGTTTTGTTTTTTTCAATCCAATATGTTTGTAGCTTTTTGCTGTGCTCCCATGTTCCCCTGAGAAACAAGAGAGTCTCCTGACAGTCCCCTCCAAACAATCCACACTTGTGTTGCTTTCCCAGTGTTACTGTCAAAAACCTCGACATTTCACATGCTGAGACCTGAAAAATCAAAGATGTAGCTTTTTTTTTCCCACAGTTTCTCAGAGTGTTGCAGGGTTTGACCTTGGCTTGAACATGTTGGAAGATGCACTCCTGGGAAGAGTGAAAAACACTGTGAATTATTTCCACTTGGGGAGTTTTTCCTCAAAGAGCCCTGTAGAATTCTAACAAATAGATTTATGGCTCATAATCATCAATAATCAAACGACACCAATCATTGCTTCTGTGGGATGATTGCTGTTGTCTTTCCTCCTGTCATTCAGTCATAAAGAGATGATAGAAGATATGATTTTTACCGACTGTCCTCCTGCTTTGAAAACTCAAACAAACGAGTAAGATAAATGTGAAAATGTTAAACTAATTTTGTAATTGATGATGAATCGCGGAGCTTTATACTTCATCTACCTCAGATATATTTAACTGCAAACCAAATGAACAAACTAGTCTCTTCAAAAAAATTGCTTGATTTTTACTTTGATTATTTTTTCTGAAAATATGGATAAGAGCAGGTTTGTGCAGCTGTCAAAGGATAAATAGTTGATTAACTTGATTAATCAATTTGCTCTTCAGGCAATTTAAACCAAAAAAAAAAAAAAAAAAAAAAAAAAAAACAAATGGGAAAAATACAATAAACATTTCAAAAATTTAAATCTTTAACAAAAATCAAAAAGTCATAACATGATATGACATGACAAAAAAATTCTTTTTTCTTGATTTTATAAATACTCCTAATCATTAATAGATATCTTTGCATGTATGCATAAAGTACATTTGACATAAACCAATTCAAGAAAAGGATCTAAAAAAAATAAAAAGGAGAAATTGTGAATTAAAATATGCTGCTTTGTTGTTTAGAGGTTCATAAATTCACAAACTGAAAATATTGCATAACAAGATTTGCCAAAGCTACATTTCTTTGGCATTTGCTTTATCCTGTTTAGAGTGATGGACTAAACCAGCGGCTGCCAGTTCACCAATCCATGCAAACTGTGACACCAGGCATGCTTAAATGGAGGTCAGTCACCGATCATGGATTTGGTTCATAATTCCAACTTTGCATTTTGGTTTTATTTATATAATCATAACTAAAAGACCACTGGGAACACGTTAAAACAGATCAAAAGATAACGTCTTAATGTATAATAGAAACATTAAAAACACTAGAAAACAAAATTAAGTAAACAACGACTACGTTACAATTTGGGAAAAAGTATTTTATTGGGTCAGATTAGGATTATTCAGATGAGAAAATAAATTTCTAAAATCTATAAAAATAAACTCAAATTTAGCAATACCAAGTCTTAATAATAAAATAGCCTATACATTAAATATTTGTTAAAATTCAGAAAATGTAATCAAGTATTTATGTTTTTCCTTTCATAGTATCAAACGTTTACAAATGTCAAACATCATCCCAAACAGCACCCTTCCAAAAGTTCAGCTTCAACTGATGAACACAATAAAAGCAAGACATTCCTATTTACAAAAAACTAAACCCATTTACAGATCATCACAAAGCCACAATCTTCATTGTGTCTCACCAAATGGAATCAAACGGCAGATGTAGTCGTACTGCAGGTTTACAAGTGAACGTGAGGAGTACAGCTCTGCACAAAAACCCCCTCCTCAAACTGAGCTATGAGTTATGCAGTCTGCAGTGTTTAGAGTGCGGTGTGCTTGTGAGGAAACAGTTTGTCACAGACTGAACTGAAAAGTCTATTTTAGTCCAGCTCACACTGAAAGTAATTAGACAAGTTTCTGTTGAGGACTTCCGAAGCAGGAAGTCGGAGTTTGTTCGAGTCTCATCCTGATCTAAGTCAGCTGAAAAAAATTGTGTATTTCTTTATCAGTGGATTACTCAACTTTGAAATTGAAACCACAACAGTAATTCAGTGTTCTGTAGAGGTTGCTGTTGCTTCTGTCAGCCACTACATGTCCCCTTATCTGTTTTGCGTACCTTTTCAGAATGAAGCCTTGAAGTTAGAAAGGCTTCGAAGCTTTAAAGGCTTCAAAATTGACATGGAATTTATTCATAGAAATCTCAAGTATAAAACTCAACATTTTTTTTAGAGTTAATCAATTTATCTGTAGTTTTGTCAACTATAACATTTTTTTATTCCTATGAAACAACTTTTCTTAGCAACTAGTATTTCTTTGCTGCTTTTACACACTTTTTATGATTCATTTATAGTCAATAATACTAATATGATTCAATTTAAGAAAAACATAGATTTCAAAAAATATATTTGTATATGAGATTTTTATAACAGTTTATAGATTCTAAATGATTTATTAATTTCGAGTAAGTTGTTTTTACAGTACTAATAAACAAAACAGACGTTTCAGATCTACTTAAAATCAATATTTCCACAAATATAAGTGCTTAAAAACAAGTAAATAAAACAAAAAAAAATTATATCTAGAAAGAATTTGGAGATATCTAGAAAAAAACAAAAACAGATTTAAGCGTCGAAAATTCAAGGTCTAATTAGAATTCATAAAGCAAAGTGTTTGTTTACAAAGTTTAGATGCTCTACGAATGAAAACAACAGATTCATATTTCCTTTTGCCAAAATACTCCACTGAGTGAGAGGCGAGGGTAAAACTGCAGTTCTTTATTATCGCATACTAAGGTGTCTGCATGTGCATGTCCTTGCTTTGAGATAATAACGTCCTTGACTGACATTGCTGAGGCAGTCGTCTTGAGACTTGCCTGTTTACACTGACTGTGACCGACTATGAGGGTCTAACAGAGCGGATCCTCAGGGAACCAAAAAGGCAACTTTGCCAAACAGGCAGAACGAGTTCTCCCTTCTGTTTGTGTGAGTTAGACTAACATAAGTGTTCTACAGTAGGGAGAGAAATGGGAGACAGAACATGAAGGGGATTAATAAGTGAAGCAGGGAGGAAAGACTGGAAGATGGAGTCGCTTTTCAGAGAATCACTTTATCAGACGTGCTTTTTACTTGCAGTCTCTTTTTATGCGTTTAGCTGAACACATTGCTTCACTTTTGTGTATGTACAACACCCACTCTGTAAACAATAAAGCCCCTGATGAAGGCTCGGCGTGCTGCTCAGCGAGCGTCTCGAGGAGGAACGCCGCAGAAATCCTTTCAAAGAGAATTACAGAAAGTTTACAGAAAAAAGCAGGCGTGTGAGTTTTCATTTTACTTTCATCATTAAAGACCCGCTTAGATGAAAATTGTGTTTGTAGCATGTTCTTGTGGCATTTTTCTGATAATTGAAGACATATTTAAGAAAATAAAGATTGGATTTTTGATTATTTCTTTAGTCAAGTTGCTGTAAATCAGGAACAGTCAATAAAAATTGCTGTTGAAAATAAATCGTATTTGTGACGCAGAAAATACGCTGGGCGTCACGAGCTCTTTGCTATGCTCCAATTAGATGCATCCACTTTAGTCACCTAGATCCTTTTATTGTATTGTTTAGACTATAAATGCATAAGAAAGAAGAAAAAACGTACATAAGTTGCACTTTTGTGCGTCTTTGTTTTCTTTGTCCGAGCTAGTATGTGGCTTAACCTTTGCGGCTGGATAGCTCAACTATGGCTTACAATTTTCGTTGCCCCCGATATTGATAGTTTGGGGCTCTGAGGGGTTGTATGTTGATAGGAGTGCGAGTAAACAAAGAGCTCTCAGTAATTATAAAGGGAAGGGGCGGGGTTGCTAAGTGTCAAAGGTCCCACCCACAACTCAGAAAGGAATCTCAAATAAAATACTTCTTCTCTGCAGAAACTATGTCCTAGAAAACAAAACTTTTTTTTTTTTTTTAAAGTTTGAGTAAAAATTGCATAATCATAATTAAGACCACTGGGAATGCTTTTAAAATAGATCAAAGATGATCCGAGTGGGTCTTTTTTTTTTCTTTTAATCCAAGTGGGTCTTTTAAATAAGAAAAAAAAAAACTACAATAAAAGTGAGAAGAAGTGCAGGACTGACCAGGTGCATTAAAGGCTACTGAGGCAGATTTCCCCTGATGGTTTCTTAAAAGCACACATAGACTGTGCTCCTGTGCCGCCGCCATCCATGACACCTTAAAGGTCAGTGCGGGTGAGATTTTCACAGAGAGGACACACAAGCTTCACGCCGGCTCCTGCAGAAACAAGCCTGCAATTTAGCATTTTTTTTGCACTTTGGAGGAGTAGCAGTGAAAGGAAAAGTGGGGGGGAGGCAGAGGTGGTGAGCAGCTCCGAAACAGCTGGATTGCCAGATCGTGCAGGAGGCAGAGGCTTGTTTTTGCTTCAGTGCAGCCATGGAGGAGAACCAAGCGTGCAGTGCATCAAATTTTCATCTGAGCATCAGCGCAGCGCAGAACTGCATTATGGGGGCAGAGCAGCAGAAAATCTCCTTGAGGAGCAGCTGAATGAAAATGCGCATTATTCTGACGGAAACACATTTGACTGGTTTAGTTAGGCTAATTAAAGGAAGACCATCAAGCTAAATATAAATGTATTTAACATAACATGCACGCGATCCTGATTTCCATCCAAATTAAACTTGATTTTATTCAATCATATTAATTAAAAAGATTACAAAACAATCATTATTAATAATAAGGACTTGAAAGACACAGAAATCCCACTTTATTCTTAAATGTTGAGTAAATATCAGCAGGATTGACTCAGCTGCATCGAAATGCTCTCATCATGTCAAAGCCAGGAGCGCTGTTGGTTGTAAACAAAGCCAGCATTCATGTGTGGTCCCGGGTATGCAAGAAAGAAAGAAAAAAAACCCTCAAGGTAATTGTGTTGTGGTTTTTCTATTAGATACAGATTTCCCTACAGTGAAATGTTACATCCATTAAACCTGTCTTGGCAGAACTTTTGCACAAGAAGCCGCAACACTTCAAACTGTGATTGTCACTTTCGATTGATGCTTTTTGCTCTGGCAGAATTTACTTTCCAACCGCTCACAGGTTTTTATGATGGCCGCCGAACACACCTTCAGTCTCAAGATGGATCATGTTGGTCACACCTAAACTGGAAAATGCACAGCTAAAGAATTTGTTAGCTTCAACCTTACCACAGTGGCGACACAGTTTTTGCTGTAGTTTTGCAAAGCAAACATTTTTGCATTTTCATTTGGTTTTTTTTTGTGTTGCACTTTATTTTGAAAAAAAATCCTCAAGATTCAGTTAATTAAAAGTAGTAAACAGACAAACTTTCACTTTTAAAGTTTGCAAAAGTATAGAGACCTGTTAGCTAGTTGCAGCGTTTGACACACTTCTGGGACAAAAGCAACATTGTGAGTCTGGAAACAGTCATTGTATAGACAGATGAACAGAGTGTGCAGAAACATCAGTCACTTTTCTTTTTTTTATTATCTATTATTTTCTATATTAGAAGGAGAAACACGCTTGACAGCTGTTGGAACACGCCCAGTTCTGGAGCCAGAGATTCAACGGTTTTCTGTCAATCCAGAAGACAAATCACTCGTTTTAGAATTGTTTTAACTTTAAAAGATAAAATCATAAATTCAAAAAAAATAACTCGTCCCCAGTACATTTTACATGGGCATTGACTATAAATGACAACTGTACTGAGTGACCCTTCCCCATAGTATTTTAAACAGGAGATATCTACTGGTTCTAAAAAGCCAAAGTCTCATCGACTTCTATTACGTAATAAACAGCTATTTCTTGCCAATCCTATTTTTTTGTTTGTAGTTTGTAATATTTCAATTGTAAACTGAAAAATCAGATGCCTTATTAAAAGGACGTGGTCCCATGTCCAAGCTTCAAAATGTTTGAGTAAGTAACAGATTTTCCCTAAGCCTGCCTTAGAGTGGTAGAGGTTTGTACTTCCAACAAGCTCACTACTGATTGGCCAGAGCGGTTGTCATAGAAACAATGACTCAGTCCAACTCGAACCAATCACTGCTTACTGACTATTTCTGGTTCCGACGTCTATATCACAAAAATGGCAACTGAATTGACTTCATTTGGTTGAGACCATAAGCACGTCATTTTCTATGGGGGTCGTCACACTCACTCGGTCCAGTTCTTTAAGGACATTTAAGGACATTTAATATCTCATGATCAATGATCATGAGATATTAAATGTAAACTGCAAAAAAGACACTCCAACATAATTCCAGTTATTTCTTTTTCCAATATGCTTCAAACAGGAAGTCAGCGTGTTGTTTTGATGACAGTTTTAGGTCAAAATGCCATTAATGATTTAGCAGTTACTGAAACATAAAAGTATATTTTCTTCCACATTTTAAATAGCTTATAGTCAGTTTTTTCTCCATGCTCTTTAGTCAAGCAACAGCTTGTTTTTCCTTCTTTCAGTGAGCACATTCGGCCGCCAGCATGAAGTCAAAATAAAAGCTCCACACAAAATAAGTCCGAAAGACTTGCTGTTCCCTTTATCGGAATGTTCTGCTGAACTTTTGGGACGCTGCAGAAATCTATACTGTCTTTAGTTCTCAGATTTCCTAAATGACTTGTATGAGGACAGAAGTTCTTTGTAGGGAAAGTGGAGGTCAAAGTGGACAAAGTTTTAAAACCAACAAGTGAGTTTGGTTTTTTTTCTTTCTGCGCCTTTTGTTTTTGTTTTGTTTTTGTTTTTGTCAAACTTTGCTAAATACAGAAAGCGTGTATCTGGCCTGCAGCTTTCTGGATAACAGTGCAAGGCTAAAGGCGTGCACCTTTATCAGGAGGGGAACAGTGAGTTCCTGTGAGATACTTAGGTCATGTTAGCAAACACACCTGGCTCTTCTACACAAAAGCCGCAATGATGTGTTGCTTGGCTCTTTAACATGATTGTAAAACACGTGAGCAATCAACCCACAGTGTTACATTACAGCCACAGGCATCTCACCAACATTAGTTTACGTGTTGAAATGACAAAGCAGAAGATTCTAGATTCATCACATCGTCCAGCTTGAGTTTCAGCTCCTCGCTCGGCTGTGGGCCACTAAAGCTCAAGACGAGGTCAAAACCCAGGAATTAGACAGAAAATACTCAAATGTTACTGCACAAATAAATGATTGCTTTAAAGGTCAACGATTTGGCCACAAATAGACTTCACAATGAGATCAACAACTGCAGCAGGCGGAGAGCTGGCTGCTGTGATAACACATTTTATGGTCTGCACTGTGGATTTATGATGCTCCAGGATGGTGAAGCTAGGCTTTTAATTCCCAAAATAAGGGAACATTAATGTTGAAAAAAAAGAAAGCTTGATACAAAATTAAATGCCTGGAATGTTAAATTAGAACTCAGCCTATTCTTGAACATCAGGTGGGAGGAAGAGTCTCTTTGGGGCTTTGTGTTAATATAAAAGTCTCTTTTAACACAGATGTTTAATCCAAAGATGAATCAACGAATGTTAGTCTTTTATGCTGGGATGATTCTATTTGGTTTTCTGTCTCTGCGGAAAGACGGGTTGGATTAAAGTGAACAAATGTGCCACCCCTTATGGAGGGTTATACATTTTACATGATTTTTTTTTAAATCCAAAACTTGCAGCTTGACAATTCCTTGAAGGAAGTCATGACCAGGTTTTCTGGTTACAATCTGATACCGAGTGACTTTGAGAACCTGTCGATATCGAGTCCCGATCCAGTACTTTTTAGCAGGTTAAAAAAAAATGAACCAATTCAATAAACAGGTCTAGATTTAGTTCTTATTTCTATTTTTTTAACCTTTTTTTATCATTTAATACTTAAAGAGAGCACTTCTGGGAAATAGCTTAAATAAATAAGTAAAAATAATTAATTTTTAAACAGTAAAAAAAAAAAAAGATGACAGTCATGTGAGAAAGTTAGCTTTAGGATGTAGTTTTACGATCTTCAAAAGTACTGAACATTTATAATCATGTGTTTCATTTCGCCATTAAACACGATTAAAAATGAAAAATAATGACTTTCTTCCAAAATCACGGTTATAGCATGAATATGATTATAAGTATTTATGATTACTTCAATGCAACCTTTTATCAGTTTTGGAGGTTTTTGAGACAGAATTAAGTTTTCTTTGATAACTTTTTGTTAAAAATTGCAGTTTGCCGTCTCACTACTGTCTCTTTGTTTAATTGTCATAAAAAAAAAAATAATTGTCATTTGAAAAAACATTGAAAAAAATGCCCTTGTAGGTCTTGGTTTACATTAAGACAAACCAAAAGAGACACTTGCTGTTAGTTTAAACATTTATAAAAGAGGTATTGGTCCCAGAAGTCTGTCCTTTACTAAACTGTTTTTGTGTGCGTCCTGCTTAAACTAGTTCCGTAATAATATCGTGATCCGTCCAAGATATGCACACTTCTACTAGGACATTTGTTTGAAATAAGCCTGAAATATATAGCGCCAAAGTAATAAAATAAAAATTATTTGATCCCTGATCAGGATACAACATACAATTCAGATTTAGGCTGAAACTATGTGATCGGACTCGATTTCCAATCCTGAAAGAATCGAGACATCCCTAATTAGTGGTAGAATTTACACAAAATAGCATCATAGAGGTTATCTCGAAATTTAAAACTTCATGTTTAAAGTACACACAGGAAACTGAAAGTGAGATTTAACTAATATTTGAAGAGATTTTTATTGGATTTATTTGCAGAACTATTCATCATCTTAACTTAATCTTGCTCTTAACTTAAAATAAAAATAAGACATGTTCTTAAAATTAGTTTCAAACTATTCTTAATTTTGTCATTAGAACAAACCTTGACATTTGATGGGATTATTGGTGGGGGAAGATCACGCCCGAGAACGCCACTGACTCACAAACACCGAGGCATCACAGCGGCCTTGAAATACACCATGTTGGTGACACATTTATAAATGGCAGACTTTGTGCAAAAGTTATCCAGAGTAATCCCAGATTTCACAGTGTCTAAATGACACCCTGAATGCACTTCTCCCAGAAAGCAAACAAATCTCTCATGGCGGTGCACACTAGGGACAACACTCCTTTTTCGACTAAAGTTCACACATACGGAGCGGTCCAAACCACCTGCGGAAACTTTAACGGCTTTTCTGGATTAAACTGGTTAAACTGCTCAGTCCACAGCTGATGTCACCCATGCTGCCTCTTTTTTTTCTTGTGCAGACATGTGGGCGAGCTGGGTGTGGCCGCCACCGCCGCAGCTTACTCTCTGGCCAGGGAGCCGTATAATTTCCACACATTTCTCAAACCACTACATGGCCAATATTGGACGCTCAAAACCCTTAAGAGTGCTGCTGTCAACCCAAAATGCCTCCGTCGCTGTTTTTGTGCAAACAAGCCTCAAGATTTGACAGCCACTCGGTGCTCATCCTCTGCCATTATCCATAAGGAGCTGCATGATTGAGAGGCGGTAAAAAAAAATGCCACACACACACACGTAGGAGGCCTCAGAATCTGAGCTAAAACACATGGAGGAAAGCAGAGCTACCTTTTGTTTCTCCTCCGAACTGGTTATTTAAAAAAAAAAAAGAATACATTTTTCTTGCTGATCTCTGCAATTCATCACAAAAAAACTGTGAGCAGAAAAAGATACCGGCATACACTGATGTGTAAGCTATACAGTTGAAGTTTCGGGCGTGGAATATTTACATGGAAACAGCTGAACAACAGGCGCATTGAGGGCTGTGGTGTTATGAGGGCTTGTTTCAACAGTGGCTAAGACACCGTCGGTTTGTCATTGAGTGTGCAAGCACAGACTCGTGTGTCCTGTCAAGACGTAAAACCTGAACATCCTGAAGACGTCTACGTGTTTATGTCTTTTGGGTTTGGATAAAAAACAGCCGTCATCGCAGACATTTAAAAGGCTTCGTTTGAATGCTACATTGATACTTTGGATGACTTCCTTTTGAGGATCAAAATAAAAAAAGTGTTTCCCATGTAGCTTACACTATAAACTATAATTACTTAAATCTCTCAATTTCGCTGTCTGCTTTTGTGTGATTTGTGATGTTTCCTGCAACTGAATAACCAACAAGAATGTAATCAAGTAAATCCAATCACTGCTCAAACATTAGTGTCCTTAATTGACTCCTGATATTATGGATTCCTCATTTGAAAGATTATCTAAAAGACTTTTGGAAACACATAAATTCTGCTATTGAAAAACATATTACTTTTGAATTGATTGAAAGTTTTTCTGTGCATGTTAATCAAGAATTTAAGCAACAGATCATTAGGTTAATTTAATTTGAACTTTAAGAGCATCAGTGGGTTTTTTTATGGGTTTAAAACAGTTAAATCAGAAGATCCACGAAAACACAGTCCCTTCTCAACATACTAAGTGTACTCTGAGGAGGTAGCTCCATCAGTTTGACTTAATAGCTTGTTAATTATTTTATTTACATTAAAAACTGTAAAATTCCATAAACATATATAATCACATTTGATATATGCATTTCTTAGACCCCTATAGAATTAGCAATGTCAAAACTTTCCTTAAAAACCCATTTTATATAACTGGGTTCATGTTTTCTTCCCTGTAGTAGATTATCATTCCACTAGGGGCAGTAGAAGGGCTTTTCCTGCTCATTTCAAAATGGCTGCCTCCATGAAATCTCAAACACACTTTTGGCGGGAAAAGTTTTTGACTTTGGACTTTTGACACTATACAGTTAAAATAACTCATCTTTTTTAATTCATTTTTTAAATGACTACTTGCTGTGAAAAATGATTGCAAAATGTGTAGATAATCAATTATTAATAATAGTTACATCATGTTAAAAATGTGAGGATTGTATTTGTGACTGTCGGCTAAATAATTTGCTTTTTTTTCTAAACATTCATGCCAATATTTTTGCATCTTACACTAAACTAACTAAATCACCCAAATACATTTTACATTTTATTTCGATATCATAAAAAAATGTTAATTTTTTTGTGGTTTTCAATGAGTTATAAAAAACATCTTACTTCCTTAAAATTAGAATTTTCTATCAAATCCTTCATGAAATGGGTAAATTTACAACTCTAAACTCTGGACGAGGTACCTGAATTTAAACAAATTCTCTAGAAACAGCCGGTTTTCTGCAAAAAAATAACATCACTGTTTTTCTAATAAACTTGATATTGGGGCTTGTTAATGTAAATCACTCAAACTAAATATGAAGCGGTTATTTTTGCAATTATTTTGCACAGTTTCAGAGCCGTTCTGGTTTAAATTATTATCTTTTGTGATATTCAGCCCTCATATTCAAACATGACATTTAAATGATGCATATTTAATTCCCAGCTCCTGATGTTTTCCTTTTTGTCCTTTCTGAGCGGCTTTGTCTAAACACAGAAGGTCTCCTCCCCTCTATTGTCAATGGAATTGGCTGAGAGTCTCGAGGAAGAATCACCACTGTATCCGCCGTCAACACAAATTACAGCATAATTACTACAGAAATTCCCATTCAGTATTGTTTCCCCCTGAGTCCTCGCCTGTGCCTAACCATCCGCAGTGGCTCTAAATGTTTCCCATGTTATCCTGAAGCATCTCATCAACCAACAATGAATCTCAAACCCCAGAATTTATGGTGTTTGTGGATCATTTCACACATTTACTATTGTCTAATCCATTTTTATCGTCTCATAAACCTTACAATGCCCCTCCTTTTGAGGGAAATGACCTTTTTTTTTTTTTCCTTTCCCGAGCCCCAGCCATCCCTTCATAGTGCCTTGCCAACATTTCGGAGCTCGGTTAGCGTGTGGCATTCCTCTACTAATTGCTGAAAACTGGGGCTGTAACCTCTTTTAACACCCAATCAGTTGGTGGGGTATAAGGGTTCTTTTGATTATAAGCTGCAAACGGATAAGACAAGAGGCTCAGATGAGTGTTGTAAGGTTGAGGTCCTTTTACCTCACCATGTCACCTTGTTTGTCACCAACGCCGGCAGGAAAAAGAAAGTAAGGGGTGGGGATGGGGAGGGAAGCTGGTGACGAAGCCAATTATTTTCACCTTTCTGCTGCTCCTTGCCAGCAGACATGTAATCTTTAACGGTCTCGGTGATCCCAGGGCAGGCTTTGAGCCCGTCGAGAATACGCTTTCACAAATGAAGCTGTCAGAGGAAACAGCTTGTGTTCTGGCTTTTCAGTCACTCCTCACCTGTCAGCTGTTCGACGGCGATGACAGGACTTTAAAACGTGTCTTCCATCTAAAATTCTGTTTGCTTTTCATCTGATAATGCTGCAGTGATCACCCATAATTTCGTTTCTCAGTCAAAACGTGCCACACGTGCTCGGCTCTTTTTTTTTTTTTTTTTGTCAGAAATGAAGACGCCAGCTTTAACATCTATGAAAACACAGTCGCAGCAGCCAGCTCTCAGAAAACACAGCGTGGAATTTTAGGATTCTGCATCATAGCCTAGAGAAGCGGAGGATTGAGATGCAATAAAAAATATATAACCCTTCTATCCCATGAAGACTACACTTCTGGAGGTTAACTGGATCAGAATTGTCTTCAAATTCAAAATCAATCAAATTTTTATGATTTTTAGTGGTATTGTTTTTATATAGAAAAATAAATGACTAGGCCAGGAATGTCCAAGGTTTGGCCTGACTTGGTTTCTTTCATAAAATCTCTGTGTGTCCAACTTCCTAATTGTTGTTGGCTAAATTACTTTTTTCATATTTACCATGATGTTGCACCACCAGAGGAGATATGCTATCTGGGAGTGAACAGAGCAGAAAGTTGACAAACTGACCGTGATTTTGGTAAAAACATATTTAGATGTGTTTCTTCAAAAGCTGTTCATTAAATTGTTCGTTTAAATTTAATGTTATTCATATAGTTAAAAGAACAGCAGGCCAAATAGTTGGCCCTCACATTTCCACCTCACCAAATGTGGTCATCTTTGCCAAAAGTTTGGACATCCCTTGACTGGAGAGTTAACTTTTCTCACAGCAACCATGAATTTGAATAGAAATAAGACTATGTCACTCTCCAAGACAGCTTAAAAAATGCAACAGTTGAAAAAAAGCAGAGGAGTGTTGTAAAAGAAGACAAGGTAAGTTCTGTCAGGCATATATGAGTCAGCCTTTAAGGACCCATCCTGGCCTGATGTAAAACCACACAAAAGGCAAGCATAAAAAAGCAATGGTTAGGCTGCCCCCTTAACCCATCAGTTAACAAGCCCTTTATCGCCTTTCCTTCTTATCTGTTTGAATCCCCAGATCAAAAAGCTTGGCACAGAGCTCCTTCCTGAATGACCATTTGCAAACAATTTCTGCAAACAGAGCTTCATTCCAGTCAGCTATTGTTGCATTCACAGGAGAAAAATGAAAGAGGCAGCCTAAAAGTGCTTCAATGCGTCTCCTAGAAGCAAGAAACATTTATAAACCAAGTAAAAACAACATTTCATTGCAAACACAATTATATTGCGTGTCATCTGCATAAACACATTCAAAAGACTAAACATAATTTTCTATTCTACCCATTCTTTTAAATAGAGTTGCATTGAGTTTCATAAGAAACAAGTAACTTTATTTTTTGACACTTCAGGGAAATTTTAGCTGTAAGTTAAGTGACTTGCTAATCAATTTTGCTTTAAGCTGAAGTTAGCATAAATGTTACTAGAATTTATTTCATTTTATTTATATATCAATACATATTCAATTATGTTAAAAACCATGAAAAAATACTTTTTTTATCATTTCTTATCAACATGGATGCTATTTATACCTTACTTTCCATAAAAAGTAGCCAGCCACCATGCAGGATGAACGATAGAAAAAGATAAGAAGAGATATAAAAAAAGATGTGTAAAGATTTAATTTAACACATAATCTAAAGATATAAATGTAAATCTGACGTACTTTTGTATAGCAGGGTTCTATGACTGACATTTAAATTTAGGGTCAAAAAATGTCATGTTGTGGTCACAGTCAACAGATTGTGTTAGCATGTTATTGTCACACTAACTTTGACAGTTTTCCCTGAATAACTGGGAAACAAGGAAATCTAAAATTAAAGTTAAAAAAAAAAAAAAAAAAAAAAAAAAAAAAAAGCTTGTTGTCGGTTTCCTGGTTTGAAACCTGAAAGCAGCAAACAGCACCTTTTTATCAAATGAGCTAATGTCAACATACACCAATGCTCAAAACATAGGGGGAAAAAAAACAATGTTTCCAGGTGTCTTGAAAAAAAATGACGTGAACACAGACCTGCAGATTGCCTAGAATCAGCCGACACGCATCAACATGTTTCAAAATGGACATTCTGTCACTTTGAGCGTGTTGCACTGCACGTCCTGTGCTGCTCAGAGTTTGTCGTCAGACTTATGCTGATGGATTTCTTCTCTCAGAGCCTTCTCTGATCCATAAATACACTCCATTTCTAGTTCATTTATTTATCTTGAGGCAAATCAAGGTGAGTTTTTCCTTCTGCTAATGGATCCCACACAATGAGATAGACTGGACATTAAGGTCCTTTGAAATTAAGCCATTAATAAAACAGCTAGCATCCCACATGTTTGTAATGCACCAGAACAGTAAATTGATTGAAAAAAAAAATGTCTGATCATTTGTGTGCCTTTTTTTATCCAAAAAGTAAACCTGTCAATCCCTTCTAGGCGTTTCCAAATCCATTTTACATGCGTGGGGGTTGGCATCACGTGAAACCTACAATGCGTATTCCATCAAACCACAGGACAATTGCAAAACCATAATCCTGGCAGATTAAAACTGATACAGGAATTGAACCGACAAAAACTTAATTGATAGAAATTCAAAGGCGGCTTCGACACACCTAAACAGGAAAGACAACTTTGCAAAAGGCAAAAGGTGTGTAATCGGATCTGTCAGAGTGTCAGTCTCCTCCACGTCAGACACAACGGCTAATATGAGAAAACGTTACATTTTAAAACAGCACGTCTCCTTCAGGCCATCGGAGAAAAGGGATACTTCATAAACTAAAACACCAACATGAATATTATCACTGCAATTCGTCTTGAGGCATTCAGAAAATGATCTAATCCAGCTCCTTACAATGACAGATGAACAATGGTTCAGTTTCTGTCTCAAGGACACATCTAAAGGACACAGCTGATGCTGAAGAAGCTCCTTGAAGAGTTTCATTGGGTTTGTGTTTCTCTTTCAAAGGCGAAAGCTGAGATGACACTTTTAGAGTGCTAAAATCTCCACTTTTCACAAAGACGCTTGATCAATCTGACGCCTGACCAACACGCAAAAGAATGAAACTGCCGAGGGCTCTGAGCAGCATTCCATCAGTCCCCATCGATGTGAAATCCTAACATTAATGAAAGCTAAAGGGGTATCTAGGGCTGAGCTATAATCTGATTTGGGGATGGGCCTTTTTAAGTCAAGTCAAGCCTTTTCTCTATGGAAAACAGCCCTGTCAGGACCTGTGTGGAGGGCCCTCTCTTTGTGTCACTGTCATTTAGCATCGGCACTGGCCTGTCAAATAGAATGCCACCCTTACGCTGGCTGCTAGCCCCCCTTGTGAGACAGGATGCTGAACAAAGGCCCCCGGATGATAGATGATGTTATACAACAGCCACCGTTTTTGTCAGTGAATGAGTGTGAGGTGGGGGTCTGTGCCTGACATCCACTGATGGATACGATTCTGAAAGTGCGTCAATGGAAGGCATCGCAGTTGGCATAGCGGAAGACGAAAGTGAAACTGAGACCAGCAAACATTTCCAGCCCCAGCTGGGCTTAACGGAATCATCACATTTTGATTTTTTATTTTAATTGAGCTTTTTAGAGACAACTAAATACAAAGGAAATATTTGCTTAACTTTTTCTGTCCTTGCTTAGGAAAACAAGCAAGAGTAGAGAATAAATAAAAACGTATTGAAAAATGAATGGAAGAGAAAAAAGCTTCCCAACACCTGTTCACATCTGGTTTTGGACTTTAATGGCGAAGGAGAACCTACAGCTTTCATTGGCAGATCAAACGGCTCTGCAGCAGCAACAGGTATTTATTAGCAGTAGGCCTGATTAGCAGCGATGAAAGCAGAAAATGCAGAGGGAGTATTGAATGTGTGCTGCACAAGCGTGAGCCTGTGATCAAAAGCTTAGCTGAGGTCGCAGCTTGAATAATGCTTGGATGCCATGTTGGGATGCCGTGGACCTTGTGATTCTGCGCTCTGCAGTAAAGTCCCTGATAACATACGCCAGCCGTCAAGTGCAACATTCAATAGCGGCAGTTACTTGGAGAGAAACAAGTCTGATTGCTGTGACAGGCTTCAGCAATTTTACGATAAAGTGCAATGAATCGCAATCACTAGCGATGCAGGTCGTAGGGATATCAGCACATTATCTGTGTCTGCAGATGACTGCATACAGAAGCAGGCCTTGGTATCAGCAAAAAGAAACATTTCTGCCTATAACTCTCATTGATATAACTCAGCTTTAGCTAGACAGTTGAAATGATCCCATCATTTCAATTTATATTCTAAACTTAAAATGTTAACAGTATTTCCACACACCTGTTTGTAAAACACTCTTTAAGTCTCCAGTAGTTAAGACATAAATTTGTTTTAAAAAAAGCTCTTAATACCCAAAGAAGCTCAACATTTTTTTACCTGTTTTAAGTAAAACATTAAATAAATCTTAATTGCAGATTTTGGTGAGCAAAGTGTTCATTTAGGTAAAAAAAATCTGCTGCAACCCTGAAATTGATTCTATTTGGAAGAATTTAGAGACACTAAATATTATTTTAAAAAACTTGAAGAAAGAAGATCTCGCTTACGTCTGCAGATAAATTAAAGTAGTTTACATATCAAAAATGTAATATCAACAGCAAAATGAAAAGAAAACATATTTAGATGACAAGAAACCATCTCACTGATGAAAACCAGCTTAAATTCACAAAAGGAGACAGGTCTTGGCACTCCTAAAATATCTTCCAAGCCCCCGCTGCTGCTCTGAAAACCCTCCATAACACCTCTTCAGCTCTGTCCACGGTGAGCCACGCCCTTCACTGCCAGCCCCGCACTTTATTTCCTTGTAGCACGGGCTAAAATAGCGTCTCTCTCTGCAAGCTCCTGCCCCCACAGGGTCTCAGTGTGAGTCATGGCTACTGGCTGGACTGATGTACAATGACAGACCAGGCCTTGGGCAGACAGAACAAATGCCATCAAGCTACACTCAGCTCACAGCACAGCAGCCAAGCGAAGAAAAAAATGGAAGAAAAAAAAAAAAACTGCCATGAGCTATTTAAACAGGCATCTGTGTCTTTGGAAACTGGCATTTCACGTAACGTCCTAACATTTTCTCTCTGTTCAGGGTCACGAAAGGAGAGGAGCTTACCCCAGCTTTGTCATCAACCTGTGCAGGTTAAACACTAAACAAATACCAGACTGAAGCAACATGAGAACATCACAAAGCCAATGTTGATCTTCTGTACATCCACGCAAGCTTTAAAAGCACATTTTTAAATTAGCTAAACACGCATACCCTCACGTGTTTGATCCTTGTCTTTCTTTTTTTAAGATAGGCTCTTTTGCCTTCTGGTTGCAAAAGCAGACAAAAGCAGAAGGCTGCCAAAAGCTGATACAAAAGGAAATCCTCACTGGCATTCTGATGTGCAGCTTTTCTCAAACAGTCTGTTACAAGCAGCGCCGGCGCAGACACAATGCAAGAACTATAGATGAGCAAAGGAGGAGGAAGGAGTGTTCTCCTCACAAGAAACAAATTCAGTTCTTGTTGATTCCTAAACAATTCCAGACAGATTAAGCGAAAAAGAACAAATGCATTCAAGCAGATGCAGTATCTGATGTTACTCTTTGGGCTGGAGCAAGATCTCACTTCTGTCGTCGTTTTTTTAGCAACTCTGAGACACTGAGCAGAATTCCCAAACTGTTTGAGCAAAAACTGAGCACAGCTATTTGCAGTGTGTCATCTGCAATTTACAATTTCCTTTCCTAAATAAAACTTTTCACTTCTTTGGAGACCTCAACATCCTTTGTTTATTCCACTTCCTGCCCGTTCGGCAGCACCTGCATATAAACATGACATTTAGACGGCAGTAGATTCCATTAGGATTCAGAATAGATCAGCCTGGTGTCAAAAGCAGCGGTGACAAAGCAAAGCAGCAGCAAAAAAAGAAAACCCAAAAAAGCAAAGAAGTAGCGTGAGAGTGACACACCTGGACACAACATGACGGACCTCTCTGGGAGTGTGATTAACCCCATGGCCCACTAGCTTTGTTTTTCCTGGCAGCATCTGGCTCATTGAAGTCCAGGCTGCAGGAGTTAAAGCAGCAGTGAAAAAAGCAGCTGCAGCCTCCAAGTTGCAGGAGGAGAGAATGTGACTTCTGCGTGACTAAGATGATGTGGCAAAAAGATCTGACTGTCTACAGTCACCTTTGCTTGTGTTGACTCAAAGAACCCAATAAATAAATAAATAAATAAATCAAATAAAGCCATGAGTAGCATTGTTACAATTTTCGAACTGGCAGCTTTTGTGTTGGTTTTATCTCCATAGCAACCATTCAAATTTGTGGTCATCTGGTGATGACGAAGAGGTTTATGTTATTTTTAGAAGAATTAACAAAAGTAAATTTTGGGATTTCCTTGGCAACAGGGCTTTTTGTGAACCCTGCAAACATTCCTAATACATTCATTTTGTATGTCATATTGTTTCGTTCAGCTTGAGCCAAGGATTTATTTATTACATTTTCACAATATTCCGGTAAAAAGTATCCAAGCAACAGGGAAAGCCATTTTGTGAACTTTCAATGCTAATGCCTTTTAAAATCTACCAACTTCAAAACCAACACGCACACACACCCATAGCTTCTCAGTGAGGCCATATATCAAACTTTAGAGAAGGAATTCAAATTTGTAGAAGGGGAATTTTTCCAAAAATCCAAGATGGCGGGCTCTTTCCGAAGTCAAAGGTCAACTAGACTTCTGTTGTGGCCGTAGACTTAAAATTATGGCGTATGTATGAAGATTTTGTTTCCCATATTTCACAAAAATGACAAAATTAGCTAATTTCACACTTTGCCACAAAATGACCACCAACGTCTTTTGGCCATCTCATAATATTTTCAAAACTTTCTTTGGATATCCCTGACACATGTGTTTGTTAGTGGATTTGCATTTTTTTTCCTTTTTTTTTGGAGCTTCATTGGCTCAATACCTTTTTTTGACAGTTTCCTGCTGTGTTGTCATCCTTTTTTGGCGGTGGTAGTTCACCTCGTCATAAATTCATTTTCACTGCATACTAGGTGCATGCAAATTTTGGTGAGTAAGTGGCGGGGGCAAAAAATTTTCCTCAATAAGAACAAAGAATTGTGAAAACAGCCTAGTCTTAGACCAGGACAGCTGCGGGACACAAAAAATGGTGCCTAGACGTAACGTAAGAATTTCAGCTTGTAAATAAGACATTAACCTCTGTGATTACCAAGACAAAGTGTTTTCTTCGCTTTGCCACAGCAACACTGAAGCATGAGGAACAGGCAGGGACGAGGAGGCAAATAGTAATAAAGCGTGTCACTTCCTTTCTAGGGATAAAAATATTAAATCTTTCCATTTTTGAAAGGACTCAGTTTTCATTTCCCACCAGCTTTTGATGGACTTGAGCGGATAAAGCTAAAAAAAGAAAAAAATAAATTCTGTCAGGCAAATCAATCAATTAGTTATAAGCAGTGCGATAAGTCGCTGTCTCATTACGTGCAGAAGAGCTGCACACTGATGCTGCACCGTGCACTTACTCGTGCAGACAATGAGGTCAGCACGTGACCCCTCCCGGCGCTGCGCGGGCACAAACACATCCCTTCTGCAGAGCTGTGGGCAAACCACTGAGGACCATCTGAATCCTGAACACGCTGCCGTCCTGACACATCGCGTTGGAAACACAGAGTGCAGAACGCTACTAAAAATACTCTAAAACACATGCAGGATGCACAAGGGAGTACAGCATTACCTCACCCGTGTGTTTGAGGCAGATTTGCATGAAAGAAGAAGCCTGCACACTCTCCATTGTGATGCATGAGCTAAGGTCATGCCGCCTGAGCTCATTCGCTCCCTTTGACATATTCATTTCCTCCAATATTTAAAACACATAATAGAAGGAGGAAGCGTAAACAGCTTTTACTAATAAATCACAAAGTGTTTCTCCGTGCAGAAAGGTTACACGTTTCAAATGAGATCCCTTTGATTCATCTTGAAGGGATTTTTTCTCTGATTTATAAGCCCTTCCACTAGCTGCTGAGTTTTGAGGTCTTGTTGATTCATATTAGGCTGACGGAGCCTGACAGTCTCTATAAATATTAATCATATATCTAGGGTTCAAGCCAGGGTAGGGAATAATCGAAAAGACATTGCTAGCCAAGAATATTAATTAACTAAATCTAATGAATCCTCTAAATGAACTAATTCAGAAACTCTCTTCAGCTGTCTGCAATTCCTGGAAGAAAAAAGGCAGATCGTGATTTTAATTCCAAACTTTTAAGATTTGGCCTGAGAACATGTGGAGTGCCTAATTTTTTTAATTATATCTCAGTTTAATCAGCTTTTACTTAAAATAATGACTTTGCTGAGAAACATGCAGCCGGAAAAATGGAGGTCTTAAAGTTCTGGAAGCAAGTTTGTAAAAGTCCACAAAGACGGACGGAACAATCAGCAGCTGTGCAGATCCAAAAAAAAAATGAACTGGCATCATCATGAAGCTGTAATGCCTGTAATCCTCTCATTATTTATAACGTGTACTTTCACATCCACGGCATGAAATTCAAAAACTGTCTACATAATGAGCCAAACAAATGAGCCTAAACATGCTGCACAAAGGGCTTATTCATGGCTGGGAGATCCTGCCACCCATCCTTGAAATGCCTTCAATTCTGAATATAGCACAGCCTTTAATGGCAGTTGGTTCTCTTTAAAAAAAATTAACAGATTTGCAAAAGAAAAACTTTGTCAAAATTGTATAGAAAAGTGAGCTTCAACTACTTGCTGCCAGGGCTGTTGTAGGTGGAGGACTCATGAAGGAGTTTTGAAGTCACTTTAGCAGAAAAAAGGAATAAAAAGATCTTTGAGGAACTGAGCCATAAAAGGAAGAAACATAAGAAAGCAGAACTCAACTTTGTTCAAAAATCGCCCCATTTTCGATTGGTTTGGTCTTCTGACAAGGGGCTAAATCCTGAAAAGGACCAAACCACCTGAAGTCCTGAAGTAGAAAACGACTGTTTGCCTGGAAGTGAAAATGAAAAGAGGAAATAATAGATGTTTTGGGTTTTCAGATGCATCTGCCCTGCCTACCACTGGTCCACTTAGATCAAATAGGATGGTGGCTTCAAGAACTACTATTGAATATGCTGTAGAATATGATATACTGATGAACACCTTCTCCCTACTGCACCAT
This sequence comes from Oryzias celebensis, assembly GCA_014656515.1. Taxonomy (NCBI): domain Eukaryota; kingdom Metazoa; phylum Chordata; class Actinopteri; order Beloniformes; family Adrianichthyidae; genus Oryzias; species Oryzias celebensis. Next base: position 76,312,102 of record BNCR01000012.1, read on the forward strand.
ATTTTTTTTCCCTTATTGAAAGGAACTTTTTTGGTAAAGGTCTGGTACCATGCATGCAGTTGCTAAATCTCACCATTATTCACTTGCAACCTGGATTTAAGCTAGGTAAGAAAAATCTTAATTGATTCCTACCTCAAGTAACTGCAAAGCAGCAATACACTGAGGATGATGAACCTAAATGAAGACAGCTGACATTGATCAACATCTTCAACTTCGTGACAGTGACAGAAGGGGAACACGCAAAATATTAAAAAGTGGAATACACTGATAGATTTTCTTAATCAAAGTAGTGGAGCAGCCATGTCAGGATTACCTACACAAAAGAGCTTTAAGACATATAGTCAAACCAAAATCCCTACATGGAAATAATTCCTAAGCCACTTTTATCTTTTGAAATTTATGTTAGAATACAACTACTTGGATTCGGTTATTCTGACACTCACTTTCACTGTGAAAATCCTCACAGCTTGTTGTAGCCAACTGGTTTCCATCACTTTGGTTGATGTTCTGCTGATTGTAACTGATAACGTCAAGTTGAGCTTCACCTAATCCCAAATCATGTCAAGGAATTGCTTTTTAATCTAGGCAATAGTGTTGCCAAAATAGTGTTGGGAGGGAATTCTAAAAGTGAAGACTCCCACTGTCTGTTCTCAGATGGTAACACTTGTGTGTTTGATGGTTTTTAGCTCAAAGTGCAAAAACTAAATGTAAAAAAAGCACAGTAAAACACATTATTAATTTGCACAACCACTATTATTATAGATTCACACAATCCGAAGTGTAAGTGTTTTCTACCAACACTTTTCCGACTGCAGCAAAGTGGAATTTTGCTCATGGCACATAAAAAAAACGGGTGATCATCCCACCAGCCCTACAGTTCAAGGACAACCAAGGCAGCTTGACCAGCAGCTGCCCCATAAGCAGTTGCTGGATGTCAAGATTCCCCTGACACTCATTCGCCAATGATCAATTTCCCATCCGCCATCTCTGGCCTGCCCTCACACATCAACATCAATCTGACAAAGTAAATACAGTGAGTGCCTTAATGCATTTTTCTCTTCAGGGATGGAAAGCGAAATGGCATCAGGGGGTAAATAAATAAATATTCAGAGGAGTGGCGGAAGGTATGGCATTGTGCTGAATATTCAATCACCTTTCTTCTTCCCGCTGTTCCTTAAAGGGATTTGCATTTTTTCCTGCAGACTTTTGAGCACACATACTTGCAGAGGAAGATGAGAAGCTGTGTGAAAAAAATTACAATAAAACTCTTATTTATTAGTTTAGTTAGAACACTGCAAAAATATATTTTTAGAAAAAAGAATGTATTTCACCAATGTTTAAACAGGATTTATTTATCTTTAGTGGGAAGAATTTTTCACAAATTAGATGGTCTTTGGAAATAAACCTAATATCTCTAAAACTGTTCATATTTTAGTCATGAGGATGATCTCGGATGCTAAGGGTTTAAAAACTTCATTCAGCTGAAGGTGTGTAACTATACAGCTTTACAAATATGTGTGTAAACGATTTCACATGCCTTAAATTCCGATATTGCCTCCACAGTAAATTTATTTTACAAGCTTGGATGCTGCCAAACCCTTCTGGTTAAACCAGTGATCCTCCGCTCATCTTGCTGTTTTACAAGCTTCAAGCTTTTGCACTGGAGATTGAAGCCTCCCATCTGCTCTGGCAACAACCATGAACGCTTACAGGTGGCAGTCCAGCAGGTCTAACAGATACGCAGTGTCATGGATGGAGGAATGCTTTTGAAAGGGTTCATCCACTACTGTTTATGGAGAAAATAGTATTTAACGAGCAACTTGACATGCCTTCAATTGATCAACAGGCTCGTATGTCAAGTCTACAGGTTGGCAGAAAAATGGTGACACAGATGAGACAAACAATGATCAGTATGACTTAGTTTTAACTTTTGATGCATGATAATGAGTTTCCTGCTTCTTGTATCTGATAAATGTAATTAACCATTCTTTTTGTTTAATCATTTTTTTGTTTTAAATACCAGAAAAAAATGCATTTGTACATGTAAAGTAAAGGTCTGATTTGATCCAAAACACTTACAGCACTATTGTTACTTGTAAAGAAAACTGAACCAAACACATGTATGGGATTTCTTTTGCTTTGCCATACATCTATAAACAGCAAAAGCCAGTTACAATTGTCAGAACTAATATTTATTAAGACTTTAACTTAAATAACGTAACATTTTGTCAATGAAGTAATGCCTGCAATAATAAAGTGCATAAGGAATAATCTTCAAATAAAGCCTGACTTTTTTTTTTTTACGCCTTTGTGGCACTTTTGTTGAACATTTTTTGCCAAAAGTAAGTGATTACTGTGGTAAGATTACTCGAAATGTGACGTCAGGTCCTAAGAGGTTCAAGTATTTCATCAACCTGAAAATGTCGCTGTACCGGTCAACATCCATTGGAAAATTGTTCCATGCAGTGTCTAAATTCCTATGTCACCAACACCAAACTGGTTGTAGATAGTAGTAGTCAAGTTGGTCAAACCCAATCATTTGAGACACACTACAAATGGGTTCATTGATTTGTTTGTTATGTACCTGTAGTCTAGTCTGCAGTGCATTGTGGCTCTTTAGAAAAACAGGTCTAAGATGTGTTGTTTCTCACTTCCTGGAGAGCAGACACAAACAAAGACTCTTAAACAAATATTAGGCCTATAAAAAGGCTGGAGGTAGTTAAAGTTCATGAACAGTGTGTCCGTGTAGGACAACCCCAGATAAAGACAGTTCACAGCCCATAAAAACAGCAGTGCGTATGATCTACAGCAGCTGCAGGGACACTCAAACAACCTTCAACCCTTCTTTGAGGTGAAAATGTTGGCACTACTGACTGGATCAAACCTAAGTTGGTCAATCTTTCACAGCATAACATCACACGATTTGATTAATCTCTCCAAGCACATAATCTGGTGTGCTGTTCAGAGATCACACCCGTTCTCATCCTGCTTCTGCACAGCAGATGCCAGATAAGCTGCGATAGGACCAAGGGCACTGCGGCAGATATAGCTCGACCGGCACTCAACGACACGCCCTTGACTAAAGCGGGCTGATGGACGGGCCTCTCCATCTTCTCAGACTGTAGGGAAGAACCGAGTCCAATTAGAGGCAACTGGCTGCATTGTCTTGTTAGCTTTAGCTGTGGGTGTACAGTCGGGCAGCTCAAAGATCAAGAACGGAGTGGAGTCTGAACTGACAGAGCTACCTTTTCTGCTGTCACAGGCCCCTGTATTACTCCATCACCGGCTGGTGAGGTGGGAAAAAAAGGCTGTCTGAGACGTTTATGCAGATGTTGACAGCGTCAAAGTCAGCGTTTTCTGACAAGCTGACTTGTTAAACAGCCTGAAACACCCCTTAAACAGTTTAGCAGAAGTTGTTGAGAGAGGAGCAGGTCTTGAAAAAACTTCATTTCTAAATAAAATCAATCTAGATATCTGTCTTGATTTTGAAAATGACTAAATTTCCCAAAACACTAAAAGAAAAGATTTGACGATTATTTTCTTTCCAAAGGTCATCACCGTTTCCAATGCACTGTAGATGATGGGTCCCTTTTTGGTTTTAAGCTTGAATCGTGTTTTGGAATTCTTGAGCATCAGTCACATTTAGATCTATCATGCCTCATCACTCTTTTCTTATCCCCAGATTTTACTGAAATATTATCTCAAACAACCAAAATATGAGCCAAATCTTAGTTGGATTTCGCCCTCACATGTATATTTCTGTTATCCACAAGGAGCCAGGGTAAGACTATATTCAAACTAAAATGGTTTTGAATTCATATTATAGTAGATTTTGGTCATTCTGTAAAAACCTTGAAGTATGAGGTGTGAAAGTGTGAGATGAACATACATGCGTGTTGCACAAATCAACAGTGATGATTATAACAACAAAAATTAGGAAAGTCAATGTTTTTTCGCCCTTCATGGAGAAATCCAATATAAGGGTGAACTTCATTCAAAATAATGGTTTTAGTGAAAAAGTCCTTGGCCATTCCAACCACCCATCCATCTTCAGAATCCACTGAATCCTTTTGGGGTCACAGGGCTGCTGGACCCAGCTACTGTTGGGAGAAGGCGGGGAACCAGAACAGGTCACCTGTCTATTGCAGAGTTCCAATCATACTTTTAATCATGCTTTTTTTATGATGATTATTATTACTCTCTTGTTTCTCTTCAAACCTATGGATCCAACTTACCAGTAACTCTTCAGTAAGATGTGATGACTTGTTTTAAGACATTAAATCTAGAAAATCTTGTTAAATCATTTGATCTAGAAACCATCTTATTGAAGACAATATATTTAAAGACTTTTACAATTTCGTTTTTTTACTTTATAACATTTTTAATCAGAATTTGTATTTATGATGGTGAGTAGACTTGTTTCAAGAGACAGATTTGCTTGATCCGGGGAAACTAAAACATGGTTTTAACTCATAAAAAAAATAATGTTTAAGACAAATTAATGTGCTGTTTTAGTCTCATTTAAAGACGATTGTGGTCTATGAATGAGGATAGTTAGACTGTTGTAGTTATTAAACTAGGATATATTTGGGGGGGATATAGTGCACAAATACACCTGTTTAAAATATCTAAAGTCCTAAATTTAACCAAAACCTGCTCATTTTAGGGGATATTATTTCCAATCACTCAAACAATTAACCTAAATCCAAGTTTTTAAAGCTAATTTCAAGATTTTGTTTTGTCTCAAAAGAGCAAAATGGCATCAAATTATTCACAAGTTCCATCGACAGAATATTTCACTTACAACAAATACAGAACATCTTTTATTCTATATTCTTTACATTTTTCCAGTGGACTGATAAAACCGATTACCAATAGAACCTGCCATGTTCAGGACAAAGGGGGGGAATAAGTGCGGCTCAGCGACAGAGGCAGGACAGCGGCTGTGTTTGATCCAAACTCTACCTGATTACTAATGAGGTATTGACCTATAAATGGCACTACAGAAATGACAGCTCCCAATATTGACCTTTAGCTGAGGAGTAAATATAAAGTGTCTCCCAAAGCTCAGCGTGGTTATGTGCCAAGAAGTCAATACCCTGACTCCATTAAAGGTGTTTGAGTAAAACATTAGCTGAATTAAAATACTCACATTTGCTCAAATGATCATGTGAAGCAGGGAATGGAATATTTTTGAATGCTAAAACAACTCGCACTGCAGGCCTGATGGAAATGTCTCCGGCAGATTGACTGAGATGTGCAGTCTAAGGCTCTGAAATTCGTCTGAGTGTTAATTGGAAACATAGCACAACTGCTTTCTCACTCAGGCGTGTCATTGGAAAGGAAATAAGCAGAAGCTGCAAAACACACAAAGGCACTGAAAAGAACCCGTGTGGTAAGATTGGAGCAAGTGCACAATGCTAAATATACATCTGACTGAGGAAACACTAATGTTAACACAGACAAATAGCCTTTTGTTTAAAAGGTGCCTTCACAGCAGAAAGACAATGTAAAAGCTGTTGCATTAAAGACCCATTCTGATGAAATTGTGATTTTGTTGAACTGTTCTTGGACCACAACATGTTTTTGTGGAATTTTTCTCATGATGGAGGAAATACGTAAAGAAAATTAAGCTCAAAATGGCATTTCTGAATATGTATTAATTCGAATCAATGTGAATCAAAAGAAGAATAAAAAAGCTCTTTGAAAAAGATTGTATTTGTGACGTAGAAAATGCGATGGGCGGGCCACAGCTTCCTGCTCCGCTCCATTCTGATGCATCCAGTTGTAGAACAATAGATCCATCTACGCCTTCGTTTCCCTAGTCCAAGCTGGCATCTGGCTCAGAACTGTACGGCTGGATAGCTCCAGTATTGCTCCTCATTTTTGTTGCACCGCTAATGTTTGATTGGGGTAGTGGGAGAGCATGAAAACAGATGGGTGATAGGAAGTGGGTGTTGGGTTGCTCCGCCCCAAAAGTTCCACCCATAACTCAGAAAACAACATAGTTTTTTTTGATTTTGGCTAAAAACTGCATAGCGTATTTTTCTGAGCATAGCTCGCTTTTTTTTCATAGTTTGGCCGAGGGTGTGACTTACACTCAGGTGCGACTTATATGTAATTTAAAAAAAAACACATAGCAACAACCATTAGAGGACACTGCAGGTGTGAGTATCACTATTTGCTACTGACAGCAGCGTGAAAGATGAAGCACAGCTCAGTCTTGTGGCGGGCATAGCGGAGTTATTCGGAAGCAACTCAGAGGATTACGAAATCAACGGATTTAGTGATTTGAAATGATATAAAAATTCTTTGTTGACTTGTAAACATGTTTATTCTATGGCTATCTGAAAAATTGTTCATATGTTGCACTCAAATACTAGATTTTCCCTAAGTTTCATAAAGCTCAATATAGTAGCATATATTCAGTCTATTTTTGTTTTTATTCCCTTATTATGATTTGCCTTTAAAGATAAAATGTAAATTCTTCATCTCGTATTTTATTAAATGCATTTCTCCCAAAAGCACGACTTATTTATGATTTTTATAAATTGCAGCGGAGAATAAGCTGCAGCAGCCAAAAAATGCATTGTTAAAAAAAACATATGATATCTTCTTCTTTACGACACATTTTTTGGTAGCTCTTGCTGCGACTTATACTCTGGTGCGACTTATAGTCCAAACAATACGTAATCATAACTAAAAGATGACTGGAAATGCTTTTAAAATGACTTAAAGATGATTGGTGTGAGACTTTAGGGTTATTTTGAGAAAAATCAAACCATCAAGTTTTACCATTTTTTCACATTTCTGGCTTGTCTTGGTGTCAAATGGCACTGTGTAATTAATTATTTTCATGCTTTAAAGTTAAATTGCAAGACTGAGAGTGCTCTGAGAGTCAGAAGGTGTGAATAACTAATAGCTGTGGAAAGACGGTTGACAAAGTTTCATTTCTGCTCAAAAAATATCAACCGCATGTTGATGCATTGCAGAGGTGCATTGTTTCACTGTCAATAACAGCGTTTTAGAGCACCTACAACCGTCCAGCACCCTACCCCCATCCCCTGACCTCCATTCCCCTGTTGGTCAGACTACAGCAAATCCGTAAAGCCTCCCAGCATCTCCATGGCGACAGGCCTCAGTTGAGCAGATGGCCTCAGTGCGGCGGGCGGCAATTACAGAGGGAGCGATGAGAAGGGGGGGGGGAGAAAAAAAAAGTGGGTCAGGATCAGGGCGGGGGGAGTGGAGTCGTCAACACGAAGCGCCCTCTGCCTCGAGCTCAGCCATGCACACACACATGTGTGTTTATGCATCATTGCACCACTTCCCGGGCCTTCCCAGCAAAAACAAATACACCCTGCCCCCCCCGCCAGTCACGGAGGATCAGCGGGGAGAGAATGATAAGCGGGGTTAGGGAGACCCGGAAGTGGAGCGAATAAGAAACAAAATTGGGAAAACTTCTTACCACCAAGCCAAAGGGTTTAACCTTCAAATTTCAAACATGCAAAAAAAAAAAATACAAATTCTTTCGATAAAAATATTTATGAGAAATGAAACTCCTCTGGTGATGTGCTGCAATGAGCTAAGGCATGGTCCTTCATTTCATCTCAGCCAGGACCCACTGGGCGTAAAGGATCTAATTGAACTTCATTACTCAAATTAAAGTCAGCCTCAATTAAATTAGTCTAACAGACAATGTGATCTTTAGCACATTCTAGAGCTTTTATTCAATTTGCATTTTTTGGTCACATGTTGTCGAATCTTTACAGTTTTATCACGAACGGCGTATTTGAAGTTAACGAAGTCGGTGTGATGGGGAGTTTGTTGGCTTTCAACACCAAATAGAGAAAAAAAGGCCTAATGAGGTGGAAAAAATTTAATGAACTTTTATGTGCAAAAGTCTTTTCCTTCCAGGGAGCAAGCTCTAGAATGAACTGAAGCCAAGAACACTATTTCAGGACAAAGAAGAATTCCCTTTGGCGTGTAGCTTTCTGCTGGAACGGCGTGCTGACTCCCAACTCCTGCAGGGTCTGCATGTAAATCTCGACTCTGTCGTTCTTCTTTTCCTTTTCGAATTTGTTATTTCCCCACAGAACTTAAGAAGGAAGGTACTATCTTTAAATCCATTCAGCAAAACAGTTTGAAAATCTGCAGCCTGAGGGGTATGAGTCTGCAGGCAGTGAGATGAAGAAAAAGGGGTGGGGGGGGGATTCCTCCGCTGTATTAAAGAACATCTGTATCAACTTTCCAAGACATTTGTTTCTCTTTAGCTTCCATTTCTTTTTACTTTCCATTTTATAATGCTAACAAAGGGAGAACAGAGCGCTGGGAACGATTACAGGTCCCTGCATCCATATCGCATAAATATTTACTGGAGCTGGATGGGATGCGAGTAGAAAATGAAGTGAAATGTGACTGGAGTGAGGATAAGCAAAGACACGGTTCACTCTGTGAGGCAGGGAGCTACCGCGCCATGGGGTCACTGAGTGGGTGTTCTTACAACCACTTGTATCTGCAGAACTTGTAGCTGCACAAATGTTGGAGCTCATATGGTCAACATGTGCACACCCCCCCGACAACCCCAACCTTCTGCCGCTCTGGTCCGATGTGACATTTGGCATCACCGCGACACAACTGGGAAGTACAAAACGGCCCTTCGTGATCGCTTTACCAGTAACAAAGCCCCCCATCCGAATTCCTGACTGGTTAGTTCCACTCGCAGCGCCAGAGCCAAGACAGACGTTTGCTGCCAGAGTGAAAGCTCCCATGTGGAAACCCCTGGCAGAAGTCGTTCAGCTGGAAGACGCAAAGTGAGGAAGAAGAGAGGAAAATGGAGGAGAGGGCAGGCATTTCATATGCAGCTACTCTGGGTTGGAAATATTTACCTCCAAGGGAAAATAATAAAAAAAAACAGATAAAATGTCAATGCCGACTGGTAATATGAATGAGGTCAGCTGTGACCCAAATCTATCTAAAATGTAACCGAAGCTTTTCTTTTTCACTTCTGAACTATGCCAGCCTTTTCTCTGCCTTAAAACCCCCACTTTGCATGTAATGCATTAAACATTAACCTGGAAAGACGAACAGTAAATTTCTTTTTTTTTTTTCCTTAATAACTACAGCATGGGAGATGAGCGTGTGTTAAGGCGACTTTTCATTCTGTGGAAACCATCCTCACAGTACATGTGGCAAAACACAAATAACAATTTCTAATGACTAGTTTTCAAAACCCAATGGTTTGAAATCAAGTTATTTTTTTCACTGAACAAAAAAGCAAAAATAAATAAAAAAATAAAAAACTTAATATATTCTTTTGTTGACCTTTGTTTTCCTATTTGTTCTGATAACATGTAGACCATATGGCTACAAACGACAGCCATAAAACAACCATAAGATGTGTAGAGCTGGAACAAATATATGAATGTTCGGATAACCACAATCTACTAAAGAACAATTCAGTCAAAATATTTGTGATGTTTGTGTGACTAGTTGATCTTGTTTTATGAATTGAATTGGATTGCCACCTAAGTAACAATCCTAACAATGTGAGCATGGTAGCAAGAAGTGTGTGGCAAATGCTAACATAGGGCAGCCTATTGAAGCAAATATGCATCAAACCACTTTAGCTCCAAAGTTTCATTAATTTAGCATCTGAAAGCAAAAACATCAGTGCTTTTTTCCAAAGCTGGAAATAAGGGCTTAACATTGGCTGCAAAAGAGTTTTCCTTTATGCAACGAATTTGGTGGACAAACCAAAAAATGTAGAGTTGTTAATGACTTATGAACTCAAATGGGTATAACTGAGTTCGTCATTGAGCAAAAATCACAACAAAAATAAGATTGTGGACAAAATGCACACTATTAAAAGAATATCCTAAATTTAAGAACGAAATGAGATGGTCATAACAATCAACCCTGAAGCACAAAACCAGGTGTTTGCATGAAAACTGTAAAATTCAAATTCAACTTTATTTATAGAGCACTTTTCCTGTCACACAGCACCTCAAAGTGCCTTACAAAGTGTTTGACCAACACTGGAGCTTTAGCTCTAGTGTTTACTTCTTTTGACTATCGTAGGTGTAAACCGTTTACGCAGTTAACATAATTCTAATGTACTGTGCAGAGAAAAGCAGCTTTACGCTGTTATGCAACACTTTAAATTAGTTACAATACATATTGGTGCAAAGCTGATTTGAAAAGCCATGACCATGTCCATGACAACAGTTTAAAAAATCTGAACCAATGTTAACAGAGCATAACAGCAACACAGAATGCGCTGGGTGACGGTGGAAAGGAATGACTCCAATCCAGCAAGGGAAAACTCCTCTCTGTTGGGCAAGTCAATTGCCTTTAACATTAGACAGTTAGACAGGACCGGCAAAAAGACAAAGAAATGACTAAAACACTAGGCCAGCAGTGACACGTTTATTTTATATCTGATTGTAACAAGTGGGATTTCTATGGTAAAAGCACTGGAAAGGATATTAACACATTTACAGCAACACGTTCAGCTATTATCTGTGAGGCAGGTGTTAATGCATTTCCAGACTGAAAATGTGCTGAATATGTTCCAGTCTTTTGAAAGTTAAACCAGTGGGCAGCAACAAAGACATGCTGCAGTGCATTCATTTTTTTCAAACTTTTTGTTTTCTTTTGTTGTGTTGCATTGAAATGCCTGCATTTCCTCAGTCCTACTGTCCGATGAATAAATATAGTTGGATCACAGCACAGGCAGAAGCTGTAATGTATGCATGTCGACGGTTTAAGGGGGTGCCGTGGTGATGCATCCACACCAAGTAGGTTATAGCAATTACAGTTCCAGATAAGGCAGCAACAGAAGCATTTTCCCGCACTTTGGGGAGGGGCTTGAGACTCCTAATAAAAAAAACAAACAAACAAAAGACTCAACATTCATTTTTATCTGCTGATATCCGGCTACAGATTCTACGAAGGTAAAACAAGGCTAACGCAGGAAGAAGTTTTGTGCACCATCTCTACCTAAGCTTGTGTGAAACAGCACCAACGAAGAAGAAAAAGTGGAGGCGACCTCAATCTTACCAACAATAAAGAAGACCTGACAAACTCAATGTCAGCTGTGAGAGAAACTCGTGTGTAAACAATTGAAAACCCTTCATTCTGAGTTATTTTCAAAGTTGCTCGAAGCGGGGAAAAGAAAGGCACGCTGGGAAAATATGAGCTGGCCTGTTATCAGTCATCTTTGGCTGGTCCGTCTCCGCAGGACGAGGGTGCAGAGGAGCTTTGCACCAAGCTGCAGCACCCTTGGAGCTTAGTGACATGTCAGGGAAAATAAATAAACCTGTGTTTGTGTTTTTTAAGCAGCGCCCCCAACCCTCCTTCATTCAACCACCAGCGCCGTTGCTGCACCCCCTACCCTCCCCACCCCCCCACCCCCTATTTACATCCACACTGTTGCTTTGAAGCACGGTCGGCTCCCGGAGAGATATCAGCGCGGAATATTAAATGAGCGAACACCATCACTCATTAAAAAGGGAAACATCTCATGAAACAAACCCCCTTTTGTATCAAGCACGAACCACGCCGGCTCTCAAAGGCAGGGCAAGGAAACTGGAGAGAAGGCAGGAGGGGGGGGTGTTGCAGTGGGGAGAGGGCACAACCCGGTGTTGGAAACTATATTAAAAAAACAAAAAGTTCTCACAATGGATCAACTCTGAGGATTCTGGGAGACAGTGCCGTGTCACCATGAGCGGGAATATCGACAGTGGAAACTGCTGCCAAATTGAAGCCCCTTTGTTTTCTTCATTGGACTACCTTCTGTAGATTCTTGAGGACATTCGTGAGTGGATGTGTTGTTCTGTGGGTCAACAGAAGGGCCTGTATGGAATGATCTCTTATAACAATGTGGACATCAAATTGTAGGATGCACTGAGACAGTCCAGCAGACTCAAATTAGAGGAATGGGGACTGGAACTGGACATTTAAGCTTTCGTTTGGTTTATTTTACTTTCTGATTAGACACGCTGCCTAAAAACATCATGCACTTTTTTGCTGTTGTTTGTATTTTTTTCTCTTTGCAGAAAAAACACAGTTACAGCAGCTACTTAACTGGGAAATTCATTAATCTATCCATCAATACATCAAGTTTCTAAACCAGTTTTGTTTTGGTCAGGGTGGCCAGAGCCAGAGCCAGACACTATTGGGCAAAGGTGGGGTACACGTTGGACGGTTCGCCAGTCTGTCACTGGGCATTCACACAGCCAAATTCACATTAAAGAAGCAACTTAGAAGAACCCCTTCACCTGTGAAGCATGTTTATGGACTGTGGGAGGAAGCCAGAAACGGCCTGAACGAGGAGAACATGCAAACATCTTCTTGCTGATCCTAATTTTCTTTTTCACAATATTGTTATTTTATCAAAAGTTATTTAAGTAATAAAATGACCAATCAGATCCCTCAGTAAAAGCATGTGGTGCCCGCTGGCCCCTACCTCGAACGTTTGACAGATCCTCCCGAGCGCTCTTTCGGTTGAAGAGGTTCGGATTCACATGAACTCACTTATGATTGGCGACTGCAGTTGCCCTAGAAAAGTTGACTTAGACCTACTCGGACCAATCACTGTTATCTGGCCTTAAAATACCTTTAAAATACCTTTAATTCATGGTGTTGAGAAAAAAAAAATCTAAAAAATCGAAATTGTGACTTTAAAACCGTGAATCAAATCAAATCGTAGCTTTATTGCATCATTACATCCGTACTAAATTGACTTCATTTCACTGGAGGCCCGGCATTTTCTACAGGTAACATCACATCCGCTCTGTCCAGTTCTCTACATACAGTCAATGATATAGCCTTTATGTGAGTGACACTTCTTTTGTGGCATGGTGCAGAGGTAGAGTGATCGACCTCCTATCAGAGGATCACAGATTTGGTTCCCACCTATGTCTCGGGTGGGAGCAACACTGAACCCCACTTTGCTCCTGTTAGTTTTAAGTTGTTGCCATCAGCGTATGAATGTGTGTGTGTGTGTGTGTGTGTGTGTGTGTGTGTGGATGAATGCGACTTTGACCTAAAAGAAGGTAGAAAAGCACTACATAAATACACGCCATTTACGAATTTAATTAAGCTGAAGTGTTTTTTTCTTTTTTAGAAATTCACAATGCATATACCTTGCAAAACTTTTTCTTTTGGATGGTCAGTTGACAATCCCTCTGTGGTATATTTCCAACAGGGTTCACTTGCAAACAGGTGAGCTTTCACAGATGCCAAACATGGTGGACGATCCATGGAGGCAAACCTTGGAGTGGATCATACAGCCCAGCAGTGTTAGTTGACCTATTTTGCTAAAATGGTCAGAAATTAAGAAGCAATTACTGAGCCTACATAAACACCAAGACAAATAATTATTTTTCCATTATTTTCCAATATATTGGATGTATGTTGCCATTTTATCATACTAAACCAGCAAAACAATATGCTTTACCACTGCTGATGAACTGCTGCAAATTTCCATAAGATTTACAACACCGTCTTGCAACATTTTAAGTTCACGCTTTCCATTTAGCACCAGTGGGTAACCATTAACTGAAGATAACTGTAATTTATCAACATAAAACGTGCATTTTGTGTCAAGCAACCCACACAAATGCACAGCTAGGCAGCAGCGGCAGCAGCAAAGCACGGAAGCTGGGATGCTTCTGTCGTAGCGAGTTGCTCTTTGTTTGTTCCCATTATGTTTACAGTTCAGTTGTTCGCGTTTTATTTACCGTCATGTCAGATTAGCGTAGCTTTGAAACAATGAGAGCAGTGGGTGTTGGAGCAGACTTTCCTTCTGCCACACTGGCTTCAGGGCAAGGCAGTGATAACAAGAAATGTTTGCTCATCAGTGTCAGAAATACTTGAATTATTTAAGGTTTTATACTGCTTTCTTTAAGTGCTTTACTTTACCTTAGTCTTTTTTGCTTTTTTCCAACCGCCTTTTTTTTGTGCTCTGAAAGGTCCTCCCTTGATTGTTTAAAGGCCCACTCAGATGAAATTGTGTTTTTAACATGTTCTTTAGGCATTTTTTATGATATAGGACATACATTTGTAAAATTAAGCTTAAAACTGCATTTCTGAGTATTGTTTCAAATACTTTTCTCAAATTGTTGTGAATCAGAATCACATAAAAACTGTTTAAAGGGCATAAGGGGCTGTAAACTAGCAGAAGAGCATGTAAACAGAAAGATCTACCAACAACTCAGAGACCAATTTCTGATGAACTGCTGCCACTTTTTAAAATTTTGGCTAATCAAAGTCATAACTGAACAGCCACTTTGCTCAAAAGATGACCGCAGTGGGACTTTAACCAAAGCAGAGATAACAAATAATGTTTTTTTCACATCAGTCTTTCTAAAAGTAGGATTTTCTAGCCATTTTTTGGTGAAAGTAAGGGAGGTTTTATAAAATAAAGATGCTTTCTGGAGCAGAAAATATTCAAGAGGTGCACTCAGCCTTCCATAATTCAATATGCAATAATTTATTGTTAAAATAGGCTATAATAGATGTGGGAAATTGCCTTTGCTACAAGTAATTTATTTTTGTTTTACAGTGAAAGTCTTCACAGTGACATATTGTTCAAAAAAAGAGCGGAAAATGGAGCCAGAATTATATTGTTTTCAGGGACTAACTTGTTTTTGCTGTTTAATTTAAAGCCTTTGCTGGCATACTGTGTCAGCCAACTGCACTTATTTATCATTTTGACCTGAGATGGTGAAGGCAGAGCTCCAGGCCGGCTCTTGTCCACAGACTGCAGGAGTCAGCACAAACTTCACCTGAGACAAACACGGCCGCAGCCTCAACTAGTCCATCAAGTTTGAAAAGCAGTCTACCCCAACAACTCCACAAAGCCACCAGAGAAATACAGGAATGCTTGGCTTACACAAGAACAAAAACAACCCATCCAGTGGAGGTTTGGGAGCATGCGGCACATACTTCCTGTGAGTGCTGCAAATCCTGTACCACAGGTAAAACTTTAAACCGTGACCTTACAGGACCGTTTTTTCCCTACCTTTGCACTTAACGGCTCCAGACATTTTCCCAGGTTGCCTGATTTCCTAAATGGAGGCACATCAACCCAGATGCCTGCTCAAAATTGATTGTTCAGGCAGTCCCACATGGGGGGCTGGAGCTGCACCGATCACCCCTGCTGCACCTCAAAAACGTACAAGCCAAGAGTGGAAAGGCCGAGGAGTTATCCACTCGCTCAATCCCTGATCAGCACATGAATAAATGCCCCAGACTCAATGAGCGAAGACTTACATGGCCGTGTGGTTCCTGCTTTTGAAGCAGAAAGTACAAGAGAGCAGGACGAAAGCATGAAAAGCGATGACTGTATTCTGCCTGCTTGACAGAATGGATAAATGCACAAAAAAGAAGCTCAGAAAAATTGTAAATATGATGGCATTTTTGGCAAATTGGGTAGAAACTAAAGAAGAAATGCTGCAGAGAACCTCACATCCACGATCATCACTCTTCAGCAACTATGTCTCATTTATTGCAACATATAACACAAAGAAAACACCCTGCGAGCATAGTCGGTCGATTCCTTTCTTAATCTTAAAAGCAGTAGTACAATTTAACCATTTAATCCCTTGACGAGGATCAGCTAAATAAGAAAAAGGCTCGACAGATTAATGCCAAATCAGAAAAGCTCAAGGCTAGATTTGAGCCCCATTATTGATTTTCCTTTGCCTCAGTATGCTGATACTGCGATTTGACTGAAAGCAGAGATGAATTTCAATGGCTGCAAGTAAAACTGCTGTTCTGTCTTGATCCAACAGCAAAGAGCGACAGAAATCTGTGGAAATATTCTCCACAGCTAACAGCAATTGATAACCTTGACAAAAGCTATCATAAATAATGAGAAACATCTGGTTAAAACATAACAAGATTTATAATTTGAATAATAAAGAAAAGGGAACTTCATATGCAGAAAAAGATCTGACCAAATAGATTTTATTTTTTCAAAAAGGCAACGCTATCCTCTAAATTAATGACGGAGTTACACTTTCCCATCTCATTTCAGCCCTGTGTTTTGATGAGGATTTGCTAAAGAGCTGACAGCCCAACTGAAATGAGCGAAACGCTGTTTGAGATGAAATTGGAGCGGCCAAGTGCCTCTATTAGTTCTTTCGGCAAAAGCGGAGCCTAATCTCCTGTCAGCTCCCTCAAGTTGGTCTCCCAGGATGCCAGCGCTCCCACCCATCCATCACCTCAGCAGGGACCAAAGGGAAACTCCCCAAAGGACAGAGGCTCAAAGTAATTTGCATTCAAACTAAAACCATCAAGGGCCAACAATCCCACAGTGACACTCTCCATTTCATTATAACACAACTGTCATCCGGGTAGAGGCAAGAAATGCCATTGAGTGGCAATTACAGTTTTCATCCAAAAGAGAGAAATATTAAATAAAATGAAAATTAAAGAGAATTAAAGGATGACCTTGAGGAGACGGAAAGAGACAACAAATGCAGGTGATGTCACAGAGACGCACCTTTACTAGTAGCTTTCATACAGACGCAGTGATTATACAATTAACATCCACTCGTGCTCTGCGCTCCCCTGAAAACATTAGTTCGGCTTCGTTAATTATGATTTCGTATCGAAATGATGAAAGAAAAATGATCTATGTGACTTTAAAGAGGGGTGTATTGATGGGGAAAATATCTTTCAAGTTCAAGACTTCTTGTGTTTTAATTAGAAATGCAAAATCTGCATTTATAGTGATGAAAAAGACATCAACAAATTGGAAAGGAAGTGAAAGACAACATTTACTAACAGTGATAGTTATGATTCAAAGCAGGAAAAACTTGTTATTCATCTGATTTTAATCGTTACATTTTTTGATTGTTTGTAGCTTTTTTTCATGCATTTTGTGGTAAGACATTTGGTCTGTCGCAGGAGTGTCAAACTCCAGGCCTCGAGGGCCAGTTGTCCAACTAACTTGCCGCTAAAGCTTCTTATTGGTGGAACACCCCTGATCCAGGTACTCAGCAGCAGATTTTTACAAAAACCAGCAGGATGCTGGCCCTCGAGGCCTGAACTTTGACACCCCTTGCAATGCGGTACGATTTGTTTTGGCAATTTTTTTTCTATGACTGGCAAAGATTTTAGTCAGTCAGGGACAATTGGAATGGCATGGCCAGTTGATCCACAAGTTGCTTATTGAGTCAGAGAAACAGACTCAGTATTTCAACCAGCCTGCCAGCCTAGTGGGAAAGTGTCTGGTAGTTTGTGGGTCATTCTGTAGACCCTAAATGTCATCCTTATTGAGACTCCGCATTGAGGTTTGGATTAAAGGACGTTACCTCTCCGTGGGTCTCCGGTGTTGCTGTGAGCAGCTTTGTCAGAGGATGGGTTAAATATGGAAAACTCATTTGAGAACCAAAACAGTTATCACCATCTAACCAGGAAGTAGAATGAATGGATCGTGGCCGGAGCACTAATACGTATTAAACAAGCTTTCAACACATGTCCAACCTCCAACAAGCATATTCTGACATAAGTGCTTGCCATAAATGTTGACTCATATGATTTGAACCAATCACTGCTTATTGATGTCATCTGGTTCCAACATAAAAAAAAAAAAACAGAAACCTAATTGACCATTTCATTTGAGCCAGACGAAAGTCATTTCCTATGACTTATAGCACACTCACTCAGTTCATATATTGTAAATGGTCGCTTTTTAGTACGACTTTCTGTTTCCTTATTCAGACTTCTACTTTGAATTAATTTATCAAAACACGGCTGTGAAGGGACTTGTCTACAGGTGCACAAAAACCTGGGGGATTTTGTTCATATTAATCAAATAATGTTAAAAGATGTCCATGGAAGGACCAGAAGTCTTTGTTGAGCCCAACCAAAGAAAACTAAAAAACTGTTACCCAATGGGGTGCTCCTGACTTTCATTAACCTTCAGAAAACCCTTAGATAAAAATGGTAACCCTTTGCACAGGTAAGATAGATGTTGGCCAAATAGCAGGTGAGGTTTCAGTCCAAGTGATCATGTGTATCCTATGATGAAACACATCTATTTAAAGGCAGCAGTCTCTTGTACGTTTCAGATTGAGCACCAAGGTGCATTCAATCTTTTCTGGCAGCATCATACTGAGACACCTAATGTTGGCTCCTCCAACAATTCTTCACCTGTCTGTTTCAGAAGGAAACAAGGAACAATTTTGCTGTCCACTCATTGCTAAACCTGAGTTTAAATACTATTAACATAAGCAACTGTTCCTGAAAACTGACGCCTTCGACTCCGGAATCAAAAAGTGATGCAAAACATCTACAGAACAAAACTGTGTCGAAGCTTTAAATCAGACAAAATTTAAATCAAAAACGTTACAAATTAAGAAAGTGTATTGAAAGTCGGAATTTGTTGGTAAATCAATGTGTTAGAAGTGCAAGCCAAAAAAAATCTAGCAAAAAATCATCACTAGTAATGTTTGCCATTTCAGGGATGGCATATGAGAAGGAAAACAGCAGAAGCACAGTTTGGGGTCGGTGAAACAGAAACTGATGTGTGATGAAGCTTGCAGCCCACTTTTACAAGGAAGCCATCTGAGGGTCTGGGTGAAAAATCCAACAGAAACAGACAAGGTTCAGAAAAGTGAAGACATGACTATTAACAAAAAATGTGGAATCAACATGTTTTTGTTCGGTTTTTGACTGATGGAGAATCGTAGAAACACTTTACCAGAAGGAAAAAAAAATGACAAATGCAAAAATAACGTTTATATATATATATAATAACTTTCTGATAAACAGGCTGCTTGATAGCCATCAACATAGCCAATCTCTTTAAACTGGATATGAATGTTCATCGCTCTTTGGTAAATGTATTATCACCTTTGAAAAATGACTTCATCCTAACCAAACAGGCTTTCCAACTGATGAATGAGGAAAACGCCTTAAGCTTCAATAGATATCTTTGTATTGACCTGGAAGCTAATGACCGCCATCTTTCACCTTCCTTTACCTGTCGTGGACCCCCATCATCAGTCTTGACCTGAACCCAACAAATGTTCTGATTTGGATTTTCTTTTTGTAAAAGTGATTTTTCCTCCAGCTTGATTTGTGTTTCGTCCATTTGGTTTGTTACGTTGTAAATGTTATATATAAATGTGTTTGCTTACAACTGTTCTCCAACACTTGGTCTTTTTCTGTCTTTTGGTCTAACCAGTTTGTTTCCGTTATCTTGCCAAACTGTTTTGATTCCAGTCCTAATGAATTATATATATCAATAATGAAAAAATTTGTCATCTGAAAATAACATATTCTATCAAAGTTAATGTTGGTCTAAATGGATACAAAAAAGTGAATAGAAAACAGCAACTTTCTGCGCTTTTCAGATCATAAAACGGATTGATGGTGATGACTCACTGTTTACACAAGGCGCAGCCATAATTAAATTCTATAGCTTTTATGATCTAATACTTCCTAATTTTCTATTAGAATCCACCTGGGAAATCCCATTTTTCAGCAGACATTCCAAGAGACAATCCCACTTGAAGCAAGGTATTCTTTTTCCCCCCTTTGTGTGTTTAATTGCTTCCGTGAAGAAGTTGTAGAATCCTTTTAATTGTTTCAGTTGAAACCTCTATTGACTGTGTTTAAGAACTGGACTGAGTGCCCCTTTCCCCCCTTACATTCCAAACAGGAAGTACCCGCTGGTTCCAAGAAGTCAAAAATCCCATAGACTTCTATTATACACTTGCTTCTATATTAACATGTTCTTGCTCATTTTATTTTTTCCTATTATTTTCTGTAGTTGAAGTTATAAACTGACCAATAAGATGCCTCAATAAAAGTATGTGATCTCACATCAAACATTTAAATAGTTTCATTGACTGATTTTCCTGCTTTTAGGTGGTAGAGGTGTGGACTTCCAACAAGCTCACTCCTGATTGGCCATAGAAACGATGACTCAAACAGACTTTGACCTATCAAAGTCTGGCTCATGGGAGCGCAAATAAATGTTGACAAAAAAAATGGTAACAATTTCATTGGAATTCATATTCTAAGAGAAAGGCGTGGCTGCAGACGAGATGATGCCTGACATCGGCCGTAAACTGAAATTAAACAACTTACCCTAACCCTTAGCAAGGTATGCCTCAAATAGTTGGGCTGCACTGCAGCCAGCCTTGGCTGAAAACTTACTGAAAACAATGAATTTCCCTCTGGAGCAATAAAGTACTATTCTATTCTAACCCAAAAGTTTTCATAAATGGGAGAAAAACCCTGACTGTTAGGGTCACCATTTGAGATAAAGTGTTTTTCGAGCGAGATGTGGGACTCCCAGTTCTAGCTGTCGATGTCAACAGCCAGGTCCTCTAGTTTCTATGGGTCATACTTATTCGGTCCAGTTCTTATTTACAGTCAAGAGGTTGAAATCCCCATTCCTCTCCATCAGCTGCCTGCAGCCAACTGAATGAGAAAACTGCTAAAGTTGCTTGTTGCATATTTGGTGACTCAAAAACCAGGAGTTATATTTTCAACACTTGCAAACTGCACACCGATGCTCATCCAGTTAATTTCCCAAATGCTAAGTCGAACCAAGATGAGGAATTAGAACTGGAAAATCTCCTTCCGCCAGGGCCCAGAGTGATATCTGTATGAGCTGCTGCAGCATCAGGAGTCGCCAATGGAGCCGAGCCACAAACAGCCACCTGGTTACTAACCCAATTCAAACTCAATTAAATATCAGACTGGAATACAGGAGAGACCGAGTGCTAATATAAGAACACAGGAACAGAGCGGCTGTTATTATTCACAGATCCATTATTCTCAATGTTCATTTGATTTGATCATCTACTTGGCAAGCTGCTGCAAATATTTCTGCTTATGAATTTGGCATTGCCATGTTTCCTCAAATGGTTATTACCACCACAAGAGAAAATGGTTTTCCCCTGTGGAGGACTGCAACAAGCAGCCACTTGTGCTGGTGGGGGGCCTCTCTTCACTTGTTTGTGCCGTGGTTAGTGAGGGAAGAGTCTGGCACATGTTGTATATCAATTAGAGCCATCAAAGACAGCAGGGCATTTATGGCAACGCCCTTCGACCCCGGGGTGAAAGATCAAATTCTTGTTTTTGCATGTCAAACACCATGGATCTGAACAAATGCTGCCTTTTTTGTGAAGGTGAATTCACACATGGATTAAGAAGTCACTTTTGATTTCAAATTAGGCAGGACGAATGACGCCGATTCACACAAGGCCTAGCTATGATGCCAAAACGATTGTGGGTTCGTGGTAGAGAGGATTTCCCGGATGCTGTAAGTGCAGATCTGGAGACATTTTCCCCACTCGTGACTGAACCGCTTCAAAAGCCTTTCTTCCGTGAATCCCGAGGGAACCAGCTAATCCTGATCTTCTCCACAAGAAAAGGGATCATCTCAGTATAAATCAGACAGGAGCTTTTGATCAAAGTATTCAATCAGTCTTAAGCGCATGACCCCACAAGGAGGCCCGCCACCAAGAAGGTCAACCGCCTGGTTTTTCTCAACCTCGGAGAAGATTCAAAAGAATGTTGGGAAACATCTTACAGGGGAAGGATTAAGGAGGAGGTTCAAGTGTGAGATCATCGAGTCTCAGCGTATCAGGGACAACCAGGCCACCATCTGATATTCCTTGACCATACTTGACCCTCTTCCATCTCTCAAAATGGAGTTTCCAATCCAAACAAAACCCAGAAAACTTTGAGCCGCCAACGCCCCCCCGGAGCAACACCTGTGTCCCGCTATGGGCTTGTGTTGTTTTCCAATTAGAGGCCGTCAATAAAGGCTGAATAATTCCGCTTCGTCCAATAAGTCGATGAGGCTTAATACGCCTGTTAAATAATTAGCTCCATTTGGGAAAGCTTCGATGTCAGGATGATCAATGTCAGAAAGATCAGAGCATTCATCAGTTTATCAAGCACGCCTGGACGCCATCATCATGCAAACACACACACTGGATGAGGTGACTGGAACAAATCCCTTCACGTTCATTGTTTGACATGAAACCAACCATCATCCTTTTGCTCATCTCCATCTTCCACTTGTAATTTTCACTCTGGAAAATGAATGACAGGGAAACTTGAAGGCTGTTGGCCCCCATGACTCGCACACACCGCCATCTGCCTGTTGGCCCCGTAACTTCACGGTTTGGCAGCCAAATAAGTATTCTGCAGCCGTTTTTACGTGGGCTGGATTCTGAGGCACCAAACACTTTGCAGTTGTCTGCTGCGCGCCTGCACAACATCTTGTTGCAAAACCGTGCAATCAAATCGACCCGCGCCTCTGTGCATCTATCAAGTGTCTGTCAATGGGAGTCATCATGCACGCGCGCACGCACACAGAGCAGGGAGGTCACGGTGAAAACAAGACAGATGCTGCAGCTTACCTTGAACGTGCAGCGCCAGCAGGAGCGCCCACAGCCCCACGCACCGCGCCATGGCACTTCAACTATCCGGGGGTCTTGTCTGATAACCTGAGAGTGGACGACTGGGGAGGGGGGTGGGCTCAAATGCGACAAAGACCACGCATGCAACTTCTGCAAATCCCACTCCGTCCAAAGCTAGACTCCCGCTTCGCGGCGCAGCGGCAGGAGACTTTGTCGAAAACTAGGGGGATCGGCGGTGCGCGTGTCCGTGCCAAAGCATCAATTTCACGTCTGCGGCGGATCCCTTTGGCTGGAGTTTGCGCTGAGGAGAGCCTGGTCGCGTTCCCGGAACCGGATCCAAGAAGCTGATCTAGATGAGCGCAGGGGATGAGAGCAGGGAGTGTGGAGTTTTCATCAGAGGAGCTCCGGCAGTTTAATCATGTAGCCTTTGTTGCTCCATCCAGCGCTGCCTCTCTCTCTCTCTCTCTCTCTCTCTCTCTCTCTCTCTCTCTCTAATGTTGTGGATGAGGGGTAAAGTGGGCGGGAGGTCCTCGATCGATGCTGCGCTGGGAAGTTTCCAACACCAGGAGAGTTACCTCCAAAACCGTCGCCCTTTTCTCTCCAGCAGCTCTGCGCGCCTGCTTCACTTCTCCAACTTCCCAAATTCCCTCCGGTCTGCGGCGGGAACGAGGAACACCGACGGCCTGGGTGGTAGTGGTAGAAGGAGGGAGAAGTTCACGCAACTCCGGGACGCAGCTGCGCGTCTCTGCCGTCTTTTCTGTCTGGAGAAAGAAGAGCGCCGCTGATCCGGCCGTGCGCGCAGTCCCGCGGATCTGCCTCCACACTGTTTCAACTGGCTTTGGGAGAGATCGGGACCGGTGACGTTGTGTAGAGGGGAGGAGCCTGGATTGCCCTGCAGAGAAAAAAAAGTAGCACACCGCCACCCCCTCCACAGGAAGAGATCCCTAACTTTTCTTTGAGCCTTGAAATAAATCTTTGCGTAAAGGACACGTCGGTGGAGAGACTGATGGTGAATGTAGGAGGACAACAGCCGCCAGGTGAAGTCATTATGGTGGAATATGTGTTTATATATGTATATATATGGGAGGGGGTGGTAAACAAAACTTAAAAAGGAGGAAATGCCCTTTTATTTTGAAATGTTTCTTTTCTTGGGAAACGAAAACAGTGCGTAAAAATAAAAATGTACCTTTATGTTTGAAAATCTGCGTTTTTGGAGCCTTAAAATAACCAACTAATTGATACAACAAATATATTTCCAGCCCAAATGATTAAGAATTTAAACCAGTTTTCAAAACTTTCCCCCCAAACAGATGCTTTGCAGGCAGTAAACTCTGCAGAAAGCTCACACCATTACCCACTAATTAATAGATAAAATGTTAATTCCTTTTTCTAAGGAAAAGCTGGAAACCACAGTTTTCCTGAATGGCGCCTGCAGCAACCACAGAGCTCATCCGAAGCAAAGCTAATTATTAACTTAGTGGGAGTGAAAAAGTACATTAGAATCCAAGCGATGATCCATACATGTATGTGGAGTGAGTTCATGTCTCCAGAGCAGCACTTTGACAGCAGCTGATCTTACTGACAGAGCGATGACTCACTGGGGGAGATATTTTTTGAAACACAGCACCCACACCTCCAGCCCTCTCTGCGGAAGCATCCAGACATGAAGCCAGTGGAGATGGAGGCAGATGAATGGGGAGGATGGATGTGATAACACTTCCCTCTTGTGGACGCTGTTTCTTCTTCTTTTGGCGATTGAAACAGGAAGAGCAAGCTTCAGGTTTGGGGGTTTATTCAGACTTTGGTCATCACTTAAGATCAAAGTGACAGGAGGATGTGCCGAAGAAGGAATTATGAGAAAAGGGAAACAGTACAGGATCAAAAATGATTTTCTCAAGAATCAACATCCTCTTTTTTTCCAAACATGTCAGTGGTGAAAAAGGAAAATACTGCTCCACATTTCTAACAAAAACATTTAAGTCAACGGGATTTAGTTTTTGCTGAAGTGTTGAAAGACCTCATAAAAAGGAGTGAATAAAATACACTTGAAGAATTTGGGGTGTTTAAAGTGAGGCTACATAAAACCATCCCTGTTAAGGGCTCATACTTCAACTGTGCCCCTGAGCAAAGCACTGAAATGAAGGCAGGTGCTTGGCGCCTCGCTCAATGTAGAGTAGTTGCTCGCAGAAAGAATCGGCTATGAAAAAGCTCCCAGGCTTGGCCAAACATCAGGTGACAGATAATAAGTGAAAAACCCGGGGTCGGCCCTCAGATGCCCCCTCCAAGAGCAGCTGAGCTGATTGATTTACGGGCGAGAGCTCGTGAAATTTGATACACTTTCTCTGAACTTCTGTCCGTGCCAAAGCTCAAGGCTCGGAGCCAAACTGCAGCAGAGATAGAGGAGATAACACAACAAATAACACAAGCTGATAAGAAAAACTAAAAGGTTTGAAGTAGTTGACAATACTTCATAGATTTCGGTTGTGCTTTCAGTGTTGTTTTTCTGTAATATGCTGTCACACTTTCTAATGCATAAAAGAGAAACTAATGGACTTTTATAGTGTGTCAGAGCTGAAGCAATCAATTAACTTTATTTAAAATGTTTACATCTGAATTCACTTCTGCAAAACAAGTAACGTCAGCATTACTTTTTTGTTGTCATTAAAAAAATGTAATTAGTTTAGTCCATTTTTGCCTCTTTTGGACCGCCACCACCTTTTTCCCACTGCGAGTCTCTTTTGATCTATCTTCAAAGCTTCTCCGGTGGTTTTTGGTTATAATGATGCCGTTTTAAACCAAAATAATAATTTTTAAAAAACTGTTATATAGGACAGTGTTTCTGCTGGGCGGCAGTTCAGTTCGTTCGAAATTCATCTCAAAGTTGTTGGTGGGACCACTGGTGCAGAGCAACCCCGCCCCCCTTTCTCCTCCCCATTGTAGAACAGAGAGCTTGTGCCCCACCCAGTGTATTTTCTACACAAACAAAGACAGTTTTTAAAAATATTTTTGTCTGCTCTTGATTCACTCATATTTGAAAAAAGAAATACTAAAAAAAAGTAATTTTGAGCTTATTGTTTTTATATAAGTCGTCCATCATCAGAAAACATGATTTCATTTAGAGTGGCTCTTTAAAGGCTTTGACCAGAACTAACGAGCAGGATTTGAAGAAAAAATATATTGGGTCAGTTCTGATTTAAGGAGTTGCTCCTAATTTACTGTCCTGAAGGAGCTCTGTCTTCAGGCAATCATTGTAACTCCTGTTTGATTAATATAAATTGAGTGAATGTGTTATAAAAATGCCACTAAGAAGGATATATTTTTTATTATGTACACATATATCGTCAGATTGGAATTTATACGTATACAAGATCAGTGGGAAGACTTTGGAGCCACCAATAGTTTAAATAGTTTAGTCCTACAAGAGTTTTTTGACATGGAAATATTTTTAATAAAAAGAATATCAAAAGGCCATCAAAACATTCTTCTAGTAGTAACATCAAAAATCCACGAAAACTCAAAACAAAATTAGTAAAGGTAAAACAATGAAGATATAGAGGGCAGCTGAAAAAAACCCGCATCTCAGTAATAAAGCACGATAGACGTGCAATCATGATACGGGGTTTGCTGTCTTTGACTTTCAAGCGTATCAAATAGGAAATTCCTAAATCTTTAGGAACAACAACACAAAGTTATGTGAATACATTGAGGACGATAATGCAAAGTTTGGTGATGTCAAATGGCACCATGATGGTGATGACCACGGAGCACTAACATAGAACAATGGACAAATGGAGCTGTGACTTCACTCATAGAGAAGGCCTTACCTCCGACTCTCTCGAAATGAGGCCCAATCCGTCACTATTGCTTCCTGATACGTGCATCACCGTAAACTAGTCGACAGTGATTAGTCCGAGTCGGTCTGGGTCAAGTTTTTAGGGGAACTACAGCCACCAATCATGAGTAAGCTTGTTGGATGTCTACACCTCTTCCACCGAAGTGGGCTCTGAAAAAGCTGTCGATCAAGCATTCTAGGTGAGGCCAGCAAGTACCACATGCTTTTACTGAGGCCTCTGATTAGTCAATTTACACCTTAAATAACATGCGCTCAAGAAAAAATATCTTTAAAAAAGACATTTAAGAAAAATGTATCAGAGCAAGAATGGTTATTCTGACAAACAAAGTGACTGAGTAATAACTGTCTGTTTCTCAATAGAAGTTTATGGGATTTAGACTTCTGGGAACCAGCAGGTACTTCCTATTTGGGAACACATGAGGGGAGGGGTTGAGCTGTCCATTGTTTTCATGGACTATGCAGTGGAGCAGCCATCGTGGTCTCGATTAAATTGAGCCAAAGCAAAGAGTGACACCACCACATAGTCTGTTCATCTGTAAACTGGTTTCATCAATACTAACAGTGAAATATTCAATGGATTTCTAGTGTACTAATAGAAGAATCACTGCAGCCTTATTTTTTTTAATAGCAATATTAGATGCATTCATAGAAAATGTTATACCTATCAATTTCTAACAAGAACATGTTTATGCTTTGAGTTTAGATCCATATATTTAAATTATGGGGAAACTGTTTCTAACTTGACTGTTGCCAAGCAACATTTGCAAAGGAGAGATTCCTGCACACGTGCGTAACACCACAAGCAGTGATTGGCTTTTTCAATGTGTGGTAAAGCATTTATTTGCTTTAGTTTATTCATCAGGGCTGTAAGGTCAATAGTGAACCAGAGGTACAGCAAGGTAGTTGTAGGAGATGTTGGAGCACTTGGGAAGCTATTTAAAGCTCTTTGCGGTGGAATACCAACCTCAGGTCATCAATGATGTGCCCATCCTTAACTTTTCTAAATAAGAGACGTAAAGGAAGGTTTTGTCCAGAAGTATCAATTTGATGGTCCTATGGTACAGTTTGTTCATCTCCATTTAATTCCTGCAAACACACAGTTTACATGTGGAAAAGGCCTCTAGGAAACAGCAGGAAACCATTTCCAGTTGGGCTAAAACCAATTATGAGTAAGTGGTCATAAATAGATGATGGAAATACATTTTGTGTACAGTGTCTGCCAGTCTTTAGCATTGTTGTGGCACTTGCAAGAGTCTTAAATCAATGTTTTTGTTGCATTTATGCATTTTTATCTCAAACACGTAATTAGTTTTCTTGTTTCCACCTTAAAATAATCTCCAGGCAAACACAGCCTCTTAGTTTTAGTTTTTTTTCCTCAGTAATCTACAAAAATAAAAGTTCAGCTTTTCGTAATGCATCGTGTGAATGCGATCTGTTCGAGTCCCACATTCTGTCATCACTCAGCCTGTGATGCAAGCAGAGACTTAAACAACATGACATCTATCATGTGACTGATGTAATGCAAACTGTCACAAGTGTGCAGTTACGACCATAAAAAATGTAGCACAACTTGGCAAATGTGGATTAGAAAACCACAGACTAACATGAAAGGAGCACAGAGTTCCACCCC
This sequence comes from Oryzias celebensis, assembly GCA_014656515.1. NCBI lineage: Eukaryota > Metazoa > Chordata > Actinopteri > Beloniformes > Adrianichthyidae > Oryzias > Oryzias celebensis. Next base: position 76,339,985 of record BNCR01000012.1, read on the forward strand.
AGTTTTTTCTTCTTCATATTTTGAAACATAATATAGATTTATTGCTGATCTTCTGAAAGAAAATGCACATCATAGTGTTTAGGAGGCTATGCTTTTTTTAAGGTTTTCCAATCTTAATCGTATGCTTCCCCACACCAGCATTAATGTTTAAATCAGTTCAAAAAGCTCATATATATTATATATTTGCTCTTCCAGCATCTCACTTTTCTTTTTAAAAGGAGCAGTTTCCGGTGGTATTCGGTTAGCACAACCACAGCTGAAGCTCACACCTCTCGCCTGCTGTACTTCACACAGCTGTTTGTTTAGAAGTGGGACCCACGATCCTCACAATCCTGTCAAATACGACTTTAAAATGATTGAAAATGTGTTTTATTTATTAAATAACAGATAATTCCGTTACACATATCAAGTGTTGGTTTGAATTTGGCCTCCAGACATTTCAGAGCAGTAAAACAAAGCAGTTATTTTCCAGCCTGTACATTTATATAGAACTTTATTTCAAGTGTTTGCTACAAAGACAGACTGACACATTTTTACAGCAGACTCCTGGCCAGTTTAACATGCAACATGCTGTTCTGTTTTATGAAATAAATGACTGACCACTTTGAGAACTTAAAGACGCACTCTGATGAAAATTGTTTTTTTAGTGTTTTTATAACGTGTTAATGTGGCATTTTTGTAACAATGAAGGACATTTATCATGAAAATTATGCTCAAACTTGCATTTCTGAGTATTTCTTTATTCAAATCATTGTGCATCAGGAGCAGACCTAAAAATGTTTGAAAAAGAGCTTACTTGTGACAGAAAAAAACATGCTGGGCGGGTCACAAGCTCCCTGCTCTGAGCTCTCAGTAATGAGTATGCAAAGGGGATGGTGTTGCTCAACGCCAAGGTGCCCATCCACAATTCAGGGGTGAATTTTAAAGAACTACTGCTGCTCTGCAGAATATACGTCCAAGAAAACAAAACTGTTTTGTTTTTTTAGTTTTGACTAAACAGTGCATAATCATAGTTAAAGCCCACTGGGAATGCAGAATCCATCAGCTTTGGAAGAATTACTTGCTGGAGAAAAGTTTTAACTCAAGAATATGAAATGGAGACAGTTTTCAGTGTGAGAAGCTTATAATTTAAACAATCCACAAAAGACCTAAAAAACACAGCATGAAAAAAGCCCTTGCAGTGTATGAGGAGGCTAATCTCTCCAGGAGAGAAAGAACTCAAGCGAAGGACCTAGATTATAAAAGGTGCTTTAACCTTGCAGTGCTTTTAGTGACACTGTTTCTTTTTTCAGGTTAAATCAAAGAGACAGAAAATGGCTTTTTGCCACGTCCAAGATACACTACAAGAGAGTCCAAATGAATCCTGAGAAAAGCCCAGAAAAAATCAAGAGACAAGTCATCCAAGTTTCACTTTCTTCTCTGTCAGAAAAGTGCAAATTAAAGCTATAGTTCCACTGTGACTGGAAGGAGGAAACTCAAATGAGGTGATTTATGCGATTTTATCCTGTGGAAAATATGTTTGACATTTGACCTCTACTAACACTCTCAAATCCGGCAGGACAAACACCCAAATGGAAACGCGGCATGTTGTTTGAAATACTTTTTGTGTCTTTGTCCATATTTAACGGATATCTTTAAACTGTTTGGGCCAGAAAAATGATACTGCTATAAAAAGAAATGAATTGAAAGAGCATTTAACCTTTACTTCTTCTCTGTTTGTTTGCTTCTTCACTTTCTGGTTGATTGGAGACAGAAAATCTAAACAACTGAAGCTGGGACTATTTAACATTTTATGAGGGTTTTGTGGTTTCCCGCAGTAATTCTTAACATTTTTGTGTAGTTTTAAGAGCACTACATAGCCTTTAGTGTTGAGCCTCCACTATAGATTCCAGATGGATAATCATTTTTGCTTAAAAAAAAGAATGGTTGAAAAAAACATATCAACAAATGGGACTGTTTGGTCTTCACAAAAGCTAAGGCATCAAAAGTAAAATTGAAGCCATAAGCCGAGCTGAATGGCCTCTTCTCCACAGTCTCCTATGTTTACATATCCCTAATATCTCTTGAGACCCATTATTCATCCATCCACCCATCCATCCATCCATCCATCCATCCATCCATTCATCCATCCAGGATGGTGCTGTTTTTGAAGGTCAGAGATCAATCTTTTATTTTTTTTAAATTTTGATATGAAAAAACATGTTTGCCAATCTGACATTCTTATGTTAAAGTTTAATTTCTACATACATTTCTGAACTTTTCATCTGTCCTTTGACAAGAGTGATTTCACATTTAGACAGTGTGTTCACACTGGTAGCCTAAAGTCATCATCATAGAGAAGTTGCCACCGTAACAGCTCTTGACCTCACCAGTATGCAAAAAATGTAGGCGGCCATGTCTCGATATTGACCAGAATGATGCACAGGGGTCCATGGTTAATGCAATTTTGATAGAATCTTGTGCTTTTGCTTAAGGTTGGAGGTAAAGCTTAGAAATGACTTTATTCTGTGGGTTTAAAATAAATGTGTAAATTAATGTTTTTGTCCTTATGATAAAGTTTTTTAATCATGATACTCATTTAATAACTTTTTGGGGCCTGTCTGAAAATCATGATCAATTGATTTTTGTTTTAATCCCAAAGGAAATTCACATTTTCAGCTGTTCAGAACATCACAATAAAAATGGGCAAAAATACAGGTCAAATGCTATCCTGAAACATAGTTAAAGCAGCTCTTAATGTAATAAAATAAAACTAAAAATGACAGTGATATAAATAACAAAAGACAAGGGCAACATTCTCACACAGAGTGAGTCAGCCCACAGCTCCTTTCACCTCCTCCCATTCATGGATCTGTTCTATATCCTCATAGCTCTGGGCAGGAAAGACCTCCTTAGAGTGTCTGTGGAGGAAATCAGAGAGAGCATCCATCCACTGAAGGAGCTCCTCTGCTCCATCACCAGGTCAGGCAGTAGGTGGCTATGGTTTCCCATAATAGCAAGCAGTTTTTTCTTTTCGTCACTGTCAGCACATCATCTTGTTCTGCCCCAGTCACAGGGGAAGCCCTGGTGATTAGTCTGTTCAGGCTCTGTGTGTCCTTCTGTCTAGCCCACAAACCATAAATAAGAGTGGTGGCCCCCACAGGCACACGAAACATTTTAAAAGATGCTAGCTTCTTCTAGAAGAACAGACTGCAGGTTTAATGACCAACTCGTCCTCCACTTGCTGAAGGCAACAGGCAACGCCTCCTAAAGTCTACGATCCTCTTCTTAGTTTTGGAAGTTAATGGCTGTTGGCGGCTTAGATGACTCCAGGTAGTCATGGGTAAACAATTAAAAAAGAGAAGGGCCAGCACTGTCCCTTGTAGCACCTCTGTGAGTCTGTTGGTCAGATGTGATGGAACTCAACCTGACAACGTTGTGGTATGTCTGTGACATAATCCGAGAAGTCAGTACTACAAGCTAGGCCTGAACGATATGAAAAAAATCTGTGTTATGCGATATCTGTGTTTAACTTGCGATAAATGGAAAAATAGCAAAACAAAAATACTAATACATTGTCATTTCACTGTGACAGTTTTATTTAAATAATTTATGGTGGTCAGGATGTTTTGCAGAATACTTGCATTTAGAGAACATCGCCTATCCTGAAACCAAAGGAACTCCAATTAACCGACATTAGGGATGTAGCAGATCATAAAACCCACTGTCGGATCATGTAAAGGTTTTAGAGTCACGGTTTGAACAGCTCCTTTCATTGGTGATAAAGATAAAAAAAAGTAAAAGAGGAGTGGAGGACAGAGGATTGGACGAGAGCGGATAGGGATGAGATGGGAGGCTAGGGTTACAGTTGTGGAGTCAAACCGGGTAAAAAAGATTTCAAGTTGAAGATGTTAAGGCTCCTCTGCTGCCGCCAGGGGATTCTGCTGCAGCCCCGGGCTTATGCTCGGTCAGTCCCTGACCAGAACTCACCCATGTTGCTGGCCATAAGTTGTCTTTCAATCTTCCTCCTGTAAGTGTCTTTGGCCTCCTTCACACAGGACTAAAGGACCATTCCAACCTCCTCAGCATCTTTGTTCTTCAAAGCTCATTTTTTTCTCCTTGTCAGTCACCTCTGCGGTTACTCAGACTTTAAAGTTGCGAAACACATATTTATTTAGCACATAGTTTTAAGAAGAACCACCAAATCCAGACAAAGTTTATAAATTCTGTAAAGTAGTAGATTTCTCTCATAATATCAGCTCTGTCTGAGTCCAACAGTCCTCCAGTCTGAGGCATCAAACAAGTCTCAGAGGTCTTCCTCAGCCTCTCTATACTCCTTCTTTGAATTGAAATGGTACAGGCTGCCTCCAGTGGCGGTGTAATGGGGCAACAAACAGATCAAGCTATGGTCGGACTTCTTCCGTGGCGAGACGTGGAGTATGCATGTATGCATGCACTTTTGCGTACAGCAAGCCAGTTGTTCCACTTTCACACAAGAGACCACAAACTGAAGAGAAGCTAAAGTTGAAGAAAGAGTGACGCGGTTAAAATCTCCAGAAATGACAAAGAAAGCCACAGGGTGCTGACGTAGTGGAATCATCAAATTCATGGAGGTTACATTGGTGCAAAACCTGACATTTCTGCCATGTTCAGTAAGAGAAAATTCACATTTCACCTTTTTTATCCACCCGGTGCCACTGCGTTAGCTTACTTGTTTTTGTTTTCCTATTATCTTAGTATTAATCTGTGTTTGGGAGAAATTGCTCTTTTTTTATGTAATGAGTGTAGTGGCATGTCTGCTACTCCTTTTTGGACTGATTTCCACCCTTTTTGGGTCTGAAGCGGTCAGTAGATGCACCTTTTCAACAATCAGCTGATGTCACTTGGCAACAACACAACGTCACCAGAGAAGAGAACAGACATGGCTGAGGTCCTTTAGAGTTGCAGGATTCTTAAAGAGTTTTTATGATGGCGTTGTTGCGTCTGTCCTCCTCTACGAAGTGAGCTGCTTGAGCGGAGCTTATGCGCTGAAAGGAACAGGAAGAGTATCGAAGCGGAGATCCAGCTCTGTTCTGGGATGTACCCTAGACTCTGGGACTGTGGTGGGGAAGAGGAGGCTGTTATGAAAACTGAATTCAATCAAGGACAATCCTCTTCATCATCATTTTCTGCATGAGACCGTGGGTGCACTGAGGAGCTCCTTCAGTCATAGACTTTAACACCTCGCTGCTGGACGGAGTGCTTTTGCAGATCTTTCTTCCTGTCAGCTATTAAGCTCAACAACACTTCATAGATACTGAAAAAGAATTATTGTTGTATTTTTATTTCATTTATGATCAATCTTCTGTTTTTAATAGAACTATTGTAGCAGGTAGTGATTGGCGATACTACACCTTTACGATTCAATAAAATACTTTCTGTGTAAAATATTAGACACCAATTATCGATACAGATTACTGTTCATTTCTTTTTGGTGATTCTCAGTTAAATTAGTTATTATCCCAAAAACAAATACCATCAAAGACTGGCCAGGTAACAAGTTTAACGTGTAAGGTTAAAAATCCAAATCATTTTTTCTAAAATCACTTATTCCTGCTGTGCCGTGTTGTTGTGTGACACGCATAACTTGCGGCTCCTCTGGTCACATGACTGATGGAACAGTTTACTGACACAAGAACTTTTATTTTTTTGCTTATTAATTAGTAATCAATACTTAAATAGAGTAATTGATAAAAAAAAATGGGTGATGTGCAGGTATCCATGTGTTGATACCATGATACTCCCATCATTAGTGACAAGACAATTTCCCCTTTATGGGACCAAAGTTTCATTCTTTTCTATTCTGTTCTATTCTTTCTATCAAGTAAATAAAATAAACTTTAGTAAACAAGTATCTCATCTTCCTCTGGACAACATTTTCACTTTACAACTTGAACTATTTCTCAGATTTTCAAAAGGCTTTTATGGGAACGAAGATGAACTTTAGTATTTATGTTACTATGAGAACAAAAGACAAAAGCTTTTGACCGTAATCCCCAAATAACGAATAAACCTATTTAGAGCACTGCAGGCAAAAATTAGATCCTGTTCTCCCCGTTGGAGTCATATGTTCCCCAAATGAAACAAAAAAATGTCACATGGTTTTACATCTGTCGACCTATAAATTTGCGTCTTAAATATCTCCTTGGAGTTTGTATTTTTCCACCATCAAAAGCTGTGGTAAGCCTTTCACCCCTGACTCCTCTACTTCTGAGCTCCTGTTGAAACTGCGTAGAAGTGGTGCAGCTGCATTATCTCGGAGACTGTGGCTCCAGCAGCTTTATCTCAGCACGACACAGCTTTTGCAATGGCAGCACGAAAGGAAAAAAAAAAAAGGAAGAAACCTTCAGCTCTGAGGATAATGATGTGGATCACATGCACGGGTGAGTTATATGGGTTTAACTATGTATCTACACTCTGCTTTCCCAACCACTTCAACCCCCAACAGCACAGATCTGCCATTTCGACACTGAGAAGCCGCCTGCCTGCTAAAATGTGTCCGTTTCTGCTTTCGAATTTAAGCTGCTAGACTTCCAAAACAAGGTGTTAAAGATAAATTATTATTCCAACAATGCTATCAAGCGTAGCTAAATTACTTATGATTTTATCATGAGTATTATTTGGCACCTTCCCGATGCCAAAAAACAGGGGAGGTTTAGCAGAACTGTTTTGTCTAAAGCTGCAGATGGCAGGTTCTTGTCACTGACGCCCATGTGTGCCAGTCAAGGATGACTAGCTTTCAATCGCATAAATTTCCAGCGTAAATAGAAACCAGCTCGTTTTCCTCTTTGAGCTCATTTTAATAATGTTTTTCATCTTTTCAAAGTTTCTGTTTGACGGAAAATGTCATTTCAGGTCCTAACTACTTGCCAGAAAACTAATTTAACTTTGAAGAGCGATTTGGAGCAGAGCTCGTTGGCTCCACAAAGAACAAACCAGAGTACTGGAAACACAGAGGGTTTTTGGAAACCCCTGTCGAGCTTTAGTACCCCTTTCAGAAAGAGGAACCCTCCATTACTTTACCTAATGATACCAGGAGTGTCTGATATCATTAGCTGTGACCTCAGACCTGCAGAAAAATGAGCCAGTGTAAATGTCTAAGGTCAAAAAGTAATGAGAAATAACTTTCCTAATCTTGTTAACTATTGAGACTACATCAGCAATTTTACAGATGAAGAATAAAAAAAAAGAAAAGATCTTTATTATCACTGAGGTCATTCAAAGGTAATGCAGTGGCTCTGCAGTCGTGCTGCGATCGCCAGTCCCTTTCACACAGTCACTTAGCTTAAAAAGAGCTTTAAAAGTATTCATTCCTACTGTTCCTTTCCTGTCATTGGTTTACACACCACCCATGAGGGTGGGTTATTCCTGCACTTGTAATTTGTATTTTAAAACTGGAACTGGCAATAATTAGAACATTTGGGATGTGTGGGATAAAAAAAAGACTTTCACAATAGTAATGGCAAATACTGAGACTGTTGAACATAAAACATTTACCATTCACAAGAAGCACCTGTTCTGCTTTTTTGATAATGTTGTAAACACTTGTACCTGTAAAGGGGTTAATCCGTAGATATGTCTGGCAGTTCTCTTGAGACTTGTTGAAAATGGAACGTACGCTAGTAGGCGTGTGGTAGTGAAATCATGCTCTTACGACATCTAGGTAATGGTGTCGTTTTTTTCTTAGCTTCCAGTTTCCCTTAACTTTTGAGTGTGAAGTTTATCTTCACTCTTTAAAATATCTTCAGCTGATTTAAACTTTATTTGTACACTAGATTTCATGGGATTAATCTATTTCATTGACTAATTAGAATTTGCTGTTTTAGAATATTTATTTTTGGAAAAATTGAGATTTTCTTTTCTCAGCTCTCTGCTTTCTTGGGTTTCTGTTGTTCGGACTAAAGTCAGCCCGCCGGTCTCTCGCAACAAGTAGACAGGAAAGCGGCAGCAAACAGAAGCTTCTTATGCGAGGCAGAGAAGAAAAAAAAAAAAAATTGTTGCACAATATTTACAAGCGCATGCGACACGTAATGCGCCCCTCCAACTCCACTCCTTCTGTACACTTCTCTGTGTAGCGTTTAGCTTAGGCTGATGGAGCCGCAGGATGTGGCAGTTTTTAATGGGATCCAAACAGAAGTGGAGGATAAATCGGCTGGACTCACAGCAGCAACTGAGAGTTTGATAAAAAGTGTTGATTTGGAGACAGCAATGTTGTTACACATTGATGCTATCAAGCAACCAACACTACGCTAAAGTGCTGTTCCGTGTGTTGTGATCACAAACTGGTTTAAAGTCAGACAAAATTTCCACGGAGCGGATAAATACAACAAACTTAATTCATGGGACATTCATAAAAACGGTATTTTCTAAAAACAACATGACTAACATGAATCTACTTTGAATGAAACTTTTTCAGCAGTATCTAACTACAGCGCTGGTGTTCTCTAGTAAATCTGTCCATTTTCTCAGCATGTTTCATTAAGCTTACAGTTAAATTTCATTAAAGATGTGTTCATACAATTAATAAATTAGTTTATGCAAATTAAAGTTCCTAAAAAAAAAGAAAAGAATTTTAATTCTTTCAATATTTGTCAATAGTTCAAACTAAAGGTGATTGGCTAATACCCCTCCTCATAGAGGTCACAGCGGCACTTTTTAGCTGTGCTAAAGAGAAGAAACAACTCATTTGTGATAGAAAATAAAAGACTTCATAGAACGTGTGAAAATGCCAAAAGCAGAAAGCAAAGGCTGATTAGAACTCTCAGTGACTTTAAACAGTTGTTTTTATCTCATCTTTTTTGTTATGTTGTGATTTCCTCTCTCTGCATTCAACATTATATTATTTTTCAAAATAACACTTATAGTTTTTCTTTGTAAAATAATGTCATCATTGTACCTGACTGATAGATCTATCGGCTAACTGGCTGGTGAGTAAAAAGGGAAATGTTGACCAGGGGTGTTGTGACTTCAAACTTGGAGCATCAAACCACACGCAGCAAAATCAGTTTGAACGTTGTACTGTAGCTGCTAAAAATGGGAGAACAAAAATGTTGTTTCAACAGATAAAAATGAACATGTGCTTCTATTTATAAGATGCTTATAAATGATAGTATTTTTTACTGTCATTATCAGCTTTGTGACAAAATAACACGACAACTGACATTATTTTCTCTACCGTTGTCATTGCATATTTTCTATTTCATTTTTGTAAAGAACTTGTGTTTTTTCAAACTATTCAAATAGTTAAAAATGCGTTAATTAATTAATTAATCATTCTTATGACAGATTTGTTATGATCACCTTTGCTTTGCAACTGTCAAACTCTGTCATGGATGTTTGTTGTGGGCAAGTGGGGAGGGAAAGCAAACACTTGAAAGTCATGGTTGTGAGTTTGACCTCTGTTCTCACCTGCTACAGTGGCTAGTGATATAGTTTTTCTATTCTACCCACCAAATAAAAACTTTTACCCGCATTTGGCAGGTGTTAATTTAGAACCCTGAATATAATAGTAAAATGTAAAATACATTTTCTTGAGCTAACATGGTGAAAAAAGTAAGCTAGCTAAAAACAAAGTTAATATTCCATAATTTGCCATAAAATCCATCCCATAATTTTCTACCACAACCCACCTTTTTTTTTTAAATGCTGGTTGACATATTTTTGACCCTTCAACTCCCTTTCTCTCATTTTTTGCATCCTGATTTTGAGGCACGTCTTCAGTCACACGCTGTGGCCCGGGCGGGCACAAACCGAGTTCCTGCGATTCCTGCAGAAGTTCAATCCAGTCGGAATGAACCATTTTAAAATAAATATGGGGTACGGAGGGGGCTGCAGAAAGTGATGTTTTCAAAACAAAAAAATATAAATTTTACCATGACATTGAAACGAAGCTATTTCTGATTATACATTAGTTATTGACTTACTGAACTTATTTTTTTATCATGTCATCATGGTTAGGGGATTCTGTGGGCCTTTGTGCCCCCTCCCCCAGTCTGAGCCCCTAGAATCATCCATCTTGTCTGTGAAAAAGAGTAAAACCAAAAAATAAGTCAAAAAGCAAACAAACACCTTTACTCAGACATGGCACATGACAATTTATTAGCTTTTAAACCTTATACAGGCTGCCTGAGGCAAAAAAAAAAAAAGGATAAAAGTGTACAGGGCACACAAGGAGTAGGAACTTATGGGAACATCACTCACAAATCTCTTGCACAATCTGCTCGATTTGACGTGAGGGGTCTAAAAAAAACGAAAGGTCCATACGCCTTAGTCTCCTCTACTTCCCTTTTACATTAATTACCCTTGCATGTTGTTTAAGTGTTTTTTTTTTTCTTTTTGCGACCTGTCGCCCGAAACATGCAAGTAGACAGCGATCTATGACCTTGATATTTTGTCCAGGCCAACTCATTGTTCAAACAGTGAAAAATCGACATGACTCTGTTGCTACTAATTCACCTTTACAATTTGCATAAGAGTTCGCTATGACACTACGACCCAGCATGCCTGTAGACGTAATGTGCCTGAGCGTTTTTGCCCTGTTGGCACACTGAGCGATCTCTGACCTTGATATTTTGTGCAGGCCACCTCATCAAATTGGCACACCTGAATCTCAACTACTTAATGTGTTTACGTGCTGTATAAGTGTTCGCTCGGTCTACGATGTTGGTGTTTTGTCCAGGTCACATGTGAGCCTCGTGCAAGTTTGCTTTTTTCTCATCTACAAAAAGCCCTTATCCACCTGTAAAGGCAGTTTTTTTACACAACATTGAGGTTAACAAACTTAAATTAGGAAAGCATTTATTGTCTCAACTCTTTATACTTTTTATTTTAGCTTGACCAAATTACTTAGCTGTAAAATCATTTCGTTCATAACTTCCTGTTTTCACACTGTGGGCTCCAAACTGCAGAACATATTACCTTCAACATGCACCTTCAAAGCTAAGGGACCCTGTTTGCTTCTTATGCAGTTATTTGTACTCCTGATTACAGGTAATCACACAGTCATACTTGTAAACAGACTAGATATTGCTGCGCAAACTGTATGATCACAAGAAAAGCAAATGGATTCATAGGAACGGCTTATTTTCCAGGACTCTGTGAATTAATTCAAAGTATGTGGAAGGCATTTCTAGATTAGACATTTTAAAATGCTGCGTGTGTCGCAGCAAAATGCCTGCAGCGACTGATTTCATTCCTTTATTTGAAAGGAAGGCATCATCAGAAGTGTTTACAAAGACACCCGTGTTTTCGTTGGTGCCCATTAACTCCTGCTTAAATTTCATGATTTATTTACCGCAAATGTATTAGCATAAATGTATTAGGAGGAAGTGACAGAGGAAAGCGGAGAGTTTTAAATAAGAAGGTGTACAAAACGAGGCTTGTTCTCTGAGATTGTGTTTAGTGTGGCGGTTTTATGTATACATATCAGCGTCTGCAGGACTGTGGTCACAAACACTTGAATCACACAAAGCAGGAACGATGGTCCTTATCTGAAAGGTAACTTATGAAAAAACTATAACTTTCATTATTCTAATATTGATTTATTTTTACATTATACATAAAAAAAACCTTACAAGTGTTACTAAGACTTAAAGTTCCACTCTTATCATTTTTGATCAATTCTATCAGCGTTCTTAGTGGTCTTTTAATTAAGATAATGACATTTTTATGCAGAATAAAAAAATAAAAACCAATATATACAATAGATGTCGATTAGATACTAATCGACATCTATTGGTATCCAATCGGCATCTATTCTAGTGGTCTATCTTACAAGATTTCTTACAAAACTCTATTTTACTTCTCTGTTAGATGTTCACCAATAGTTTTCTGCATACAGAGATCTCCTACACATCTACCTGTGAACATCTAATCTTTGGATATGCTTAGATGTCTATTATAGTACATTTTGAAAGATTTATTAGATTTAAAATGGAACAGCTAATTCAAGCGTGTTTCTATCATTGTCATGTTGATGCGCCATCATCTTTTTTCTCCTTTTACCATCAAATATTTAAATATGACAACATTGGGGAAGAGTTCATTTTTTCTCTATTTACACATGTAAATGCAAGTGTATACTTTAAGAACTTTGCCTCTGAAGAGCAACTAGACACTGTTGTGCAGCAGAAGATGAGAGAATATGTAATATGAATGTGAATAAATGCATTCAAACAAAACTAACAAACTAATTATCTTGGTTATAAAATCATGTGAATAAATTGACTATGCAGCATTCTAAATAGGGCTGTGAAAAATAAAATTGAAATGATTACACTTGTATTTAGAATACATTTTAATTATCAGGCTTTTGCCTTGTCTTAATAAAAAAGAAATGAAAACAAATTGCCACTCATTGCAGAAGTTTCCGGTTAACGAGTCATGTACCGTTTGAATCCACAGTCAGCACTTTCAACAATTAGCTGATTTAAAGACTCCATTTTAGTCATTAGGTGGTCTGTTGAAAATTAAAATGTTGCATTTTGTGAGAACAAAACACATTTCTTAAGATTTTGGGACAATGTAATTTCAAAAGTCTGTATTATCACTGCTTAGCATCCCTAAAAACCTATTTAGCGGGCGTAATCAAGTGATCATGTAAAGCCTTGTGTCTGAATCACAATCTAAAGCTTTTGTCATAACTGCCCTTATGGGTGGATACAGGCTGTCAGCGGGCAGAAAACTGTCAAACCTGCACAGGTTGTACACATTAAATATCAAGATCATAGACCACTTGGTTAGCCAGAAGAGTGAGAATGTTTCCTTCTGTGGCATGCTGAGAGGAGACACAAGTCGCAGCAAACACTCAAACAACACAAAGGTAAATTAAGGGTAGGATATGATTCAGTACGATTTGGTATGTCGAATAGATTTTTTTTCAACGCTCCTGAAACGTGGGCTCTGAGCATGGGGCTCCGTCAGCGCTGTTCAAGTGATAAGTGCACGTTCCGTGCTTTCAACCTGACAATTAGAAATGAGGAAATTAGACAATCAGGCTTTCAATTTGTAGGCATTTTATGAGCCTCCTTTGGGCACTTATGTATCACATGCACTCCCTGTCCATGCGACATTTGTGCATGGTCAGTAAGTGTCACACTTACAAGATTTTGTTCAACTGCTTTTTTTATCTGCTACTGATTCACAGCAATCTGAATAAATAATATATTTTTATACTGTATGTCATCTATCATTAGAAAAATGAATATGTTAAAAAGGCCCAAACATTTTCCTTGGACTGGGCATCCCGAACACTTCTTCCTGAATACTTCCTGATACATTTACCACACACGAAGATCGTACGTTCCATTTTCAGGTTGTCCCTCATGGCGGTTGCACGAGCCTCAGGGGAACTCCAAGACACACCTGCTCTCCCTTTCAGATGCGACTGCTCCTGTCTATGACGCTTCACGGGCCTCGACAACCCAAAACATGCAGCACCTACACCTGTCAACCATCCGTACAAGTACATGTGACGAATGCATTAAGTTTCAGAGGAGCACCAGTGTGAAGCTGAAAACACACCCAAATGTATGATCCTCAGCCCTACAAAATGCAATCATAATTTTAGTTCTAAAACTCTGTAGCTCTGCAGAGAAATCAAATCTGCTTTATTATCGTTCATCAAAAAGCCAAACAACCTTGCAACAATAAAATAATCAAAGCAGATTTCTCTCCTCTTGATTGAAGCTGAATATGAAGCAACGTCACAGTTTGACTTTTCAGATGAGGCCGTGCACTGACTCATACGCAATCTAAGCTTGAGAAAATCTGCAAACCATAAATACACTTTAATGCTTTTAACAGCGTGGAAGCAGACAGAAAGTAATTTCACTGCTTGTATTCTTGCAAATTTCAGTGTAATATTCGCCACTGCCATCAATATTACCAATTATAAAAGCCATCAGATGTGCCTCTGAATCCAATCAATAGCTCCTATATGAAGCTTTGGGGAAATGCACTGCAGGCAGGACATATATTTTACGGTGTCATTTGAATAGCATTAAGATTTGTAGGCGGTGGAGGGAAACTCTGCGAGGATCTCTGATGAGCAGCAAATGTTACATTTAGGTCAGCGAACCAAAGCATATGGAGATGTGCAGCATTTTTCTAAGCCAGAGTGCTGGAGAGCGGCAGAGTTTAACAGCATAAAAGCAGAGTTCAGCCGTTCAGATGGAGACAGAGAACCAAAGAACTGCAGGGGAAAGATTCTATCTGCTGATCTTTAATTTTAGTCTTGGGCTTCAAAGGCCTGTAGAGGAAAAATGAGGCAGTTGGTCGGTGACCAGTAGGCTATCAGCAAAATAGGTGGGCAGTGACACAGGGCTTATTACATCTGCCATTATGGAGGGGCTCAAAAGACAAAATCCCACTGAATGAGATGCAGCCAAAGGCAACAGACACATCCGTCTCACACTTAGCAAATACGCTCAGTTTTCATGCAGTTTTCTCTCATTTTAACTTAGAGTCAAAGATGAACTCGAAAGGTTAGCCAACAGGATGAAATGATCCCGGTTTTTAGTGGTTCTTGATTTCTTGATGAATGAGAACCCAAATACAAAATCATCAGACTCAGTATTGTACTTGAATGTGTCAGAAATAACATTTTTCAAAACTTACTGCACTAAATATGGAGTTCGCTATTTGGTGAGGATGTCGGAATTTACAATTTCTAAATCCAGAGCCCTGGGTATTTCCCAGAAGTCCTAGCAAAAAACCAGTGTGCACCAATGCTCCTGTGAGGCTAATGAACATTGAAACAACACGCGAGACCCACACGCACCGAAAACAACATTTCTCCTGTTGGGGACAGAAGCCCATAAAGATCAAAAAGATGAACAAGAAAACTCAGTTATCTATAATCTAATAGATTATGTAAATCTATGTGATTGAATGCATATATTTACATACAAATGTACTGCCTGTACTGTATGCAGTATGTGTGGGCACTATTTTGTACTTACAGTACTTGTGTATTTGGTCAGAAATGCAATAAACAGTTTTAATGTATTTGTTTTCTCATTTTTTGGGCCATATACAGCATAAACAACAAAAACACGAATATGCTGCCCATGTTTAGCAGTATGCATGGAGGGGTGTAAGGATCAGTCAATGTTCCTTCAATCCAACCAGATCCGTCTGAGGAAGTTAGGAATCGAACTGAATGAATTGACCTGTTGAAAAACAAAGTAACCAGAACCTTCAAAATGAATCGATATCAACTATGGATCAGACTGTCAACCAGAAATTATGATGTGAATGGAGTCGTTGGTATGAATCATTGAATCATTACATTAAGACCTACTACATATGCAATACATGCATGTAGTGGATTTCTCTGATCTGATAGTATATTCCTCATCTTGACTCATCTTTTGTGGCTGGAAAAGTGAAGCCCCACGGTTGTGCGGTGAACTTGCACATTGTGTATTTTTCCTTGAAATGGGTCTCAAATTCAAATGGATAAAATAAATTAAAAATGAAGCAAATTTTGCTTTAGGGGAAGCATCTGATCTTGAACTTAAGCAGCTTCAATGTTAGTCAGTCAAAACAACCAAACAAAGGACATGTCTGTTACTTTGTTTACAATTTAGATACAATTTGCACCTTTGCAGCAATGAATCTTCTGCATTTCCTCTACCGTCACCACTGCCTTGGGTTCAATGTGCAATTAATTCCTGCAAAAGCAGCAAAGAAATAAAAGTCATGTGCTGCTCCTCCAGTCTTCTGTAGTTTTTTTTCCCTTTTAGGAAAAAAGGATGTATTGTTATGAGCAGTGGGAATTTTCCAGGTAGATCAAAATATGTCAAATTCAACAAGTAAAGATCGAAAAAACTAGAAGATTCTGCACTTTTTGATTCCAACATGGCGGTTGTGTATTTTCCTCCAATCGCAGCGGGGGCACAGAATCAGCTCAAGATCAATCCTCTCTAATGCCTATGTGAGAGGAACATCTGCTTTTCAATTAGATATTTAGCAAGCCCACATTGGGGGGTAACCTCAAAGTAGAGGCAGTGTCAGCAGGCTCGCAATAATCGTGTGGTAATGTGCCCATCCTGTGAAACGTGGACGGCTGCAGTATCTTAAGATAGCTTTACACAGTCTGTTTCTTCCGATAAGGCGCAATCTGATTGAAGCATGCTGCAGGAATATGAGCCGTCTAACAGAAAATAAACCTCAGTCCAACAGCTGCAGATTAATAAATCCACATCTGAAATCACACAAACACAATCCTGTCACGTTGGGCTCATATTCCTGTTTGAAACCCCAACAGTTCACCAACCTCTCTCTGCTGGCTTTGTGCCTGCATGAGTTTGAATAATATCCTCTGAGATGCCGAGGGGGGGGGTTATCAGCTTTCACCTCCCGGTAACAACCTGTCTTATGAAGTTGTTGATTTTCTTTTCTTTAAGCCGAGGTTGCAACATTTGACAATGCAAAGATTGCTGAAATAAATAAAATAAACAGAATCTGCGGCGGCTGATAAGAGTGCAGGATGGTGAAATTGATTACAGTCTGTTCTCTGGATGTGAAGTTTGCAGATCTGACCAGAATCTGCTGAATATGGTTGAAAGAACGGATTTGACGTGAACATCCGGTATCTGTTAAGCTCAAATGGCTTAGTTCAAGGGCCACTTTTGGGACAGGATGGGAGTTGATGCCCGGCTGACAAACCTCGGATGTCTCAGCACACCCTCCAACATGAACTCCTCTGTTTTTGATGCTATTCTCTTCAAGAAGCGCAAGTTCTGCGATCAATTCGAGGCTCAACAGGGTTCAGGCACTGCAGGAGTACTGGTGCTTTTGCCTAGTTTATAACCACCTCGCTTCTCATTTAATGTACTTGAAGAGAGGAGTGACGCACGTTGCCCTGCTGTTATCGCATCAGTTCACCAAGGCTTCTAACTGCAAGAGCTGCTGGTTGCGTCGATGCAGCCTGTGGTGTAGCAGCTGATCCACCAGCAAAGATCTAAGAGGTGACCGGTGAACGCCCGCGTTCATTGACAGAATATCCATGAACACGTCACAGAGAGCTGCTCTCATAATACCTGTTTGAGTGGCCATAGCTCCATCCAAGATGTCGTGGCTGCAGAAAAATAATGGGGATATAAACCAAGTATGCAGACTGATTGGAAACAGAAACAATTCCGGAAAATTTGAAATGCAAAAGAGTACGGCTTTTTACATTTTCAGGGCCATTAACAAGCCTGGCTTTCAGTTTGGACGCCGAACAGAGTCAGAAATGCAGCGCTTCATTAAAATGATTTACCTCACCCTTGATTTGAAAAAAACAGCTGCATATTTGTTTATTTTTCAAAGTCAAGGCCTCCTGTTGGTCCAGCTTATCCCCACAGAAAAGCCATGTACAGGAAAGGTGGAGGTCTGTCACTGTGGTCCTCAGGTGTGCAGAATCACAATCACTCTCCCCTCCATTCAACTATGACCAATACTGTGATCTATTGGCCATAGAGTCTGGTGAAGTCTTCGGTGACAAAGGCAGAGGCGTTTGGATTCATGTGCAACTGGTTTATTAGCAAGATAAGACAGACAAGGGCAAGGCAGGACACTGTCAAAAACCAGGCAGGAGTCAAACTACACAGAGAGAAGCAGGGCGGAGTCAAGACAGGCAAGGGTCAGGGCGGAGTCAAGACAGGCAAGGGTCAGGACTAATGCAGAGACAACAGTAGAACCGCTCAGACTTTGCACCAGAGTCAATACTGTTTGAGGCAATTGGAAGATGAGGATCAGCTGTTGGGACCTGGGAGCAGAGATGGGACATGTAGTGAGGAAGATGCTCAGGTGAATGTCAGTGCTCAGGGAGGGCTCCCTCTGGTGGTTGGAAGAGGAGATGGAGCACTTAAAGAAGGGCTTCACTTGTTCCTTTCAAAATAGCTGTGTCCGTGAAATTTCAAAAACACTTTTAGCGGGAAAGTTTTTCAAAACTTTATAGTGAAAAATTATTCATTTTTTAAAAATCATTACTTGATGTGTCAATTCATTCTTTACAATTTAGTGTGTTGATCACATTTGAGACAGTGGGTAAGTAAAATGATTTTTTTTTTTTTTTACTTGACACTCATATCAATATTTTGGCATCTTAAATCACTAGCATTGTTGTGAGCAAAAACGTACTAAATCCTCCAATGTATTGGAATTGATACTTTCTGTAGCTCATTGAAAACAATTGTATTGCTGTATGTTTTTTGTGGATTTAATCCAAAAAGTTTAAATAGCATCTTAACTCCCAAAACAAATTTTTTTTTCATTTCTGTTTCTTTGAAAAAAAAAACGATCTAAATTCATAATTTTGAAGATAAACAACAAATTTGCATAAACTGGGCAGCTTGAATGATTCTCATGTCCACAGTCTGAATATTGCTGTTTAATTTTTCAGATTTAGTCCATTTGGGTGCTCTTTTGATCTGATTTGGTATCAGACGTTTGTTATTATGAAATAAGAAGCACACGTAATTAGATAATGGAGACCAAGTAATTTAAGAGAGCCAATGAGGTCCAGCTGGTGAATGAAAACATTGTTTTCTTGCCACTTTATGATTGATATTGTCATTGCAGAGAAAATGGATTAAACCATTTTCAGAGTTTCGTGCTCTATGCATTTTATGGCTGTTATTGACATGATGAACAGAAATTGGAATCTTTTTTCTTAATAAGCAGACAACTTTCCTTCTCGATCCGAGATGATTGCTTTTGAATTTTTTCAAAAAGCAAAGATGTTTATTGAATGTTGATGATGAAATCTCCCTTAAAATACTTTTTTTTTTAAAAAGAAAAAAGACAATTCTGTGAGAGTACTGTCATCAATAAGGCATATTTATGAACCAAAATACATACACGGTGCACAGATATAAGCTAGATTCTTGTTGTCTATTTTGGGCCTGCCTGATGCTGATGGCTTGCCGCTGATGGTAAGCTGACCTGACAATATTTCTTCTGTCCCTGTGGAAGCATGAAGAAGCCATCAAACTGACTGGATCAAACCTGATATCTGCCTTTGAAAGAAGGACTCATTTTTGAAAATAGAATTGGATTCATAACCTTTCCATCCAGCAAGACAAAAAAAATGGAGTCCAAAACAAGTTATTCCATCAAATATATGGGAATCTTGAAAAAAGGAGCATTGTGGAATGGCTGTGTTTTTTTTTTCCTGTGCAGTATGAGATTACTTTCTTGTCTTCCACATCCATAAATAAAGAGAAATAATTAACAGATTAAGGTTCGAGGATAGAATGAAAAGGATACAGGCGGGAAATGCGGATGATGTCCTCAAATCAATTTGTCACGTTGCTTTAGATAAAAACGTTGCGGTCGTCCAGCGGTCTCATTGACGTTTTTGAAAATATGAATGGAAAAATGTCAGCAGAGAAGATGTTCAAAGATGGGGTTCTGTTTGGTGAGGCTTCACAAAGTGCTTTGATGCGCAGCGTGCGTGTTTCTGTGGAATGTCTGGGAATGCAAGGGCGCTGCTGAGCTGCTGTTTGAGCCAACGCCAGCTCCGAGCTGCGTAGGCTCCACTATCTGTTTGGCTGCTGGAGTGCAGGGCTGTGCTTGTCGTGTGATAACACGGGACCCGTGCATAAAACAGGCTTAGTCTTCTAGAAAGTTCTTTAATCATGCTGATGCGCTTAGCGAGCAAAGACTGCAGGAATTGAAGGCAAGAATCTCAGGTCAGATAAGAAGACTTACATCTGTAACACAGAAAATGTGATTTATTTGAATTCAGAGGGTTGAAGACAAAGAGCTTATTATCCTTATCACTTGTTAGAGGCGAGATATCAATATTATGCATACTTTGTTGGAAATTAGCAAAATCGCCGTCTTTTTTGTCGCCTTTCATGTGTCCATTTTTATCATTACTGCCAAGAAATGTATAAATCCAGTCTTTCATTTTGCCTCCTGACTTGATTAGTTACTTCTGCAGCCCCTTTCGCTGGTTTCTGAGAAGGCTGACCGTTAATTGAACAGATGGAAGATAATCATGTCTGTTGCAAACTCTCCCCGGAGACTGGCTTCTCCCTCTGGTAAGGAGCATCCCCGTTTTCTGCATCCTACCAGGCTGCAGACAAAATAAAAAGTGATGGGTGTGGGAAGACAGAGGAAAACAGTTTACCAAGCCAAGAAAGGATGGCAGCATTTTGTAATTGCAGCCGACATTGATTAACGCTTAGACTAATCGTAGCAGCAATTGAGGGCTATTTTCACATTTTTTACTGAAATCTTGTTTAATCTAAGAAAAATGATGTAGCTTGAATCAATCAAAGTTTTGTTTTGTATCTTTTAACTGATACTTAAAGAGGATTCGCTGTCACAGGTGGACCTTTTTGATGAAATGCAGCAAATTCCTTAATGGGAGCTTGCCTTTTTTAGGAAGGTGGAATGTCATTTTAGTCAGAGGTTTGCCCAGAGCTGCTGCAGGATTTTACTCAAAGACACATTAAGAGCTTGCAGGCTTCCTGTCACGCTGCCTGAGCATATCGCTGGGAAGTCTCTCCATTTTTACCAATGTAATCCTGCTTTAAGGAGGCAATCTTTGCACCACCGCAGTCATCAAGGCTGTAACTAAAACACAGAAAAGTCCCATGCAGTAAATGGGACTTTTTAGTTGTTTAAGAAAGCAGAGCACAACAGAGACCACACATCTTTAGAACACTACAGTAACTTAGATTTCTCTGTATCAAGATTGGTGTATTTCTTTGTTTCATCGCTGTAGAAAGATGAAAAAGTTTAGCATTTTTGGTTACATAACAATACATGTATTTTTCATAGAAAACCTTGCTGACAATATAAAAAGGGATCTGGGTTTGCTGGAATAGTCGAACCCTTACACGACTTTTTGATATGTATTTCTTGGTATACAGTGTTCTCCCCATATATTGCAGAGGTTACACTCTAAAAATAACTGGCAAAAGGTGAAGTCCACAAATGCGGATGTTCAGAGGTTGCAGAACCCCTCACTACACACTGTATCTCAGACAGACGAGAGCAATTTTACACTTTTCTCACTTTATTATTTTCTTTTGTTAAACTCTCAAAGTTCAAACCATCACAGAAAAATAAGTCCAGTTTTATAGAATAAATTCAAAGACATGATCGCAATCGAAGATTTATGTCAATGAGGCAAACTGCCTTCTATACAGGAGACACCACACAAAGGAGATTGATTGACAAGGTCAACAGCCAAACAGAACAGAGAACACAGTAAAACACTGTAAAAACAAAAGCATGCACAGCAAAAAAATCTGCAAAACCATGAAATGTGGACCACAAAACAGCGAGAGACCACTAACGTTTATTTACAAAAATAATCATCAAAAGAAAAGAATGCAATGCAAAACTCTGAAACTGCAAAATGTCAACATTTTTTCCTGACCATGTAAATGTCATCATACTGTGGTCTCTCATTTAGGAGACTGATTGACAACAATCTACAGCCAATCAGGACACAGAACACAATCCACTGTAAAAAAAAAGGTAAACCACATTTTCAATGAGGAAGATCTATGTGGAACATAACAACATGCGATGTTACTGTACAATGATTCACTCTTTTAGTATTTGGTTCAAACCTGGATTTTTGGGTCACGGTTTTGTTTTGGTTCCTTATATGATTTGTTTATAACAAAACAACAACAAAAAACAATGTTTTTGATTTGTTAATGAGCAAGTAACAATAAAGAAAATGTGAAATTATAAACTTAGGGATGCAACGATTCACAATTCAGTTCAATGGTGAAACAAACATTTTGGTTTTGAACTGAGAATTGTGGGATCCTTTGTTGTTACATCACTCTACACATCTTTAACAATCAGATCTTCACATTGAACCGACAGCTAAATGTCCTGCCTTTGTTTCTCAGTTAATCAGAACCATATCTTCTCCTTTAAATTGGTAAATGGTCGTCTCCTTTATATTCTAGGCAGTTCGCTAGGCCTCCTCCACCCTGTTCACCTGAATCGATTCTCTGGAAGGTCAATGGAAGGTCTAACCGCCATCAGCGTCTAAGATTACTAAAACCTTGTTTTACTGTGGTTTTTTTAATGACATTTTATTATTTATGTCTACAGTGATGCGTGGAGATTTTGACCTAACAGGGGAAAAAGGGATATTGTTATTTACATGTTGACTAAACTGGCATATTTCTATTGCAAAGACAAAAAATCAACTGTTTTTCTTTGTGGTAAATGTGACCTTTTTCCTGAAAAAAAAGCCAAACCCTTTGAAATATTTGGGTTGCAGAAAATGGGTGCATTTGCTCAGAGTAAGAGAGTTGCTGCCTCTTTGATTCTAGAGGAATGGAGCCAAACGCTTCGAGAGGGAGCAGCTGTTGGGCAGCATTACATTTGACTTCTAAATGAACGTACAACATACTACACTCTCGTTCTGTGATCACACAGATGATCCAACATGTGCCCCAGCAGAATAAAAAGGCTTTGTGGGAAATCTTTGTTGTTGTTGAAAAACCTTTAAAAAATACACTTTGTGTCAAAAGGGTTATGATTTTTATAACAAAGAAACTCAGATGAATGCCATTGGGTGCTTGGATGTAAGAAGAATCTTTTTTTAATCTGTTTTTAATAATATTCAAAGGTCATAACAATTAAAATCTCAAAGACAACAGAGTTTGTTTGCATCAAGTAGAGCTTTGCCAGATTTTTGTCTCACAGAAAACACTTTCAGCTTTAAACAATGCAGATGCAGCCTCCAATCAATGGTGCATATAAAATGGATTTCTAGCTTTTAAAATGAGCCACTGAGCAATGAGCAATATACGGTATCCTTGTAGTCTGACCAAGCCTGTGCATTTGAGTGCATTAGAAGAAAATCCGCTTCATTTTTTTTTTTTTTTAATTTTAAAGCACAGGTAGAAACGTTAGAATTACAGACTAGAAAATATATTTTCTGAGATAGCAGTGGTTGCTGTGTCGCCAAGGACTGTCCTATTAGCATTATATAAGAGATGTCAAGGCTGGCTTTGCAAAAAAACTCCCCGTGATGTTACGGGTTACTCATGCATGTTTTACACGCTGTGAGATTGGTCTGTAGAATCTCTGGAGGCTGAGAAGTGACTCCTCTTGTTGAGGTCAGTGCATTTGCGCTCCATCTTAACATATAAATGCTAGAATGTATGCGATACCTTGCATGTGAAGATTTGCTGGTGTATAAGTGGTTTGTGCATCAAAAACATAAAGAAAATCAGTTAATAAATATAGTTCTCTGCAGGGAATTTTAATAAAGACATTTTTTTTCTTTTTTAATCATCATAACACGTTCCTTTCGTGTGTATTGCTATCAAAACTACCCACTGCAGTATATCTATGAAGAGGCTTGACAAAGACTGATTAGGTTTATGATACATGAGAGTTTCGGGCAGCAAATGCATCACTGTCAATGAATATATTCGGGGCTGTCAATGTTTTGGCCAGAACAGTGTGGACCCTGATGTAAATCTCTCATTTGTGATCACTGTTTAAACCTGTACCTAAAATGAGCTGTGTGAACAGGGAACTCTGTTGAAAAATTGCTCTCAATTTAGGATAAAATGTTTTCACAAACTATTGTCTAATCTAATAGACAAGAAAGCCCCATAATGTATTTTTAAGCTTTTAAGTGAATAATACAAATACAAATTCTAACCTTACAACCAAAATAAATAGAAGACAAACTGGTTCAAATGTGCATTTTAACCTCTAGATCTAAAGGCAACCCAAGAGGTTTTTATATGTTTTATGCCAGGCCACTGAAGTGTAGATAAATACTAAAGTGGTGTCATCTTCTAAGGGACAGATGTCTACATCAGTCTCCACTTGAGCAATCTGGGACTGGACCCCTGAGGTGTGAATAGGAGCAAAACTATATATACATTGTTGAAAATTACTTGAGCTTCTACGACTGACTTTTGTACTTTTTCTGTGAGTGCACTTCTGTAATTGTGAGGGAGAATGAGCTCAGAACAATTTTATTTGTTCAAGAAACATGACATTGTCTTAAACAGAAAATTGGATTAGAATATTTATTTAAAATCATAAGATTTCCACTTTGAAAAAATACTTTTCATGGAATGTTCATGGCAAAATTGACCGCAGTGAAGTATTGGAACACTAAAGTCTACTGAACATAGAAAACATTAGAAAATAGAAAATCAAATTGTGCTTTTAGGATTATCATTATTATTTTCATACCACAAATCCACTTTAAATCCACTTTAAACTTATTTTTGTGTTTTAGTGGAGGCACTGAAGAGCAGATGAAACATCCGTTTACGTTTTACAAACACAACAAATATGTGAAATTCTGTGCAATTTCTGCAAAGCAATGTCACTTTATACTAGGAACACTTTTGCAGCACATGGACACCTTAAACTTGTGTGATCTTTTGTGACCCTAAGTAAGATTATTGCATTTTTATGGCAATGTCTTCATTTTTATCCTTCCTCATACGTCAGACCCTCGTGCAGTACATTTCACTGCATATCATACGGTATATGTATGTGACAAATACAATACATTTGCATCTACAATTTGTTGTCAAGTTTGATGGATTCAATAAAAAATACTTTTTTTTTTTTTTTTTTTTTTACAGGGCTCAGAATTAACACCCGACAAATGTGGGTAAATCTTCAATTTGGTGGGTAGAGAAATTATTCCACTAGCCATTTTAGTAGGTGAGACATTGTTCATCATCTCTGACACGGGGCTCAGGCTCACAACCATGACTTTCCGGTGTCTGCCCTCCCTTCCCACTTGGCCACCATCAGAGTTTGTTCAAACATTTAATTCTGACTGTTGCGCAGATTTAGCAGTCACATTCTCTGCAGTTGGTGCATTTAGGGGCTGCATAGAATTTGTACACTTTTGCGCTTTCATTAAGAGCTCGCCATTGCTGCATTCAAATGCGCTGGTAATTTCTAGCATCACACTGATCTCTGCCGACACAAACACACACACTTTTTGTTTCATGTCATTTTAACTTTTTGAAATGACTAAGATTCACAACTACAACACACTGATTTGAAAGAACACATACAATAAGGTAAAACGTTGCACATTTTACAATATCTGCATTTTTTTCTATGCACAACAATTTAAAAAAAAATAACTATTTTATTGTAAACAGGATAAGTCACTAGGGTATTGATTGGACCATACTATCTGACATGGTCCAATGTAAAGTTTTTTTTTGTTTGTTTTTAATAGATAAATGACATTAAAATGGTTTACTTACATTATATTAAGAAAGGAGAAATGCAGCCTACAAATGGTATTCATTTTGTCAAAAAAAACAGACATTTTGATCATACAATAGTATTATACAAACTTTTTTTAAGTTGAGCATCTATGAATTGTCATCTAAATTTAATATTAATTGACAACTCAGGCTGAAAAGGTATCAGCAAAAATAATTCTGTTGTTGCAGTAAATCTCCTTCAGTTATGGAAATTGATTGTTAACAGATGAAGGGATTGTAATTTTGTAAGAATTCCAATCTCTGCATGCCAGACGAGTGACACATTGGCCTAAAAACACTCAACTTTGATGCTGAAATTTCTGCTCTGACTGCACGTTTGAAAGCAAACAAATTTCCCTTTTGTTGGCAGCAGGTCATGAGAAGGGAAAGGATAGCACTTAACATTGTGTGTTTGTGTGTGTGGGTGTTTGTTTGTGTGCGTGTGTGTGTGTGTGTGTGGGTGGGTGGGATTGCGGCTCCTCCTCCATGGAGACCGCAAAGATTTTCTGCTCCAATTCTCTCCTTTAAATTAGGCAGGAGACATTAAATATGAAAAAAAGAGATATTTTTGAGAGGTCATGTGATCACCAGCATAAATACTTAACATCCACTTGAAACGAAACATGTGATTATGTCGCGTGTGCAAATAACTTGATTAGGTGTTGGAGTGGAAGTCTATAAAGCCTTCTTGATCCTTTATTTACCCGTGAAATAAGATGCGATGCAGTGCTTACAATCTTGTGCCAGTAGGTTTTGCATTAATCGGGGTGGAATGCGAAATGCCATCCCCTGCTGCGAGTGTTTCTGGCAACACCTAATCAAGTGTGACATAGAGAACAGACCTGTTCCTTCTGACAACACCTTTGCTGAAAACGGTTTTGTGAACTCAGACTATTTTCGGATCTTCAGCACCGCTTCTGAAAGGATTTAGCAGCTGATTATCGTCCTTTTGTTTTCACCTCATTATCTTCATTAGCAGTGGATGGTCTTTCCTACCTAAAAGCGGGATATCAAGAAAACTTTTTGTGTTTTGCCTCTGAGGTGGTTTAGACATGTTTTTCTTGGACAAAGCGCAGCAGGCCTCACGCCTTCACTCTGTATTGGAAGCTGCTGGGAATAAATTAATTGCTGTCAAATCTACACCTTCTTCCCTTAACCTACCGACATTTATGAGCTGTTATTTCTCTCATGTATTAGTAAATTGCATGCATGCCATTCATTTCCCCAAGGCGCCTTGTCGTTTTCTCATCTGTGACTCGGGCAGCGAGCTAGATGAGAGATATATTAGTGTCCAGGAGCAGAGCACTGAGAGGGTCGGGCCTGTCTCTGTGATTTATTTCACGTCCAAATCCCCCGCAGGAGCGAGTTGTCAATCCCGTTGGCATCACCTTAGGGTCACATCAAAGCACTGAGATGGAAAAAATGGAGACAGTTGTTTACAGATTCAGCTGCCTGTTTTGGTCTTTGTTGTGGAAAGAAATTAAAAAGTAAACTGAAGCTGCTCTTGTTGTATCAGGAATGAGTGGGAGGTGGCGTGTCAGGAAGATCTGATGGGCATTTTCTTGGCTGGAGCATCAAAGGCCATTATTTCCACATGTCTCATGACATCACTTTTAAGGTGGCGCACCCCCTTGGAGAACCAAATGTTACAGTCAAAGCTTAGTTTCCTTAGCTAGATTGTCTTAAAAAAAAACAAAAAGAAGAAAAACACAGTCAGCTGTTTGCCCTGAGATGTACACTTCATTTTCATTATTGGTGTTGTCTTTATATTAGCATTAAAAAGGCTGCCATAGTTTTGTTTTAGCATGACAAAGCTGCCTTAAATAGATTCTTGAGTTTGGCTAACTTTAAAAGTTTACTAAAAACGTGCAACGCCTCCTTATTATGGGGTTGCTGTGGGTTTTTAGGTTGGGGGTTGTAGACAGGAGTGGCTGCATCTTAAAAGGAGCACAGGTGTGCAGGTGTGTGGAGGATCGTGTGGCCACCTTAAGGGACATCAGGAAAATGGATCGTACCATTGTCATGTTTGGGGTAAGTTGAGAAGTATCTGTGATGCTACATACACACCGGTCATGTGATGCGCGTTCAATAACACTGAAAATAGGTTCTTGAACGTGCTTTGAAGATATGGTGTTCACACCGATACTAGAGCATATTTCTATAGTTGGAAGAGGTTTGGTGTGCAATAATGAAGTGGTGCAAATCTCGTAAATCTTGCTTCAGGCTTTTTCTTTCACAGCTTTCTTCCCATTTATAAAAGACTTGGCGTCTTGTAATTTTGGCTGGACACGAACAACAATTATTCATTTTTACTCCATGATCAATTTTCAAACAGTTGGCACTTCCATACATGAAGGATGCTACCCATATGTCACATCGGAGTCCAAAATATGTCAAAGTTCAAATGGTTTAACTTTCAACACGTGTTCAATTGCTGGCGTTTTGTACACAGAGCCTGAAAACGTGCTTTTAAACTTGTTTAGCAAACAATGCGTGAATGCGGGAGTTTTGAATACGGAAGGCCAAAAACACGTATTTATGTGACACTTGTTCATAGACTTTTGATTGAAGGACATTTGAAAACATATTGCCAAGCCCAGTGTTAAACCAATAAATATTAACCTCATCTTTTCATTTAATCTTTGGTTATTTGGTGATTTAAACCTTCCACACATCACCTCTGAAATTTTTAAATAACCGACAAAACAAACAAACATTTAAATTCAGTAAAGGTTTAAATAAAACGGTTTAACAATATATACAGTGCATCTATGTAAATAACAGCAATGCTGTTCTGCATGGGGTGGTTTTGAGTAGAAAATCCAGAATATGAAAGCTGGTTTACACAAAGTCAGACAACATTTTGCAAAAGAGACCGACATGATTTTGGACTACTAGACAAAATGTTGGGCAGCTTTGATAATAGACTAATTTACATTTCAAACAAATTACCCACATGTGTTTTTTAAGCTAGGAAAAATGCACTATTTATGCTGACTTCCACATTGTAATTCCAATAGGAATTCTTATCCCAGTGGAATTTTTATGATTTTTATGAAGACAAAAGTTTCATTTATTCTAGGAACAACAGAGTTTTCAGCCTCTCACTGAACGTCAGTTTCACTGCTCGACGTTGATCCAAAAATGTGTTCATAAACCTGATTCCTCAGCTGCATGTGGGAGAAGCTGCTGTCACAATTTTAGCCTCATCTCTACATTACTGAGGACACAGATGATGTTGACAGATCAGGTTTAATTATTTTGAAGAGCTCTACTAAAGTGTTGGTAAGCACCTCTTCATGTTCATGAGATCTGTCAGAGATTCTCCCAGTCGGGTGAGGTTCACCATCTACTGCAGGAGCTGCGTCTGACTGACCACTGCTTTTAGTGGTACTTCTGTCTCTCTGTGACCCAGTTTGAGAATGTCCTGTATTAGGTGTTTTTATTTTTTACCTCCCAGGACTTTATTATTGTTTTGTAGTGGAAAAATATCCTAAAGTTTAGGACAAGATCGATTAAATTCTCCTCCATGTTGGTTTTGATGATCACATTTTGGTGATCACATCATCAACACGTCACGGGCCAAATTTGGTTCCCTGATTGATTGATGTGACATGACTTTTTCTTCAGATATTTGAACTCCGACTTACGATGCACTGGACTTCTGTCTGCATTATGGCTTAATATTAAAAATGGACGCCCCAGTGTAAACGTAGCATAAACATTTTGTTGACGTTTTATTACCTTAATTCTTCAACCATTTACGCAAATGATGTAATTCCAGCAGACCAAGCAGAGGAAGGCAAATGGATCCATTTGTTTGTAAGTGAATGTTTCAGAATTTGAGCGAAGCAGGGAGACTTTGGCATGGCCATTACAGCTGCTGCATCACAAAGCTGAGTATTTTTTCATCTGCTCCTGATCAAACACGATTTAAATAACCAAATACTCACAAATGCAGTTTTAATCTTAAGTTCTTTGGTACATGTCCTCCGTCAGGAGAAAAAATGCAGCAAGAACATGTCAAAAACACCAAAAACACAATTTTCATTGCAGTGGGTCTTTAAGCTTTTTTTTTTCTTCTGAAGGTTTTAGTTTTCTTAGACGGTTTTAGTTGACTTTAATGCCCACACTCATTTTCTTTTGCTGCAGAAAATCACAAAAAGATTCAGCTGTAAAGTAAACTCCGCTGCCATGCGCACGAGCCTCCTCGATCCTTTCAATTCCAACTCGTTTCTTTTGAAATGACAAAAGCTGGTTTTAATCTATGAGCATATTTCATTTAAATAGTCGTGGCGCCGGGACCATCCTTCTCCATCAGACCTTTAGACCTCTTTGTGCCGTCTGCGATTTCAACTTTGATACTGAGTCAAACTGATTGCACCGCCAAAAAGCAAGGGTGATTATCCTGATGGACTAGATAGAAAAATGTAGCCTATTATGTGAGGTGAGAAAGGGTTGATTAAAATGAGTTTCAAGTTAATTCTCCTTCCTTTTTCCCCAACCTTGCTTTGCCCGAGCACACATTGCCCAGGGCTATCTAGGACTTGAAAGGCGGAGGCACACTATATTTCTAGATTATTCACCAAAACACACATTGATTTAGGCACGTCTAATTGTATCAGTCATTTGTACTGGCCTTGACACTTAGTGCCTTCAGATAATGTTTATTGATTCTTTTGTAGATTAATCACATAGAATGTCAAATGAAACACTAACACTAAGAGATTGCAATGATGGACGACTGATCCAAACCTAGAGGAAACATAGTTTACTTTTTTAGAGCTGGATGCAATAACTAGAAAAGATTATAAAGCCAAGTAGAAAGGATTGACGTTGGGTGAAGTCACATGAAAAAAACTGTTCTTAAAAACTTTGGAAAAAACACGTTTTTGAGCTATTTGGTTGTTTCCATCTAATATGATTTAAGAAAATATCAGTCCTTCTGAAAACGGATATAAAGTGGATCAAACAAGTATGACCCTTTTTTTCTAAGCACACAATGGTGTGAGACGCCCCTAGTGGACACCTGGTGTAGTGCACTTTGTCCCAGTTTCTTGAAATGCTTTGTTGTTGTCTTACTAACATCACATGACACTAACATCCTCTCTAGTCTAAACAAACCTGTCAAACAGTTCAATAAAGATACTTAAAGCAATCTAACTGACTCACCAAAGTGAAAAGTTTGACTTCACAATTGAAGCTTATTTAAAAGTAAAAGAGCTGGAGCTTTGACTGTCTATGAGAACAGATTTGGCAACTGAACTGACTTCATTTGGTTCAGACTTGCTTTTCCTTATTGCCCATTTAAAAAAAAAAGACTTTGGTTCAGCGGAATGATTTTAAAAAAAGATGACAAAGATCGTAGATCAAAAAAAACCTTCCAAACTTAAATAGTATAAAAAACACGGATCGTTTGAAACTCTAACAGTCCTTATAAATGGTAAATGGCGTATACTTATATAGTGCTTTTCTACCTTCATTGAAGGCCCAAGGCGCTTTACAGTCACAGACCCCTTCACACACACATTCATACACTGATGGAGGCTCTGCTGCTGAACACTGGTGCCAACTTCCATCAGAGGCAATGTGGGGTTCGGTGTCTTGCCCAAGGACACTTTGACACATGGGTGGGCAAGGTGGGAATTGAACCTGCAATCCTTCGATCACAGGCTGACTGCCCTTTCCACTGCACCACTGCTGCCCCAATAATAGAAGTCTTAAAAGGCCTAGTCTGATGAAAATCGTATTTGGGGTGTTTTTAACATGGTCTTGTGGCATTTCTTTTGACGATGAAGAACACGTATATTGCATTTTTGAATATTTTTTTATTCAAATCCTTGTCAGTCAGGTGCAGATGCAAAAGAACTGTTTGAAAAAGATCATATTGTGACATAAAATATACACTGGGCTGGACACAACCTCCCTGCTCAGCAACAGGGATGGGAAGTGGAGGCGGGGTTGGTTTGTACCGTTTGCAGCCACAACTTAGAGGTGAATTTCTGATTAACTACTGGTGCTCTGCAAAAACAACATCCTAGAACTAAAAAAAAAAAACACATAATCATAATCAAAAGACAACTCTGACAGCATTGAAGATAGATCTAAAGATGATCAGGGTTGTTTTAAAGTGTTTTGTTGCATCATTTTCCTTAGCTTGAGACATGTATTCTAAAGCTTTGGATAGTAGTTTAACAAAAAATGCTAAGGAATCAAAATAAATATCTTCAATATTTAGGGCTAGCTTCTTGATTTTGCTCACATTTCTGTCCAGACACAGTTCATTGCCTTTTTAATAAGCTTTATAAGCCATTTTCTACATTATACGTTACATTATCAGCTGTGTTTTTCCAAAACATTTATCAGAAGCCTCATCTTTTTTTCCGGTTTTTCACTGGAGAAAAAAAAAAAAAAAAAAAAAAAAAAAAAAAAAAAAATCGAGCCAAAACACATTAGTGAGACTTTCTATTGTGAGTAATACAGAGGAAATGCTGCCCCTAGCAATGTCAGAGTAAGTTACAGTCATCCAGAAATAGGTACTGTGAATAGGAGGTGAATATGTCACCCCGACTTAGGTCAACCCAACAGGAGCTTTGCAGACGGAACAAAAGCAACCCAACTGCCTTCCTCAGCCGTAAAAAAACCTTTGTTTCATGCAGCAGGCTGCAATTGCAACTCGTACTCTCCATTCAGATCAAGATATAGGGGGAAAAATGATTATCACTAACCGCAAGGAGCAGAGGTTAAGAATGTTTTTCGGATGAGCTTAAAGAGGTCACGTCATTTTCATACAAACGCATTCTCCTTTTCTTTTATTGGCACACCAGGTTGCAAAGCCTCATGACAAATAATATCATGTTTATTTTTAAATAAGCTGTGATTGCATCATAAATCTCAAAGCATCTACAGCTGACAGCAACGCAGAGGCACACAAGAACAAATCCAAAAACGCTGGATCTGAGAACACCACCTGAAAAAGAAGAATTTCATGTAACATTTCCATCAACAGCCTGAAAACAAGACAATTTGTACAGTGAGTGGGCAAACAATGGTGCTACTATTGCAAGACTCATGGGAACTGCTGAATGTTAGCATTCCTTTAGTCTTCAAAACGACCTCTATTTGCAGCATTGTGGTTTTTTTTTCACTTTTGTATTGGGTAAGGATCTTTCATAAAGAAACGTATTCATAAAGACAAAGTTGTGCACAAAAACAATGGCCTCGTGCTGATATTTAAACAAGCCTAATTGAATTTCATTAAGCCTAAATCCTTCAGAAACATGGAAGTCAATTTGAAATTAATTTGATGTAAGTTTGATGTTAAACATGTATCCATCGATCAACTATATTACCCAGCATTCTTGATTTTGTTTTTTCATGTAAGGTTGAATTTCTACTGTCCATGTGTTTCCCACACTAAAACAATGGCATGAAAACAAAAGTTAAAATAATGTTGTCAACTAATTGGATCAAAAATCGACCCAATTTTGACATGAAGCCGACATCAAGGTGCCTGCTGGGTAGTCCTTTATTTTAAATTTTAAATCCATCTAATCCGCTAATTGGGGGCCGAGTCATGGGGCAGCAGTCTAAGCCCAGACTTCCTTCTCCCCAGCTACTTCCTCCAGCTCCTCTGGGGGGGACCCCAAGACGTTGCCTAGCCAGCCGAGAGATGTAGTCTCTCCAGCTTGTCCTGGGTCTTCCCCAGGGCCTCCGCCCAGTGGGACATGCCCGGAGCACCTCCCTAGCGAGGCATCCCGACAAGATGCCCGAGCCACCTCAACTGGCTCTTCCATATTGTTTAAAAAACTAAGAAAGTTTGTGTTGCCTTTTCTGACTTTAAGCCCCTGTCCTTCTAAAATCGTGTGCTTGTTGCTGACTGTGAGGGTCTTTTGGGAATGTCTGGCTTAGACCTCCGTCAGGAAGGACTTTAATTCCCAAATTAGGGACAGCTTCAAACAAGTAGGGAGGCGACATCGGGTCCCAGTGGACCATGTTCTCCACCTCCATTGTCTCTGCTGCTTTTCAGAGCTGTCGTGGCGGCAGTCTCTGAACCTGGTGCTGGACATAATAAGTGATGCTGTCAAGCTGAAGTAGAAATCCTACCAAGCCTGGCTGGTTTGTGGGACTCCAGAGGCATCTGACAGGTACCTGTACCAGTCCAAGAGAGCTGCAACCCGGGTTTTTGGAGGCAAAAACTTCGTCCTGGGAGGAGTTAGGTGAAGAGAAGAACTATCAGTTGGCCTAAAAGAGGTTCTAGCAAACTGTCCGGCACTTCAGAAGGATAAAGCAGTTTTCGGCAGCCACTGTTTATGGTGCGGGCCACTTCTATTTAATATCTACATGCTCCCACTGGCACAGGTTATAAAGGACAACAACATCACATTACCATAGCTATGCAGATGACACACAGATATACATTACAATGACACCAGGAGATGGAGGCCCTGTACAGGCTCTTGGTAAATGGATTAAATACATTAATGACTGGATGTGTCACAATTTACTTCAATAAAACAAAACTGAGGTTATTGTCTTTGGGGCTAAAGAGAAATGGTTGGAAGTCACTGCAGAGCTTCAATCTATTCATCTTAACACCACCAACCAGGCCAGAAACTTGGGTGTAGTGATGGACATAGACCTAAATTTTGATAAACTCATTAAGCAGTGACAAAATTAGCCTACTATCATCTCAAAAATATTTCAAAGATTAAAGATCTGATGTCCAAGCAGGACCTGGAAAAACTAGTTCATGCTTTCATCTTTAATCAATCAGGAAACTGCAGCTTATTCAGAACTCAGCTGCTCGTGTTCTCACAGGAACCAAAAAAGTAAACCACATCAGTCCAGTTCTGAGGTCTTTCCACTGGCTGCCTGTCTGCCAGAGAATAGACTTTAAGGTTATGTTACTGGTTTATAAAGCTTTGAATGGTTTATCAACAAAATACATGACTGGGGGTCTGGGGAGCCTTACTCAGGGCTGTCAGGTCTCTGTATGACCGGAGCAGGAGATTGGTTTGTATAGCCGGCAGTAAGTTGGACCTGTTCCTGGTGAATGTTAGACTCCGGCAGGGCTACCCTCTGTTATTAGCCTTTATAGACAGAATTTCTAGGCGCTGCCAGGGTCTGGAGGGGGTCTGGTTTGGGAACCACAGGATTGTCTTTGCTTTTTGCAGATTATGTTATCCTGTTGGCTCTTAAAGCTGGGACCTCTAGTGCTTCTTCCCCAGGTGGAGGAGTTTAGCTATCTTGGGGTTTTCACGAGTGAGGGGCGATTGGACAGCGAGATCGGCAGGCGAAGCAGCATCTTTTGCTATCCAGTTGCTGTACCAGTCTGTTGTGGTTAAGAGAGAGCTGAGCCAAAAAGCAAAGTTCTCAATTTACGATTGATTTTTGTTTTAATACTCACCTATGGTCATGAGCTCTAGGTCATGACCGAAAGAACAAAGTCTCGAATACAAGCGGCTGAAATGAGCTTCCTCCGTAGGATAGCTGGGTGCTTGCTTAGAGATAGGGTGAGAGGTTTGGTCACCCGGAGAGCTAGGACTAGACCCACTGCTCCTCCACATCCAGAGGAGCCATTTGAGGTGGATCAGGGATCTTATCCGGATGCCTCCTGGACGCTTCCTTGGGGAGGTGTTCTGGGCATGTCTTACTGAGTGGAGGCCCAGGAGAAGACCCAGTAGAAGACCCAGGACAAGCTGGAGAGACTACATCTCTCGGCTGGCCTGGGAACACCTCGGGGTCCCCTCAGCGGAACTGGAGGAAGTAGCCGGGGAGAGGGAAATCTGGGCAACTTTGCTTAGACTGCTGCCCCCGTGACCCGGTCCCGGATGATGGGAAGAATATGGATGGATGACTGGTGATAAACTGAAAAGTTGTTCAGCTTACCCAGTTAAACCAGAAAGGAACGTATTATTCTTTACATAATTTTATCCATTTCTCTTACTTACTGTAAAATCTAATTATTTTCTCTTTAAAATACTTAAACACATTATCTGTCCATCGGCACTCTGTTGGCAGCCCTTTTTTACTGTAAAAAAATACAAATGTGTAAAACCTGAAGACCCTGAGGATTGTTGACCATTTTAAAAAGTGAAAATTGTTTTTAACACTAAATCTGCCAAATTTTTCATTGGGACACCAATTTTCCCACATTGGAACAGCTTCAATAAAAAATAATATATGTACATTAAATTTTTTGCATAAAGATTTACACCAATGTTGCAAAGGCAACAGAATGTTTGCCAAGAACCCATGGGATGATCCATACGAAACTTATAAGAAAAAAAAGAAAAATGACTGGCTTTCTTTATTCCCCCATAGGGTTGTCGAATATGATCTCCCAGCTGTGAGAGAATAAGAGCTGCATAAAGAAGTCACCCAGACCCCTTCTATTCCCTGTCTGTCTCTGACAGCACAGATGCTCAGACAGTTTGGGACTGGTCACTCACAATCAGCCTCCATGTGCCAAAGTGCATTCATCCAGAAAATGCCAGATTTCACTATAATCATTCTTCTTATTCTATGTCCATCTCTTCATGCCTGGCCTATCTCTGATTCTGAGGATGGGCTATTGAAAATCTTGACCTTCAGGATGACAGTTATCACTGCTCGGAGATTTCTTTGCGCAGGAGTCTTGTGAAGTACAAATCTATGCAGGCTCTCCTGCAGCTTGTTATTATGTTCAGGCTTATTTGCCTAAAACCTGATGATTTCCCTCAATATATGGATGATACATATAACCTCCTGCAAGATTGTGTTGGCAAGATGATTTTCTTTTTCCTGTTTTTGGGCAACATTTCTTGAAATACTCGAGCAGATGCACCGTAACCACTGGTGTAAAACCCATTTTAGCATGGGTGGCTGTTTTCCACACAATTCCCCTGAACAGTGAAAGTGGAGAATGCATTCTTTATTTTGATTATGGGTATGACAGTGATGCCACGAGGCACGATGTGCTTGTTCCGACCGCATCAGCACCACTAGAGGACTTCCACATCCTTTGCATTATGCAAAGCTGAGTGAGGCACACTTACTTGCTGACTATTTTTTCACGGCTCCTTTGGACAAATTCAATGCAGACACCAAACGCTTATGAGGTGGTAATCCTAATGTATGTAATATTTGTGTTTAGTCAGCTGGTGCATGCAGCTCAAATATCATTGTTTACAGCCAGGAAACGCATATGAAAAGGGAACTTATATTTTTGGCTAAATTCAGTGAGATGGATTGTGGGTAAAGAAATGTTTTCCTGCATTTAAATGTGTGACACCTGAAACCAAACTGATTGTAGATGATGTTTGCAGTCAGCTCAGAGAGCCTTCCAGCCATCCTGAAGTCGACGCTCTCTTGGTGCACCATTCTTTATGTCCTGTCAAAATAAAAGCCCGCAGCGGGTAAAAGACGGCACCGATGGCGTCTGAACAGATCTGATGCCAAACGTCTGACAGGAAAAGTGGAGAAAAAAAAGCAATTTCTTCGCCTGGAAACCTGGATTTTATCATCACATTAATGCCAACTAATGATTTGATGGTGGTATCTCAAGGCTGGAGAGTGACCTTCCAGCCAGCAGAAACGCCTAACCCCCCCCCCAAAAAAAAAAAAAAAAAAAAAGCTCACTGTCAGCATAAATCTTAAAATTATTCCCCTAATTAAAATTTTGATCTCCGAAGATTCTTCCCAAGCTGTGGGCTGTTTAGTTCTGCAGAAACATCAGAAAGCTCTCCGGAGAACGAATGAGAGGCATTTTGAAAAGGAGACGAGGCTGCAGGAGTTAGACAGGAGAGTTCAAACTAGAGGAGATTTAATGGAGCTGCTGCTGAGAATTTACTGCCTGCCACTTGCAGTATGTAACTGCTGTATAATTTGTCAGGCCTTATCTACCCATGTAACACATGCTGATCTGGGATAATGGCATTGTTTGATGAGGCTGCCATGGGAGCACGCTATAGAGTCATGAGATAATGTACATCCCTCACACAGGGCCCGTGAGGGGGGCGTTAAAGTTCACACACAAACACAGGAAGGTGAAACAAGAAATGGGCTTCATTTTATTGCTGCTTTGCAAAGACAAATACCAACAGTGAGATTTAACTGGTGATAAAATGGTTTCAGCTTTTTTAACTAGTTCAAAACTACTCAAATGCAACATTTCTGGAGATCCTTGTTCCTTCAAATTGTTTGATCCCTGCTGCCTGCCCTTTCCAGCTGATCTGAGTAAAACATGTTTTCACAGAAGCCCTTGAAGACCCACTCAGATGATATTTTGATTCATTTTAAAAGTCTTTCCAGTGGTCTTTTAATTATGATTATGCTGTTTGTAGCCAAGAAAAAAACAAACACTGTATTCTAGGACATATAGTAGCTTGCAAACGTATTCATACCCCATGAATTTTCCCACATTATGAACACAAACATAAATATACTTTATTGGGATTTTATGTGAAAGACCAACACAAACTAGCATACAATTGTGAAATGCAAAGAAAACTATGCAAGAGTTTGTTTTTTTTCAAATAAAACTGAAAAGTGCAGTGTGCAAAAGTATTCAGCCCCACTGAGTCAATACTTTGTGGAACAGCTGCAAGTCTTTTGGGGTTTGTCTCTACCAGCTTTGCACATCTACAGACTGAAATCTTTGCCCCTTCTTCCTGCAAAACAAGTCAAGCTGAGTAATATTAGATGGAGAGTGTTTGTGAACAGCAGTTTTCAGATCTCTCCACAGATTCTCAACTGGATTTAGGTCTGGACTTTGACTGGGTCCTTCCAACACAGTACGTTTCATTTGAAGCCATTTCATTGAAGCTTCAGCTTTATGTTTAGGGTGGTTGTCCTGTTTGAAGGTGAATCTCTGCCCCAGTCTCAAGTGTTGAACAGACTTCAACAGGTTTTCCTCCAATATTGATCTGTTTTTGGCTCCATCCATCTTCCCATCGACTCTAACTAGATTCCCTGTTCCTGCTGAAGAGAAGCAGCCCCAGAGCATGATGCTGCCACCACCATGTTTGACAGTGTGTATGGTGTGTTCTTTTCAGTTTTTATTTGTAAAAAAAATTAAATTGAACTGTTCTATAATTTTCTTTCCACTTCTAAAGTGTGTCACTTTGTGTTAGTCTTTCACATAAAATTCCAATAAAATATAAATATGTTTGTGGTCATAATGTGAGAAAATGTGGAGAAGTTCAAGGGGGATGAAAATGAAAAATAAAACAAAACAGTTTGACGTGTGTCTCGGTGTGGCACATGGAGTCCAAAGCAGCCTAACTGAAATGAGGAGTCAATCATTACAGTTCATTAAGGCCCGTCACACCTCCAACCTTACATTATCTGTACAACAAAAATGGAGAGCATTCGTGAGGCTACCCAGCCATACAGTTTCGGGCCAGATGCCACCTCAGACGAAGAAGTTTGTGGATCCAGTCAACGACAAGTGGATGCATCAGAACAGAGGGGAGCTGGGAGGCTTTGGCTCACCCATTACAGTTTCTACGTCACAACTGACAGCTTTTTCAACTGCTTCGAATCCATCACAACTTTAAGGGAGAAAGACTCAGAAAAACTTTTGAGCTTAAATAATTTTATAAAAGTCCTCCTTCCTCTGAAAAATGCTACAAGAGCACGTTGGAAACATCAAAATCCTCATTTTCGTTGGAGTGGGTCTTTAAAGTTAGTATTTTCCTTTAAAAACCTTATCCATATTGACCATCAACAGTTTTCAGTCATATTCCAAATTCATGGTTTTCTCACTACAATCTGGCCCACCCATCATTAAATCCTGTAATCATTTCAGTATAAACTCCCCCAGGTGAACGAGGTATGCAAATATTTTCTTTGTAAACTACTGGAAGACTTTGTAATGCCACTCAGAAACAGTTTAATGCATCTTAATAACTATTTGAGGTCTTTAGTCTGTTGCAAAACCAATGAAGCAACTTTAAATGCCTTAAATGGTCTGTCAAAAACTGGAAAAATGAAATCAGACAGAAGAGAGACGTGACTGACGAGGCCAAAACATGCGAGGATCTGGAAAACATTAACCGAAACCGGAGTGTGACACTCGCAGTGTGGAAGTAATCAAATCAACAAGCAGCAGCTGCGGTAATTAGAACCGAAACCGGGAAAGAACAGCAGCATCAAACGGAACCGAGAGCATTACTAATCAAGTTTGCTTAAAACAAATGTAACACTAAAATAAGTGACACGAAAACCAGCGACAGATCCTGTCAGCAAGAATTT
This sequence comes from Oryzias celebensis, assembly GCA_014656515.1. Classification (NCBI taxonomy): domain Eukaryota; kingdom Metazoa; phylum Chordata; class Actinopteri; order Beloniformes; family Adrianichthyidae; genus Oryzias; species Oryzias celebensis. The sequence continues at coordinate 76,379,482 of BNCR01000012.1, forward strand.
TAGGAATAAATCACAGAAGATGCATCTCAGATGCTACAAACAATATTTCAAGTCTGCTCTGTCTGTATCTCTGTGACGGTTTCAGAATCCAAAAGGTCCCAGAGTCTTTTCATGTTCTTAGATTTGGGGAAAAGATAGTTTAAATAAAATGTAATCCAGAATTGAGCTGCAATCTGGGCAAACATTTAAGTATTTAGTCTTAATGGAGATGTTTAGGAATTTGTTGATTGGTTTGGAGGAAAAGTTTTCCTGACCACTCGTAGAGTTTTTCTACTTAAAAGTTCTGTTTATTCTCTTTGCTTGCGTGCGTTAATGCTTTCCTACCTGGCGTATGCAAGACACAACAACTGTGAGCACGGTGGTGGCAGAGTGCTTATTTGGGCTTCCATTGCAGGTAATATACCCATGGCTCAAAAAAACATAAAACAAAATGATGGTAGCAGAAACACAGTTCAAACTTTTTTTATTGTACCTGCTTCATTAAATTTGGAAGCTGACACGGGGTCTACTTTCTTTTGTTCACATGACTGCAGCTCCAACATGTTCTGCTTTTACCCAGAAAAAGTATTCACTGAGCTCTGTTGCTAATCAGTCTTTGAGTCAGACTTCAGTGTGCGTAACTTTCAAAAGTAGGCTAAAGTAGCACAAAAAGTACAGTAAACCACAGAAAAATTAGAGCAAGTGGAGAACTGCTCTGCTTACTGCATTTTTATGCACGTCTCTTTGAAAGCCCAGTTTATGACGTACACAAGAATACGGCTGGACATTCAATAAACTGTTTATGCTTCTAGCATTGTTAAACGTGATCAAAATGTGTAGCTGTAAAAGCCTCTGATAAAATGTTACCATCTAATCATTTAAAAATAAACCTGATTGGAATCTATAAAGCTGTGCAGGGCGATCCTGTTTTCTGTCTTCTAGGAGTCAAATCTTGGAAGAAAAATGATTAAAAGTAAAAAAATAAAACTACTTGAAAAAGCCAGAACAACCTGCATTCAGAGGATCTTCAACCAAACAGTCAAAAATTTGCTGAACTCATGGGACAATGCAGACTTCTCAGTGCAAAATAACGCAGTGTGAGACGACGAGGTGGAGACAGTCGTGTCATTTGGATACCAGGAAGCAGAAATGACAAAAATACAAGACTACAAGGGAACTGGGGCTCCTTTCTACTGTTTCAGAGCAGCAGCGAGAACTGAGACTATCACACTGACAGCAGCGTAGGTAATGATGTGATATGAAAGGAGTTTTTTAAACTGTGTACAACATTTCCAATTCCAGTCCGTCGCTGTTATCACAAGTTTGTCATATTTGTGCATCATGTCCCAGTGCTCTGTAATCCCTTGTGACAAGGTCTGCGAATGCACTTTCTTCCCCATTCCCTTTTATTTCTTCAAACAAAGTCAGAGAAGGAGCCCAAACACTGACTCTCGCTGATATTAGACTTAATTTAGAGCAACAAAATCGCTCTTTGCTGCCAAAAGGAGTAGAGAATAAATGTTTGATTTTGGGTTAGTTTTTTTCTTTCAGCTTCAGAAAAGTTCAGGTATTTTTTTATCCTTTGACTGGACTGCACTGGGCAAATTTATGGAATCTCTTTTGCAGTACCCATGGTAGAGCTGTGCAGCCGGCAGCAAAAAGCTTGCGAGCCAATGATGGAGGAGTGCAAGGAGAAATTTGATCGAGCGCTCTGAGAGGCTGATTCGACACACAGTTGATGGTTTAACTTGCCTCAGGCATGTTAGCTATTGCTTCACTATTCAGCGAAAAGATCCTGCTTAGATACCTCGTTAGACCAAGACATTTATGTCAATGAATGTACAAAAGCGATGAAGGTGATACCTGGACTTCTGCTTCATGGAAAGGGAAGAAAAGAAGGCTCCTGAGGTTTGAGAATTTAGTGTTTCAATGTTTTCATTGTAAAGTCTTTTTATGGTTGCTGAGATCCCTGCAAACACAACATTAATGAAACTGCATCAGTTAAAGAAAAGCCACCCTGCATTTATTGAACAGCAAAACAAATTCAGAGGTGAAGTTAGCTTATTGAATCATGACTTTCTATCTCTACGGCCAGGACTGTTAAATCCCACATTCATTTTTGCTGGCTAAACACAATTTCTATTTCATACTTTGCTCCATTTATTGCATTTTTTCTCTACTAAAATCAATAATGTCTCAAAAAATTTTTAAGACAGAAGTCACATCCATATGTAATTAGTAATACTGTTTCTCACTAATGTATGAAAAAATAAATGCAATAACAATCACAATTTGTTTCCATGTACTTTGTAAATGTTATGATGTAAATAAAAAAAATTAAAAAGTATGTTTAAAAAATATTGTAAATAGAACAAAAAAAAAAAAAACTCTAATACATTTTTATTTTTTGGCCCTCTAAAGAGCGCAATTTCATTTAGATTTATGTTGCATCAAAGAAAACAAAAGCTCTGTTTTTTTCTCAAAATGTCAAAGTGTGACAATGTTTTAAATTTATTTTATTTTTTTTAAGTTTTACCATAAAACACGCAATTTTGAGGTACCAGAAAATAAATAAATAATTGTAAGACTATAGCTTCTCAACAAAAAAAGCACAACACTTTTTTTGCCGTGTTTCTTTGCAAAAATCATGGAGAGTATACCAAAGACAAGACTCATGTTATTATTGATTTATTTATATATTTTTAATTTTTACCAACAGCTGAATGCAGTTATTGCTATAAGGAACCAAAATGCTTTGAAAAGTTTGTAATTGTTATGATGTAGAGATGTAAAAATGTCTGGATTTTTAAATTATTTAACTGTAAAATGTGTAAAAAAAAAAAAAAAAAAAAGAAATTTTACAAAAGACAAAACTCACATTCATGTCATTATTACTACTTTTTATCACTAATAAAATGTTTGGAAAAATATTTGCCATAAATATCTAAATTTACATAAATAGTTTGTAAAAGTTACGTTGTAAAATTGTGTATGTAATGTAACTGGTATTAGTTACTAATTGCTATTAATGTTACTAGTAAAGCTTTGAAAAAAATGTTACAAACATAAAAAAAAAAAAAACATGTACGTACAAAACGTAGGCTAAAATCACTACAGTAGGAAATTTAGTTTGGCCCTCTCAAAAGTGAAATGACATTTTGTAAGTTACATTGAAGGAAAAAACTAACATGAAATGTCTCTGGTGGAAGGTTGGCGGCAGTGTTCGGCAGCAGCGCCACCACCAGTGTGTGAATGGGACTGTGACTGTAAAGCCTTTTGGGCCTTCGATGGTAGAAAAGCACTTTACAAGTATTTGTCATTTACTATTTGAATGTTCTTAAAAACTATTTTACACAGCAATATAAAGCAGCGTGCCCATGATTTAATTTTAATAAATTTAAAAAAGATCAGTTTCATAGCAAATATAACATTTTGAAGAACCCAAATAAAATCCTACTTGAAGCTTTAGCTTCACAACAGCAAACTGACTATTTGTCAAACATATGACTTTTGACCGCTGTCAAATTTGGAAAGAAAACTGTCATATTTTGCAGAATAACAGGTGTCAACATTGTGTTTATAAGGTGCAACAATGTTTGCACAGAAAAGAAACAAAGAGAAATGAAAGTTGAACCTTTTTTTTTTATCCATCAACAACAAACCCACTCGGCACACAAAGTCCTGCTGTGTTGTGAGTTCTACTTTCATAACTTCAAACACATCCTCAGCTCACTGCCAATATGCTGCCTCATCCATGAACTGTTTGACCGCCGCTGCTGCTTTCAACCTGCGAGCCAGTGATTTACTATCTGGCTGTATTTGGTCTCAGCTGGGTGCACACCGCTAGCCACACAGCTCTGCTGTCAGAAGTTGCTTCACCGTGTTTGTATTTCAGTGTAAGCGGCGCACACCCGAGAGGTGGTATCTCCAACACATTCATCAGAGGACCCTCTAATCTTGTTGTGTCTCACGTCAGCCTCTGCGACAAAGAGCAAGAGGAGCGTGATGAGGCAGAACCAGCAGAAAATACATCCTGTGTCTAGCTAATCAGATAAAGTTTTGCAATTATCCTCTGAGGTTTGCTGGGATTTAAGGTGTTTAAGGCCTTTCACAAACTCAGCCGAGGCACTCATGGGTGAAAACGGGATTTTTTTTGTTTAATTTACATTTTTTTCTTATTTTGCTGACAAGTAGACATGAAGTATTTTTTAAACCTCTAATTCAGAATATTCTCAACTTAAAGACCCACTCCAATAAAAAAAAATTTGTTTTAACATGTTCTTGTGGCATTGCTGTAAAGATGGAGATCACGTATTTAAAAAAATAGGATACATTTGCATTTCTGTGTTTTTTCAAACCGTTGTGAATCCAGAGACAAAACGCAGTTGGAAAAAGAGCTTTTTTGGAATGTAGAAGCTACAATGGACGGACTGCGAGCTCCTTTCTCCGCTCTACTCCGATGCATTCACTTTTAGATGACTGGATCCATGAAGTACACTGTTGTTTTCCTCGCTTGAGCCGGCAAAACATCTGGCTCAAAACTGTTTGGCCAGACCGCTCCAACACTGCTCACCATTTTTGTTGCACTGCTACTGTTAGGTTTGGGTTGTAAGGGGCTGTGAGCGTGGAAACAGATGGATGATGGGAAATGGGGGCAGGCTTACTCAGTACCAACAGCTCTGCCCACAACTCGGAGGAGAATTTCTAATGAGCTGCCGTCACTCTGCAGAAACTATATCCAAGAAAACGACGGAGGTTTGTTTATTATGGCTAAAAATTGCATAATCATAATTAGAAGACCACCTGGAACACAAGTTGATCGGGTCTTTAAGGTGTTTGAATGTTCCACTGAAAGTTTAATTAAAAAACACATTTCTATAAAATATTTTTGCAGGGAGATTTCACATTTCACTGATAGTTTATTTTCAGTGTCATCCTCTTAATTCTGTGTCAAAATATCAAACTTTTCTCGCTCAAACTTGCAACAGCTAATGCTTTCTGAAAACAGAAGTAATCCAGGTCTCTGGAATCCAAAGAGCTTAAAGCCAAGCCAACTGGACTCCTTTATTTTGGTCACAGTTGAATTTGTGTCTCCAAAAATCTTGAAAGCAAACTGATTGCAGTCTGTCCATGTTTACGAGACCGACTGGCCTCTGAACATCATTTCAAAAGATACCAAACTGACAGAAGGAGACCGACACCACAAAGTCTGGAGTAATCACTTCAGATTTTTGGATTTCTCATAAAGTTTTGATTCTTTTTTTATTTAAACAAGAAATGTTTCCACCACACATCTAAAATGTTGTAAGGAGAGCACTGAATCATGGGAGTATGAGATCACAATCCAGTGCTGTAGGTTTTGATGTAGCTTTCTATAAAAATATGGGCTCAGCTTTGACTGATGTGATGCTTTCATGCACTGCAGTTCCTTTTATTTAAATCTGAGTTTAAGTCAAATGTTTCCGTACTGTTCTGATTTAGAATTGCCTGTTGGATTTTGAACCACTGAGTCAGTAGAAATAAAGGTTATCCATTAAATTCTTTGCTTTGCAGTCAACCGCGGAACTGTGTAACTGTCGTCTGATCTTGTTTGGATAATACAGTCTCCTCTGTGAGATGAATCAAGTCCTGCTCTGTTCTGTTTCACACTTTGCAGTAAATAAAAGATCAAAATCCACATCTTTTTAGGTTTGTCTTTGTTTTAGGTTGTTGAATTGTCCCCTCCTCCATACTTCAAGATGCCATATGCTAGTGCGACATAAACATGTCAGATAGACCGGTGTAACATCTGTCTGATGGTTCTCAGAAAAGATGCTCCCAAGATATTCTGCTAATAAATGTCTGTTGTACTGACAGTTATTGTGAAGATTTTCTGTTTTATTTCTTTTCATGCTGTTTGTACATTTGTAGAAATGAAGGAAAATGTAGAATGATCATCAACTCAATTTAGCATTTTTGTTCATTTCAAAGCTCAACAACATTTCAATAAAAGCCTTTTTTGTTGTTGAAAATAAATAATATCTAGTCTAAATGTAGCTGTTGTGCTAAATGATCTGATTTTTGTTGTTAAAATATATTTTTGTTCGTGAAGTATTCCAATTGGTCACTGCTCACTGGTGTTAAGTGTTCAATCACTACTAAGCACACCAACACACCTTTAGAAATTTTATTTGCCAAATTTATTGACCATATCTTAGTTTTAGTTTAACTCCTTGACTCCACAACAGCATCATATTCTATGAATGGACACTAGGATCAGAAGTCAAGATGGATTGAGGGTTGGCATGCTGCTGGTTTTCCAGAAAACCAGTCTTGCTAATTATCTGGATCGAGTGTTTCACCAATCAAAAGCTATAATATCAGGTTAATGGAAAAACATGTTTGACACTTGCCCTCAAGGCCTGAGTTTGACACCTGTGCAAATATCTATCTACATATATATATATATGTATGTGTTTCAGACTGGCAAAATAGTTTAGTTTAGTCCAGATCAGCTTAATTTGTTTTGGATCGAGTCCTGAAGCCGTTTGGTCCGTATTCAGACTGCAATCACATGGACCATCTCGTTTCTGAACAAAGGTCATAAACAAAACATCGTGACTAATGATCTCTTCACTCATTGGACAGGAATTATGAGGGCGGGGCAAATCAACTAGAGGTGGAAATTGGGGAAGTCCTGGTCTTTACTATACTTGTCGGGAATTACACGTTTTTACTGATTCAAACTTTATATTTTAAACGTCTGGATCAACAACAGATACAACACTTTTAACTGCTTTTTTGGTACGGCGGAGGCATACTGGAAGGTGTTACTGGCAAGACAACTGCAATGAAGGTAGAATGATGTGCTTATAATTTATAGAGTTTTGGGAAACAGTTAAAAGCAATGTGTACTATAAACGTTTTTTTACGGAGCCTGCATTCATCCAATCACATTTCAAAAAGTTGCTCCGTGTCATCATTTCAGGGCATTGTATGTAAGAGAATTCCATCCATTGTGTTATTCCTACTGTGTTTACATTTCATAATGCTCAGCTTTGTGGTCATTTTGGTCCAGGTCTTCCGCTCCTGCAGCGCTTTGTTTTCAGACTGAGGAATCTGACTGAACCGAACCAAACCTCAGCTCGATTTGCAACAAACTGAGACCATCTAGAAAGATGGGTCTGAGAGCAGTTCCTGGTCCTGGATCAGAGTTCCTTTGGATGTATTCAGACTGAACATTTGTTCTGGATTATCGGGGGAAACGAACCACAGTCTGATATCCATTCTTACTTTTCTGGAGCCACTTTTTAGCCCATCCTCCCAAGCAGTTTGGGCGAGGAAATTAGATTCAGTGAAAAGTGAACTTCTTTAAAAGTGCTGCAAGACTTAAAAAGGACACAAACTCCTAAAGTCACATCTAAAGAGCTGTTCTGAAAAGTAAATACCCTTGGCCGCTCACACAGAGGACAATCATAGTAATAACAATAATAGCTGGAAGTGTCACTATATAATAAACCAGAGCATAAAAAAACACTTTGTCCCTGTTGGGAACAGACCTTTCTGCCTTGTGTGTAGTATTTTTAGGTTTTAAAATAACTGCTCTTTGAGCCACTGCCTGCACTCAAACGCCTTCAACAGTAAAACGAATGCACTGACACTGAAATCTGATTTTATTTCTGGGAATAATAAAAAAATGTACAAGATGACAGGTTGTGGTCTGATGGATTAGTGTGATTCGAAACATGGGTGGCCTTCATGTGGATAAGCAACATTCAGTGAAAGTCAAGCAAAACACCACCCACCCTCGGCACACTCTAAGTTACTGCGAAACACGAAAAACAAATTATATATCTCTGTTCTACAGAAAGCAATGTTTTCTCCTCAAAATGCTCTAAATACAAAGCTTTGTCTTCTAGGTTTTAATTATCACCTCTTCTTGAACTGTACATCAAAAATATGCACTTCAAAGACTCTGCTTAGCCTACATTTCCTATCATTTGTGCTGACACGTTAAGCTTCGGCATCAAAGGCAACATAACGAGAAGACAGGTACAAATTATTCACACACTGAATTGGCACAAAATGTATTTTAAAAAGAAATTTGTTCAACTCAGCTAAATACATAAGCGATTGAATAGAGTTATACTCTTTTCAAAAGTATTTTGCAGTTGAAACATGATGACCACACTTGTAATTAAGTTTTGCATCTGCAAACAGTAATGCAATAATTCACTTCATGCGCTTTACTTCCTCCGCCAGCGCGTTAAAGTGGCATCACAGTGGGGGCTGACAGTAGCGGAAAAATGTCAAAAAGAGTATTTATATCTCTGCATCTTGCTGGTTCAAACTCATGTCCATCACACGCACAGGCTGTGTTCATCACACCTTGTTGCTATTTACTGAGACGATAACAAGGGGATTACTCATTTCATTACACAGTTATGGTAATTTCACCGTCTGGCAAATATTTGAATTTTATAAGAGGTGCTGTATTCAGGTGTTAATCTTGTTTACCATTTTCTTTTTTTTTTTAATTGAACCATCTGCTGGCTGAATGCAGACGACACAGATATTAATTCCCTCCAAAGATTCCTGGGTTAACTGCCACCAGGTAAGCAAAGGTATGGCAGATACAGGTTTACGGTTTTGTGGAGAACTTTTGAATTCTGGCGGACGCCTATAATTCTTTCAAATGCTAATAAGTAGTCCTTAGTTTTATGGTTACAAATGGCCTGAGACATTAAAGTCAACACATTCATCCTAAAAATCCATTTACTGTACGCCGATGCGGGAGAATCTGGAGAGTGAAATGAATGCTTTCCCATCTCTCATGATAACAGCACAGCAGGATTAATAAACAAAGCATCTGCTCTTTTTTCTTCTTTGCTGCTTTGAGAATGAGAGCAGATCCTGTCAAAGAGCAAAGAGGTTTCATTACCTCTCTATGGGCATATCTTTAATGGCTAAAAAGGCATCCTAGACTTTGTTTAACTCACTGATTCACACTAAACTGTTGTCTTTTCTGCACTAACAAGCTTGATTTTTGTGCCACCAAATTGCAAGCAAAAGTCACAATTTTGAGATCAAAATTTTCTAAATTGCAAACAAATGGTGAGTTTCAAGAATAAAATGTCATCATTTGCTAAGCTAAAATGTAATATTTGCTTTCAAAATCTTTTTTTTTTAGCTCTCAAAAACTTTAAGAATATTTTTGCGTTTGCAACACAAATGTTTTCAGATGCGTTGTCTCTCATTTCACTCTTTAATTTTGCGTTCATAAGTTTTTGTGATATTTGTGTACGCCCAACAGTGAGGGCTTCTGGTATTCCACGGCCGAAACGTCTGTTGACCCGTTGATGATACCACTGGCGATCAGTCCAAAAATGTATCAACACTTAGTTACCTTATTGTTGGAACGTGAGATTTGCTTATTAAGTTAGTCTAAGCTGATGGGTTTCATGCTGCCAGGGTTCCCTCATAAACCATCTATCATGGTTTTTGCGCCATCAGAAAGATGTTAATCTTCTGTGATTGAGTGTATAGCAGAAAGCGTCTTCAGCTAAAGTCAACTGGAAATGCAGCACTGCGCTGCGTTTAGGGCACTGGTGGGCGTGATATTGCCGGCTTAAATGAATCATGAAAATGAATCACAGAGAGGCTAAATTTGGGGGGAAAAAAAAAAAAAGTATATTTTCTGTCAATCTGCAGTCCTTTAGTAAATGTGCCCTCGTATTCTCATGTTTTCATTCAAGTTTTCAGTTAGTTGACATTAAAGATGTGTTCATACTATTCATTTATTTTTATGTAATTTATTAATAAATTAATAAATTTATTGATAAAATTAAAAAAATTACTTTATACACGTCAGTAGTTCAGACTAAAGGTGACTGACACCTCTCTTCATAGGGGTCACAGCAGCACTTTTTAGCCATCCAAAAGAGAAAAAAAACAACTCATTTGTGATAGAAAATGGAACACTTCATAGAAAGTGAAGAAACATGCTAAAAGCAGAGAGCAAAGGCTGATTAGAAATCTGAGTCACTTAAAACAATTGCTTTGATTTTATTGTATTTTTTGTTTCATTGTGACTTCCACTCTCTACATTTAACATGTTTTCCAAAATAACACCTATAGTTTTTCTTTGTAAATAATGTCAATTTGTCTGGTAAAAATGTACCTGACTGGTGAGTAAAAAAAAGAAAAAAAAAATGTTGACCAGTGGTGCTGTGACTTCAAACCACATGCAGCAAAATCAGTTTGATGATTGTAGCTGCCAAAAGTAGAAAATATGACAAATGCGTTTCAACAGGTGAAGCTGACAAGAAGTGTTTCTCTTTGTAAGATGCTTAAGCTAGCTGTAGCTCACAAAACATCTGCTGCATTGATCTACCAACATGTTTTACAGCTTGTATTTAGCCAAACGTTGTTCTAACAAAAATGCAGGAGCATTCAAACATGTTGCATGGAGTAAACTTAAACTTTCATAAAATAAAGTCACACGTGTTACAAAACCATGGAACAAAGAGGTGAATTAAAAAAGAGCCAACAACACAGATGATGTGACAAGAACGAACTGAAAATCAGACACTAAAATACACTGACAATGATGAGGCCAAATGAAGACAGCTGAGGATGATTAGCAACTCAAACCTGGTGTGACTGTGGTGTGACGGGGAACAACAGAAAACCTAAACCAGATGATGACAAGAACCAAGAGAATATACCAAGAAGTGTAGTTTCATTGGATGAATGGAAGGGAAATGTCAGTACTTGAAATGACACAGCCAAGTACAGCTTTCAATGAGAGTTGACATTTTCTTGTACACATGGTCTTTCTATGTTATGAACATCAAAATCAAAAGGAATAAACGCTCGACACATAGTTCCATTTCAAAACTATTGCCTGAAAGTAAATATTTTTCCCAAGAATATTTATTTTAAAGCAACCTTTTCTTGAAATGTTTGTGGGTTTAAAGTGATTATTATTGTCTAGAAAACTGCCAAGGACCTTTTGAAACAGCTCGTCTCTTAGGGCTTTTGAGGCCAGCAGGCATTAAGGTCCTTTTCCCTGCAAGCCAATAACGCATGGCAGACAATGGATATAATTAGAATGAAAGCAAATACGACATGATATCAGTTTGGAAATCAATGTATGCTGTTTCACAATTAAAATAAAAAAGAAAAATGATGATGTTTTTGAGAGAAATCACAATCAGTCATATTCAACATGTCAGTTTTTTGTGTTCATATACCAAAAAATTATTGGTATCTTTTATTCTTTATACTTTTAAATTAAACCACTTTAATTCATCACACCAAATGACGGATTGGATTCAATTATAATGAACAATTTTAATGTCATTTTTTAAGCCTATGGCAACTTTACTAAACATGCACAATAATTTTTGAAGAGTTAGGCTAAGGTTATTGCTTGCCTATGCTTTTAATATTCAGTTAGTCCAAACTTAATTAGGGCATTAAATGCAGCAAATTAAGTCCAATTTTATATTTACTCATATCCAGCCAGTTTTAATTAATTTCTTCATTCATGCTTTCATTAAAATGGCATAAGACGACATGATTAACTGCTATCATGTTATTTAGATATTTGCTATTACATATATCCAGTACTTTGTGTCTTATTGTCAGTATTATTAGAATTACTTTGCGGTGGTACCTCAGCTTGTCAGAAATTGCGTTGAAAAAATCTATTCGAACATAATTTTTGAAATACGTGCAGCCAGTGCAGATTTTTTTTTTTCTTAGCCGCACAGACCCAGAAGAAGGGGTAAAGGTTAAGTTTAGAGTTATGGATATGGTTTTTGAGTGTCTGTTGCTCACCGCTCCTCCAGAGGATGGATCAAATGCAGAGAACATATTTCACACACCTTGAAGCGTGACAGCTGTTGCAACTTTAGCTTTAAGTTTAATTTTAAATAACAACAAAATCCATTTTAAAATACATGCGCACAAACAGCAATGCGTGTCACTTATTACGTGTGGCCAATGTGAATGTCTATCTCTTTTTATTTGCATGTAAATACATGCGAATATGATCAGCCTTGAAAAATCTACAGCTTCAATCCCCTCTACTTTGGTCTAAACATTTTACAAGAATGTTTTATTTTTCTATTCATATTAATGACAGCCTGATAATGTACAAGCATTTTCAAGCTTTAAGCTTTAATCGTATAATGAAAGTAATTTGAAACCTCAAGCAAACACATAATTGATGTTATCCTTCTAGTCTGCATCTGCTAAATAAATACATTTTATGTTTCTGGGTTGTAATTGAAAGGGGGATGAGGGGCACCACTGGTGTGGCTCGCCCAGGGCGTCATTTGTGTCAGAACAGCCACTGACTGGTTAACTGACTAATGTAGTTCTTCGTGTGGCCTTGGCTGAGTCTGATCTCTCAGTGTCATTCAATTTCAAAGCTGCTGAGCTTCAGCAAAACACTCAGTGAAGTCTAAAGTCTTTGAAAGACACACCGCGTCTATGTTGCTTCTTCTTTGTTTCACAGAGAGTGGGCTGCTCTGCTCCAGAGGCCACTGTATGTAATTGCCTTAGTACAGCCAAGTACTCAGGATTACTTTGTGAGATGCATATGACCTTGTGTTTAACACTATAGAAAAGGACTAAAGTCTGACAGTAGAAGTGTGGACGGACCTCTGGTGTCAGTGACATTAATAAAAAGAGCCAGATATTCATGCGACTTGATGGTGATCTAAAATTCAGAAGCATATTCTTAAAGCAAACCAATTCATAAGAGTTTGAATGTGTCTGTTGCAGTTTTGTACACAATAATTGGCTCAATACATGCGCAAAGATGGTTGTTTCCTCCTTCATTTCTCTTCAAATTTACTTCCAACATCATGAATATAAACCTCTATCTTGACACTTTTTAATAATAAAAAAACAGTAAAAAATAATCTATTTGTAAAATATTACTATTTTAATACCACCTGTTTGGAATTACATCGCACACATCTTTTTCCAAGACTTTTAAATTAAACTCCAAATAACCAAAGGTATGGGTTAAAACCCATCAGATTTCAAAGGGAGTTTGTTGAACAAAGGCTCCACAGCAGCCCTCTTTGACTTGGAAAAGTGAACCACATCCACTGCTTCTTAGTATGCAGGACATATCTCCAAACTCTACCACACTTCACACCTGCACATGAAGCCATTTGGTTTGTTTGCGGCTTGTTGAAGCCCTGCTGCAGGAATCAATTCATCTTAACTCTGTCAGGTTTAGTCTCCATCTCTAAACCAAGATACTGTAAGACATTTGTGAGTCTGGGGTTTACCCTGTCTTATACCCTAGTCATAACTGCCCTTACAACCAGATCCGGGCTGTCTGGGGGGCAAAAAATGGGCAAACCCATTTAGGGCATGCAAGGAGTAAGCACAAAATATCAAAGGAGTGCTCGATGAGCCCGAAGTGCAAAAATGTTTCTGCACAAGCAACAGGTTGTAGTGAACATTTATACTACATGCAAGAATAAAATAATAATGAAGTAGGTGATTTTTCATTCATTTCAAATCCTGCAGACTGGGGAAGGGGGTTGTGAGTGCTGTTCACACGACAGGAGCGTGCTTCTTGTGTGGAGCCTGACTGATATAAATTGGACAATCAAGAGCGTTTTTTGCTTGGGCATCCATTGGGCACTAATGTATCACATGCATACCCTGTGTGTGCGACATTCGCACAGGGTCAGTAAGGGACCACAACTTGCCCCTTATTAACAACCAAAGCGAGAGTAAGGGAACCGCATGACACAATCACTTGTAAGTCATAAGTGTGTGCAACTTACATTGACCGTACGAGTCATGATACATTAACCTTCTACACAACAGTCTTCCATTCCATTTTCTTGACTTGAGGTGACTGCTTGGGCCTCGAGGAAGCTGCCTGACACACCTGTGCTCCCTTTACGATGCTAACACTCCTCTTTATGAACCTCTATGGGCCTAGGCAACCCAAAAACCTGCAGCCCTCATATGGGCCAGCCCCCAGTCACATATAAGTAAGGCTTAACCCTTTAACTACCCAACCATTTCCTTGGGGGAGTAACACACAATCAGTTTTTAAAAATATGCTGTTCCACCATTCAGTTAACCAGGCAGTTAAAGGGTTAAGTAGCCCAGGAGACACACTTTAAATGTTGAATCTCCATGACTTTTACTCTTTTTGTACTACCAGGTTAAAAACTCATATTTTTCCAATCCAGGCACCAGGCACAGTCATACAATATTGCTGTGAACAAATCATCAATCCCTTTTTAAGACCATTTAAGGACCAACAAACCACCAAATCAGCTACATCCTGTCCACCAGATGATATCGTCCGTTAATTCAAATATCTTTTTAAGAGTTATTCCTTCAGAAATATCAAATCATGATGCATTTTCTTCAAGCAAACAGAACAGGCTTGACTCCAGGTTTTGCGGTGGCATTGAGGGGACTGACCTACACAGATGACATGTGTCTTTCTTCTCTTTCTATGACTCATTGAACAAGCATGTTTTTCTATTTACCTCACCTAGGTGTTTTATATTCCCAAAACAATACTGCTCGAGGACAAAAAGAAAAAAAAAAACGCTTGACAAAAAGGAAATCGTGTCGAAGACACCAAGGCGTGACATTCTCATTAACCTCTTCATCTATTTGTTGATGTCAAATATACAAAAACAACACTGTTAGGTTTAAAACCCAAACATTAGTAAATCTGAAAAGAAATACGAGAGAGAGTCAAATATAGTTTTCACCTGCAGGGAGAATATTCATAGGCTGCTCAGTTACAAGCTCCTACAAACATTCTGAACAACCCAGAATTCTCGCTGCCTTTATTAGATAGGACCGCCCTGTTTACACGAGGTTTCAACTGATTAGGGAGGGGTAGAATAGGTCATAGGTGAAGACTGTTTCTTCCATATAAAGATAAAGGAAGCTCGCACAGCATGTTATCAACAGAGAACAGATGTGTCACATAAAAGAGAAACAACACAGGTTTGTGAGGTCAATTCAAACATGGGTCAACGTGGGGGTCGTCACCCTTCCTCCTTAGAAGGAACGTCATAAAGTTCAGGGTGTTGGCTGACTTGAATCTTCTGCTGCAGTCTGCTGCAGGCCAGAAGTTGGGAATAGAACATGGCATAACTTCTATACAATATTCTCAACATTTCCCTCCTGTTTATGCCATTTTCTAGGTTGGCATCAGCTGCATCCACTTCTTCCGATTTTCAGATACAGCTTCATCAATACCAGAAAAAATGGGTACACTCAGAGGGGGTACAGCTGAGTTTCTGGAGAGAAGAGCTGAGTTGGAACCAGCATGCCTTCGTCTCCGTCAGAATCGTCGTCATCTGAGTGCTGTCGGGGAGAAAGCAGAGCATACATTTCTGTGACATTGGTTTGCACAGGGTCCACTGCCCTGTGAATCAGTCTCTCCACCAGAGATCTTATGCAGGGGATGCAGCAGCATCCGCAGATGGTGAGGAGAGCTGCAAAGAGAGCCAGAGACATCATGGCAGACAGAACCAAGTCACGATATTGTCCAAACATATCTCCGAACCCATTCCAGAAAGAAGTGTCCACTCCAGAATGATCCTTCATTTTGTTGTTGAGAGAGCGGAGGCCCTCCAGGGCCTTAGTTAGTTTACCATCCGGTGCAGTGTTGTTAGGTATGAAGGTGCAACACTGTTCTCCAAACATTGCGCAGACTCCTCCTTTCTCGGCCAACAGCATGTCCACAGCAATGCGGTTCTGAAAAGCCATCAGTGAGGTTGCAGATAATTGTTCATGTATAGCAGAGAACCCATCAGCAGTCATGTTTCCTAGGCGCTGCACATTGTAATGAATATAATTTATTCTGTCAACATTTTTGTTTGTAGTACACCACCAGCAGATGAAAGACTCCCATCCAGCTGCAATCTGGTTTGCCAACTTGTATTCATCAGGGACTCCTCGCGGTACCCCGATGCCATCTATATAGGTGGGATCATCTTTGCTCCACCCCGTCATAGATGTTTGCATGGAGCGTTTCTGCCTCCAGTGGTATGGCAGAACGCTGCGGAAGTTGGCTAAGAGTTGATCAGCTGTGAGGGGAAAGATCAGAGCTGGGAGAATGAGGGAGACAGAGGCACACAGTCCCGTGGTGTTATATGGCAGGCGGTCAAACAGGCGGTTGTCACCACACCACCACCAAATGTCGCTTCTGGACTGTGGCATGAAGTGCAGATCAACCTGTAAGAAATGAGCACAACTGACAGCAGAAAGATTTCCTAGTCTGGAGCCACATCCTGTCCGATTTATGCAGGTGAAATTGGCTGCAGCTACTGTGGAGGAAAACAATGGCTTCTTAGTCTCTGCTTTGGTGAGGGGATAAACTGTGTCCCAAAGGGAGCAGTTCGTTGAGGGTACTGTGAAATTCATTAGTGACAACAAGCAATCTGATGTAACAGTAGAAGGAACAACATGTAAAAGAGGTCTGGCTCCCATACATACCACACAGTCTGTTTTGCTCATTATGCCTGCTTGTTCAGCCATGAGGAGCCAGTTGTTCCTTCTTTGTGTCACCCCTGTGGTGACCTTAAACCAGTCGTCCAATGTTGGCCTGATGAATATTTGCTCAGGTTGTGCTGAGGTTGATTTTGGACCTGCCGTTATATCTGGTATTTTTTCTTTTTGCGTTGTTTTAGTAATATTAGGACACAAAGCTATAAGTTTACAGGGATCATACTCATGGGGTCGCCACACACAGAGCCGAAACCCATGACATGGAGCTTGTGTGATTTGTTGTTTAGTTAAGTACGACCCGAATGAAGACGGAAAAACACTTGCAGTGATATTTATGGTTATCAAAATGGCCCCTTGAGCCAGGCCCAAGGAGAAGCGGTGCCTCCAATCCTTGTAAGATAGTGTGTACCCGTATGAATCAGACGGCCAGTTTCCTGTAGTGGCCACTACAGTACCCCAATAATAGTTACTGTTCTGGATGGTCACCATATCTATATACCAATCGTATCCTCTCCAGTCACTGACAGAATACCCTCCTACCTTAGAGGTGAAGGTGATAATGGCAGTGGTGGCGTTTTTCTGGTAGCAATAATACAGTTCGGTTGTTGTTTTATCAGAAGTATCAGTAGTATTACAGGGGTTTGGTATTTGTCCTTTTAGCAGTGGGGAGTTGAAGTACCAAATATTAGAGGGAGCTATTCCTCTAAGTGTCACTTCTGGCATCTGCCAGAGAGCTGTCAAAAGGAGTATAATCATCTTCATTTTAGGGTGAGTTTTTCCTATGCACTGACACAAGGGGGAGACAATCTTCACCAGGTTTGAGACAAAAACAACCTAGAGTTGTTAATCCCTTTGTAGTTGGCCTTTCCTTGTTAGTGCCCGTTGAAAAACTCCTAGCCTACACGGGGAAAAGCTAACTAGGTTTGTTTTATAATCCTTTTGCAGTGGCTTAGGTGTATCCAGGTGGTTCGTTCTGCTATTTTTGCTGCAGTGCCTGTTGTAAGCAGCACTTGGTATGGCCCTTCCCACTTAGGGGAGTGCCAGTGCTTCTTTTTAATTGATTTTATCAGGATCCAATCTCCTGGTTCAACTAGGGATCCTTCCTGTGGAGACACAGAGGATACGTGCTCTTGGTTATTCCAACGTTCACTTTGCTTTTGCATCATTCGTCTCATGTGGTCAGCTAGGTTTTGCTCTTCAGCTGTTTCCCATTTATTGTTAAAGTAAGGAAGCCTGTAAGGTCTTCCAAACAGGGTTTCGTATGGGGTTAATCCTTCAGTACTTGTGATGTTTATGTACATTTGGACTAGTTCTACACATTGAGTCCAGTTCCTTCCTGTTTCTTCCATGCATTTCCTTAATCTATTTTTTATAGTTCCATTCATTCTTTCAACCAGTCCTGCACTTTGAGGGTGGTAAGCACAGTGGCGTTTTAGGTCTATTTGGAAAGCTTGACCTATTTTGGTGACAATCTGATTTACAAAGTGTGTTCCGTTGTCACTGTATATTTTTTCTGGTATTCCGTACCTTGGAATAATATCCTTGCATAGAGCTTTAGCTACTGTTATAGCGTCTGGATTTTTTGTGGGGAATATTTCTACCCATTTAGAAAATGCATCTATTATCACTAGACAAAACCTTTTTCCTTCACTTTGGCTTAATTCTATGAAATCCATATGTATATGTTGGAATGGATATTGTGAAGCAGGAAACTGACCTCTTTGTGGTCTTAAGTTTCCTTGAGAGTTATGTTTAGCACATATAAGACATGCTCTACAAAAATTTTTTGAGTAATTGTTAAATCCATACGTTGTATAGATTTGGTTTACCATTCCTGCCATCCCTCCTGTTGAGACATGGGTTTTTCCATGACTCAATATTGCTGCCCATTTATAAAGGTTCTTTGGTAGGATTGGTTTATTTTCTGGTCACGTATAGATACCGTCTTTAAGCTGTGCACCTTTATTTTTCCATAACTGTTGCTCTTGCATAGGTGATTGTTGTTGCATGTCTTTTAAGATGTCATCATCTATAGTTTGGGAGTCCTGCTGGCTTAAGTGGTGGACTTGTATTTCATTTAAGGCAGCCTGTTTGGCAGTTTTGTCAGCAAAGTCATTTCCTTTAGATACTTCATCGTCCTTTCCTGTGTGGGCTGCGCATTTGCAGACAGACAGTTGTGCAGGGAGCTGCACAGCATGAAGTAAATCAGTAAGCAGCTGTGCATGAGTCACAGGTTTTCCCGCGGAGGTAACCATACCACGGTTTTTCCAATGTTGGGCAAAGGTGTGCACAGTAGCAAAGGCATACTGGCTGTCAGTGTAAATGGTGACCTTTTTTCCTTGCATCAACTTGCATGCTTCTGTTAAGGCCACAAGCTCTGCTGCTTGAGCAGAGTGAGTTGGCGGGAGTGCTTCTGCTTTTAGCACTCTGTCATGTGTGACTACTGCATAGCCTGTTCTAGTTTTGCCCATTTCATCTTTTTTGGAAGAGCCATCTACAAAGAGTACGACTCCTTTTACAAGGGGGGTGTCTTGTAAGTCAGCTCTGCTCCGGCTAGATTGTTCGGCTAAGGCTTGGCAGTCATGTGGGCTGCCCTCATCTTCTGTGGGGATGAGCGTAGCTGGATTTAAAACAGTGCATCGTTCTATAGTCAAGTGAGGTTGTGACAGTAAAAGAGACATGCAGGAGAGATGTCTGGCTGGTGACAGAAATGTCATTTTAGTTTGCAGCAGCAAGGCGGAAACTGCATGTGAAACCCTCAGGGTGAGAGGGTGGAAGAGAACTACGTCAGCACTTGCCATGACAGCTTGAGCAGCTGCAACTACAGCTCTAACACAGTGTGGGAGAGCGCATGCAACTGCATCTAATTTAGTAGAGTAGTAAGCTACAGGTTTAAGTTTATCACCATGTTGCTGTGCTAAAAGGGAGGTCATAAAATGACCTTTACAGTCAGCCATTTGGACAAAGGGTTTGCGATAGTCTGGCAGCGCTAAGGTGGAGGTGCTGACCAATGTTCGTTTTAGCTCACACAGAGCTTCATCTGCAGTTTCTGTCCATTGTAAGGGGTCACACATTCGGAGAGGTTCATCGTGCATCAAGGCTTGTAAGGGAGCTGTTATTTCTGCATAGTTAGGAACCCAGCTCCTGCAGTAGTTAGTGAGGCCTAAAAATGACATGAGTTGTTTTTTTGTTTGTGGCTTAGGTGCCTGCAGAATAGCAGTTTTGCGATCTGCCATGACTGTTCGTCCTGCCGCACTAAGTTGATGACCTAGATATTTAACGTGTTCTTTGCATAATTGTAATTTTGATTTGTTTACTTTATGCCCTTCCGCTGCTAAGTGTTTAAGTAAGGCTATGGAGTCAGCTAAGCATTGTTCCTTAGTTTTAGAGGCTATCAAAATGTCATCAACATAAGTTAGTAGCTGGCTCCCTTGCGGAGGAGTAAAAGGTTCCAGGCTAGCATTCAGAGCCTGGGAGTAGATAGTGGGGGACTCACAGTATCCCTGAGGGAGTCTCGTGAAGGTGTATTTCTTTCCTGCATACGTAAAGGCAAACCAGTACTGGCTGTCAGGGTGGACAGGTACTGAGAAAAAGGCGTTACTGATATCAATGACTGTGAAGAATTTTGCGTCTGGATCCATACTGTTTAAGAGGGTGTATGGATTCGCCACACAGGGAGCTCGTTGGATAACCGCATTGTTTACAGCTATGAGGTCTTGCACCATTCTCCATCCTACTGAAGGAGGAGCCTTCTTTACTGGGAATATGGGAGTGTTTACTGGAGAGTCAGGACATTCCACTATGACCCCAGCTGCTCTGAGGTCAGCTATGACAGGTTTAATGCCGTGTATTGCGTCCCGTTTGAGGGGGTATTGTCTAATGCGAGGTCTGTATTC
The DNA here is from genome assembly GCA_014656515.1 of Oryzias celebensis. Classification (NCBI taxonomy): domain Eukaryota; kingdom Metazoa; phylum Chordata; class Actinopteri; order Beloniformes; family Adrianichthyidae; genus Oryzias; species Oryzias celebensis. The sequence continues at coordinate 76,399,860 of BNCR01000012.1, forward strand.
TGTTTTAGGACGTATTACAACAGGCAGTGCATTTTTTATAAGGCCCACATCTGAGGAGCCTTTTGACCACAAGCATTGTGGTACTTCAGTTAAGAGGCTTAGATCTGCCTCAGTAAGATGGGTGTGTCACATTTCTCCTTCATCTATGTGGGCTACAGCAGTCACATTTACTGTAATGCCCAAGTAGTAGCGGTTTAATCCTGTGTAACCACTATGGCACACTCCGCCAGAGAGGGGCTTCCAGTCTCTGGCTGACAAACCCCTTGAGACGAAGGTGCCAAGGTCCTTCCAGTGCTCTGACCTGTCCTTACACAGTGAGACATGAGGGGGAGATGTAACTCTTCTTAGCCCCTGTAATGCTTCTGGCAGCACCACAGCTGCTGCTGCTGTGTCTTCATCAAAGTACAAGTATGTCAGTGTGAGTCTGACAGGTGTAAGCCTGGACAGTTGGTGGAAATATTGTTCATCAGCATGATCTGTGTACCACATGGTGACATGTAAGTCTCCTGGTGACATTCTGTTGGGTGACCTGGGCACTAGGGTTTTAGCTTTTTCTACCAGGAAGTCACCTATGTTTGTAGGTGGGCTATTTGGTATATCAAGGGTGTAATAATACGCAGGTGGCTTTTTACTGAGTATTACAAAGGCACTGGCATTTTTTGTTGGTTTACACAGTCTTTGAACATTCATGCCGTCTGGTGTGGGGACTATGGCCAGTTTGAGGTTGTATAACCCATCTCTCCCTAGTAAATTTACAGGACAATCTGGGAGGTAATAGAGAGACATGTTGGCAGAAATCCCTTCAGGATCTATGATCCATATGGGGTTTGTCTCAGTTACGACTTTAAGCGAGCCTTGAGCAGAACGCACTAAGGCTGTTTCTGTGCTGAAGGTTGCTCCAGGGGGCATGAGGTTCATTGTGGATTTACATGCACCCGTGTCACAGAGAAATGGATAAGAAGTGCCATTAACGGAGAGGAACACCATGGGTCTCACTTTTTCTTCACAGAACAAATCCCGGAGGTTCATTATTTCAGTGCCTTCCAGGAATTTAGGGTCTGTGAATTGTAGGGGGTCATCTAGTCATGCAGAGTAGTGACCTGGGGGAGCTGAAGCTCCAGGGGGTGCGCTTTGATGATTGTTAGGGCAATCTCTGGCAATATGTCCTGGTTGGTGACAGTTGTAACAGAGTCTGGCATTAGGATCCAGATAAGCTGAACCAGGGCCACCTCGTTGGCCAAAGGTTCCACGTCCTCTGTGCTGGCCGCGTCCACGGCCACGTCTGCTGCCCCTATTGGGCTGGTATCTGGCAAACATTACATCAGCTGGGTTAAAGTCATCTTGGTAAAAGGTGTCTTTAACCGGTGTTTTCTTCGGTTGTTTTTCTTTAAAAACTTTTTCCGCATGCATAGCAAAGGTGGTATATTCATCCAGGGTACCGGTAGCAAAAGCAATGTAATGCTTTTCGACCCATCCCCTAATTCCAGGGAGGGAACCCTGGTGTATGGCATTCTTAAGTTGTTGTTTATAGGGGCCGGTGTCATCATCTGTTTCCTGGAGTCCACTATGTGTCTTAAACGTAGTGGTCATGCGGATTTTATAATCTTCAAAAGGTTCGCCGTCCTTCTGTTTGCAGCGAGTGATCTCAGAGTAGTTAGCCCGTCTTTTGTATTTTTGGGTGATTCTTTCACAAAGGTCGTTCAATTTTGTATTTAAGGCCTGACTACCTGCTGCTTCAGGCTGGCCATTTTGCTGCATGGGGTTAAAATTTCCTCTGACCAGGTGCCATTTGGGGCCGAGAATGGCCATCCACACCTGTTGAACTTCCACTCCGTTGAGGCCATAGGATTGTATCAGTCCTTTTACCAGGGCGATACATTCTTCCACATCCTCCTGTGGAGGGGGAATGTGGCTAGTGGCTTTTATTATGTCATCCTTAGTCCAGGTCCTAAAGACTCGCACTGTGTCAGGGTGACCGTCTTGACCTGCACGGGGGTTAGGAAGTTCTATGAGGGGAAAGAGATCATCTGGGCCTGAGTCGTCCTGACTGTGATGTTGTGTCAAGACGCTCATCCCTTTTTGCATGGTCGGCTTCCAATCACCGACTGGGCCTTGGCTCCGTGTAATCCTCTGTGAACGAAGATCATATGGAGGTGGAGAGGAAGGTGGGGTAGATGCGCCCCTATACTTTCCTTCCTCGTCTGCAGCCCCACCTGCAGCCTCTGCCAGCAGAGCAGCTGCGTGTTGGTAGGGGCCTGAGTATTCATTATCTTCTTTTCTTTGGTACATTATTGGGTTAGTACCTTCATCTGAACTTGCTTTTTCTTTCTTATCCCTACTTCCTTCTTCATTCTGTTCACGTCTTTGCTTAGCTCTCTTTTCACCTTCTTCTCTCTGCCGTGCTACTTTCATCCAGACCTTTGTCTGTTCAAATCCTTCTTTATTCATGACTTTCATTTTATCATTGCATTTTTCTCTGATGTTAAGTTGCAGTTGTCTGATGTCTTTACTGCTTAACCGTCCACTGAATTTGTATTGTTTAACCCAGTATGGCAGGGGTTCGACTGCAGTGTGATCCTCGCGCTGAATCACCCTCCAGTCTTTGCATGAGAGGTCTTGGAGGACCTTTTCCTTTTCTTTACTTTGGCTTTTACCCATTTTGAACTAAAATTTGGACTCAGTGGGGGTTTGCACCTAGGGTGGCCTAACACTGAGTTTCAGTTGACCAACAATGCAATAATGAAGTTATCTCTGTGGTGAGACACAAGCTTCTACCCTGACGGGCGGTGTCTCCTTGGATACAACCTTCCACAGAAACTTATTGCTCACTATTGTTGGCTTTGGTATGGAGTGTAAATACCTAGTGGTAATTACAGTCCCTCACACACTCACATTCACACCTTTTGAGATCTCTACTTATTTAATCCTAAACCCTTAGTAGACACACAGTCTGAAGACACACAGTCTTTATGAGGTCACACAGTCCTCTTTTAGGGTTAGAGACACACAGTCTTTTAGGATTTTAGACACACAGTCTATTTTAGGGGTCACACAGTCCCCGTCAGAGGTCACACAGTCCTCTCTAAGACACACAGTCTTTTATAGGCCTAAGCGCTCGCACACAGCTTTTTAAATTGAAAACATACTCACTCTCTCGGCGTTCAGGATACCCGTCAACCGTCAGACCCCAGCCGGTGGAGAGTACACCCAGGCCCGGAAAGGGTATACAATGCCACGGCCGCGGACTTTTTCCTGGTTCTCTCCCACCTGCTGGAGTGCCTCAGGTATTTTGGACTCCGGCTCGAAGGACCAAGTTAATGTTAGGTTTAAAACCCAAACATTAGTAAATCTGAAAAGAAATACGAGAGAGAGTCAAATATAGTTTTCACCTGCAGGGAGAATATTCATAGGCTGCTCAGTTACAAGCTCCTACAAACATTCTGAACAACCCAGAATTCTCGCTGCCTTTATTAGATAGGACCGCCCTGTTTACACGAGGTTTCAACTGATTAGGGAGGGGTAGAATAGGTCATAGGTGAAGACTGTTTCTTCCATATAAAGATAAAGGAAGCTCGCACAGCATGTTATCAACAGAGAACAGATGTGTCACATAAAAGAGAAACAACACAGGTTTGTGAGGTCAATTCAAACATGGGTCAACGTGGGGGTCGTCACCCTTCCTCCTTAGAAGGAACGTCATAAAGTTCAGGGTGTTGGCTGACTTGAATCTTCTGCTGCAGTCTGCTGCAGGCCAGAAGTTGGGAATAGAACATGGCATAACTTCTATACAATATTCTCAACAAACACGTAGAGAGACAAAAACAGAAGAAACAGATTAGGTTGGACATGTAAATCCCTTCAGACAGTAATAGGAATCACAGTGAGTGGTCAGATGCGCACCGAGGGAGGAACTTGACAGATCTCTGTGGGAGCGGGAGGGCTTTGCTGTTGCTTTAATCAGAGAAATGGGAACCAACACAAGATTAGCACCTCAGAAACATGAAAGCTAAAGCCAGAGACTCACACCTGAAGCAATCCATCACAAAACTCAATTAGCACAACTCGTCAGCTCTTGCAAAGCAACTGTTATTTAATCTAAAGATGAAAGTAGGAGCCTACTTCTGCAGATCCAGCAAAAGTACTTTTTTGTCATGATTGCGTCCAGTCATTATATTTCAGCAAACTTACACAATCTTTTTAAAACAGAAAGTGACAGAACTTGTAATGAAAAAGCATCTTAGTGTGCACCCTAATGATAGTAGCACTGCTTTTATGTCAAGAAGGAAAAATGTTGATGCTGTTTCTTTTTTGCCCGGATGACATTATTTAAAAGTGAGATTTCAAATATAGAAGAAAAAAGATAAAACGACACGCATCAAACGAAGGGAAACGACAACATGTTTGACATGTCATCCAGGTAAAAGCATGCCTCTGCAGTCACTTTTCCGGAGCAGGTGATTTGCATACAAAGCAGCCTCTTTCAGACTAGGGTCACAACCACTTGAAGAGTACATTCTGCTGGTGAGCTGACTGACTTCACTGCTTCATTTTTGTGGCAGCTGACATCACCCTAAAATCTTTGATTGTTGTAATCGTATGATTCATTTCCAGAGCTTCGGTTGACACAAACGGGCTGACAGAGGGCTGGAGCTGTAGGTGACAGTCTGTTGCATCAAAGGGAAAGTGCAGCAAGAGCTGCGTTTTTAATAGTACGCATATATCCCTCTGATGATAAGATCTTGATTTAGCTTTCATGCTAGCAACTGTACTTCCAGATTCCATCTTCTTTCTGTATTTGTCACTAAAACAAATTGGACATTCGCAAAGGTGTTGTTGATTTGCACATGACGTACACACTTTGCAGGATGTGATAAAGCAAGAACATAGTCAATAATTATAAACAGGGCTCCTAACAATAAACAAAATCTTCTTTTCCTTTTGGCTTCTCCTTTCAGGGGTCTCTTCCTCAGTCAAACCCTCTCTTTTTTATCCTCTACTCTAACACCAGACTTTTCTTTTTTCTCTCTTTCAACAAACGCACCTTCTTCCTCTCCTTCTTCTACCCACAGCTGTTAAGTTTCCACCAGCACCCTGTTGGTGAATAGCACCTATGGTGACAACCCCTGGTTTGGCTATCATAGGATTATCCCTATATTTGGTTTGGAAAAGATTCCATGTCAGATGCCGTTCCTGATACAACCCTCTGTATTTATCCAGACTTGGGACCAGCAAAATGGGACCCTGGATTGGCTTGGGCCCCCTCGTGGGTACATTTCCTAACACTAAAAAATGCAGGACACAATTGAGTAAAAACAAAATCTTCTGGCCATTTTTCAAAGTAAAAAAATCTTCTTTTTACTTTCTTTATTTTCATCTTATGAGATGGAGCATAGTCACCACTTTTCCCATAAAAACCTCAGTTTAACATGTCATCCATTCATTCACTGTTCACACTGCAAAAGCTGAATTCTGAAGCAAAAGACACGTCTGTTTCAAGAAGAAATTGTCTGATTTTCTGTCTTGCAAGAAAAACAATCTCATCAAGAAAGTTTTTCAGTAGCAAAATAATCTTAGTTTGAGAAAGCGTCTTAGTGACTGGAATACTTGTTTTACAATAAGAATTCTTAATACAATTTTTCCGGCCCCATTGGTAATTTTTTATTTTTTTAATTCTATTTTTAAAATATTCATATTTTTTGCTTATTTAAAGAAAGGTTTTCAAATGTTAACTTGTTTTGATTTATTTCTTGGGAGACTGTTTTTGCTGTGCAAGTATTGCTTCCACCTCTTGACAGAGTTGAGGTCGACTGCTCATGACCTGCTCTGTAGGCGGTATCGGCAGATAAATGCTTCTTGCTCTGAAGGGACTGAACAGTTTGGCAGAATTTCTTTAAGTCCTTCTGCATGGCGTTCCCAAACTCCTCAATGACCTAAAAATCCGTTCTGGATGCAGCTTGGACTATGCAACACCCATAAGGTGCAGTGGGACACACACAAACTTGACAAGACCCCATCAGTTTGATGGCATCCCTTACTCTGTGACAACCAATGAGCTTCAGGACTGATACCAGAGACCGTCTGTCCACTGTTTCAAATATCAGCCTGTCCACAATTGAGGTGGAAAAACATGGTCAACTACGACCATGGTTGTCCTCCTGCCGTCCTTAAAGCTCTATGTAATGCCAGACATTCCTTTTTTTCTCAAATACCAAATACATTTTGCTAAGTTAAAATTCTTATTTTTTCAGTAATATTGTAAAAAAAAAAAAAAGTTGAAAATTAGACAACTTCTAATAAAAGGCAAGTTACTTGGTTCTTTGATAGAAAGCATTTGAGAGCAAAGTAGTTTGTCTGCTTTATACCATTATTGTAGGTTATCCTATTACAATTCTATCCCAATATATCCTATATAATCATATTATAAAAGGATAAATAAGATAAACATACATATGGGAACTAAAACACTCCTATTGACTGGTAACTTTAAAAACAAAAGAATGGGCCCCCTTGGCTATTGATCAAAAATATTAATTTAGTGTGTTGATTTTAACTGAGGACTTGCTATTGTTGAGTTTTGCAAATTAATAATTTGAGTGCTCTGATAAGCTGCATGATGCCACAGGACCATTGCAGGCTCCTTGGATTATGAAGTATGAAAGAAAAACTGCATTTCAAATAACCTTTATCTTTTTCCTGTCAAAACGGAGTCCTTTGAAGTGTAAAATTTCCCTTAGAGTGTAAACAACTCCCTCCCATCCGTGACGTTTACCTCTTCTCTTTGTGCTTGCAATTTTCTACATGAATAAAAAAGCAGCTCCTTTCTCCCACTGGCTAAACCCCAAGTTGAGTGCAATTTGTTATAATATCAACTCAAGACCCCACTGGCAAGCATCATTAGTTTCTCTCTCCTGTGTCTAGCGTTGGGACAGTATGTGTAGCTAAACAATAAGGAGGTTTGGAATATTCCATGATTTTCTCTGGTATTTAAAGTCCCGCTCTAGTCATCTTTAGATCTATTTTAAAAGCATTCCCAGAGGTCTTTTAATTACAATTATGCCCTTTTCAACCAAAATCATAAAAACCTGTATCATTTTCTAGGACACAGCTCCTGTAGAGCAACAGGTGTTTCTAACTTCTAGTAGCCTGCTAGCAACTAATTGGTATTGAAATTTAGTTCAAACACATTAACGGTAAGTTAAATGTAATAGGGCACAGATAGCAGATGGTAATAATAATAATAATAATAATAATAGTAGTAGAAAATCTGTAGTTTTAGCATGAAGACTATTTAGAGAACTTTTAGGACAAGCTGCTAGCAAATAATTACAGTAATCCAGCCTAGACATAACAAATGCATTAATGAGTTTATCAGCATCACTTCTCCATAATAATACTTCTGATCCTAGATAAATTGTCTTGGTGAAAAAATGCAGTTTTACAAGCCTGTAATATGTGAGCCTTAAATGATAAATCCTGGTCAAATAAAACCCCCAGGTTTCTAACCGTGGAATTGGAGGCTATATTTACACCATCCAGGGAGCCTATCTGATCACAGAGTATCTCTCAGGTATTTAGGACCTTGTATAATGACTTCAGGTTTTCTGGGTTTAGGAGAAGGTAAGAAGTTGTCAACCAGGATGTCTCTAATGCAGACATTACGTTTCTCTATGTGGTCATTCTGGTCAGGTTTAATACATATATATACAACTGCGTATCATCAGCATAACAGTGAAAATTAATACTGTTTCCTAATTATGTTTCCTAAGATTATGTTTCCAGATTATGTTTAAAGCATAAACAGGATGAGTCCTCAGAACTGAGCCCTGTGGAACTGCGTAGCTTACTCAAGTGCAATGAGAGGAATGTCCACTTACATTAACAAACTAGTACCTATCAATTAAAAAAATGTTTCAAATCCTCTGATTCTCTGTCATGCTCTGGTTTCTGGAGTAAGATGCTGTGGTCTATAGTGTCACATATTGTGTGTTTACTGTGTCTAATGTGTTTAACACCTTGTCTGCAACTAGGTCCCCCTCAAAATGGCGCCCAAACTGGAGCTATCCAGCTGACCAGTTTATAGCAGCTTGGGCAATGAAATCAAAGTCTTACACTGATTTTTTTGTCTGCAAGTGGATGCATCAGAAAAGAGAGGAGCAGGGAGCTTGTGGCCCGTCCAAGGGTTTTCTACATTGTTAAAACAAAGCAATGAAAGAAAAAAGTATGTCAAACATCTTCTGGTAAAAACACACTTAAATGAACTTCAGCTGATCATTGCTTCCAGATGAATTCAATAATTAGACTGTAAATCTGACAGATCCTGCACCCTCTCGAGTCGGATGATTCAGAACTAAAACAGGAGTTTCTTCAGGTAAATGTGCTCTCAAGGTCAGATTCATAGATTAAACCCTTCAAGCTGGGTGTCACAACATATCATTCAATCCAGGACTCCACTTAATTTAGCTTCACCAAATGAAAATAAAAAACACTGAAGATTTGGTTTTTAGTAAGTGTCAATACGTTCTTTTAGATTTACTTCAACAATCTTTTGCACTTTTTTAAAAGCATTTTCAGTGGCCTTCTGCCCCTCCTTTTTCCATCACCTGATAAAAAATAACAAACAATATTGGAGCTAACCAGCCGTCGTTTTGAACCAGACAGCAGACATGGAAAGTGAAGCTTCATGGCTTTATCTTTCTACAAGTAGATGCATCAGAATGGAGCAGTAAGCTTATGGCCCGCCAGACATATTTTCTTCGTAAAAAATACTCTCTTTTTCAAATGACTTTTTTTTTTGTGTGCTCCTGATTCACAACAGTTTGAACAAAGAAATATTCAGAAATACAATTTTAAGCTTAATTTTCTTTAGATATTCCCACCACTATCAGAAAATTGCAGGAAAAAACACAATTAAAAAGACAATTTTTTTGTTTGTCTTAAATGATTTCAACTTTTGTCAAATTTCAGCCACCAGAAGAAGAACCCTGAACTTTGATCTTTGTTTTGTCTTCCCCTCGTTTTTGACAGTCGCTCGTGAAAGTAATCTTGTAGGATGGGAATGGAGAAAAAAAAGCAGTGACAGCGTGTAAAACTGAGAATCCTCTCCCTCTGACAGTCAGCTTTCTAACCTGATACCGCTGCTAGCTGTACACCTCTTCCTGCACTTTAGGTAGAGAGGCTGGCTTATAATTTCACACACATCGCTGTCATGAAAGATTGAGCATGTGGGAGTCGCTGAAATGTATTCATGCTCACAATGTAGAGGAAGCACGGGGCCACAGTAATGGTTGTCAGGCGCTGGTATGCCTCAGTGAACTGAAGACGACATTTTCTGTCTCACTGGCTGCAGGGATGTTTGAGTTATATAACCCTGCAGGAGGGCACAGATGAGAGCGTCACGTGTGACTCCTAATAAAATGCAATATTTAGTGTGTGACCGTGTGCTTCTTCTGTGATCGCTCTGGAAGAATTTGTTTATCCAGAATTCTACTGTAACACTGACTTTGTGTGCCTGAGTGTGCGTGTAGTTATGAAACCTAGTCAGTGTGACGCCTTTGGGTAAAAACAGCAACATCAAGGAGTATTTGGAGGGCGGGCATTTCTGTTGTAGTTTCTGCTGGAAGCTCAGCCGTGAGTTGACTTTCAGCAAAAAATCTGAGAAAAATGTCAAACTCACTTCAAAGTAAGGCAAACTAATAAAAATAAGACAGGTCTGTTTGTTTGTAAATATGACAAATATCATTTCTAAAATGCTAAATTTGAAATTATGTGCGCTCCAGTACAAACCCTCAGGTTCATAAAACTAATAGAGTTTTGTTCTTGTTCAAAATAAATACTCTATTAAAATTGCTGGTACATACACTGTATAGTCACTAGTTGGAAAATTGTTTTGTTTAACTTTGTTTTTTAGAACGAATATAAACACTAAAGCTATAGCTTTATTTTTGTAGAAACAAATATTTAAATTATTATTTTTTGTCTGCCCCTGATTTACAGATAATCAAATGAAGGATTACTCAGAAATGGAATTTCAAGCTTAATTGTCCTCCATCATCAGAAATATGCCATAAGAACATGTTAGAAACACAATTTTCATCAGAGTGGGTCTTTAAGGTACAGACTTAAAGGATTTTATGTTTGCTAATTCTGAGAGAAATGTTTGTCGTGTAGATAAAAGAAAAACAATGTGACGAGAATTAAGTGAATTAAAAAGAATTTTCACAAAGGTGCCTATTTTTCTAATTTTTGGGACATTACTTTGGACAGTCAAACAGTCACTTCTAGAGACCAAACTGAATGGAAAATGCTTTTTAAAAACCTATTGTTTAGATACTGTAATACCAAGTATGCACAAAGAAAAATTGCAAACTGAAAAGTTGTTGTGGAGCTCAATGACGCCTGATGTCAGGTAGGGGTGGTGGTCGACCCAAAACCCAAGTGAGACCAGGCTTTGGGGCAGAACTTTTTAAATTTTGACAAAATTACAAACCGGAAGGAAACAAAAAAAAGGAAGATGAAGAAGATCATCTACTGAAGCCGAACTGAAAACCAGACTCTTACATGTAGTGAGGACGATGAACAGAAGACAGCTGATAATCATTAAATGAAAACAGCTGTGAGGGTGTCAGAACCTGAAAACAAATCTAAGGGCACGACCCTCACATCATATAATTTAGGAAACCTGTGAGCTATGCTTTTTCTTAAACTTCTTGACCTTAAACAAAGATAGTGGAGAAATGAAGATCCTCCTGCTGCACAAATGTAATTCGCGATCAATGAAATTTGGCTGATGTAACAAGAGACTAATGTCTCTGACAAGGACATCCCAAGAAGAAAGTCAAGGACTGCTGCGCTTGCACTCTCGATAAGCCTGATCAACTTTGATCGTCTCCCATAAAACCCTAAAATGGTTCTTTGTCCCATCGAAGAGTGATGTTCAAGCAACGGCAGCGCACTGAAACATTATCCCTCAAACTCCCCGATAAAGCCCAAGTTCACTCATTCTGTCGTCGCTTCAGGCCTCCTGATCCAACATGTTTTCACTCTGACTTTTTTGATAAATAAAGCCGTGGCAACCGCAGAACTACTAGTTATCTCAGGGTGAGCTACAGCCCGAACAGTGATAAGATGTGATGTATGACGCAATTTATTATGAATAACGATTTCATGGCCGGCATGAAAAACCTTTAAAGGGTAAGTCCATCGGAGATCAATCCAGTCTTGTGATCTCAAAAGTAGTTAAGTAGTGACACATTCCAAGACTCCTCTTTTTTTTCTTTCTTCAAATCCTTTCTCTTCAGATTCCAGTTACTAAAGTGAAGCAGATGTTTCAAAGGAATTCGGACATCAGTTTTAATATTTTACAACAGTTCTGAACACTAAAGCGGCTAAAAGATGTGCTACTTGTTATTCAGACTCTGCTTTTATTCCAAACCATCACACACAAAAATGTGTTCGGTATGACAACATCTTTGCACTTTCCCTCTGTTATCTCAATCTACTCGAAGGTCATTTGCATAAATCGGAAAAAAACAGGAATTCAACCCAGCCGTTCAATCAGGATTTATCAAAAACACATAAATGAATTTTAAAAAAAAGTGTGCAATATTTCCAGCAAATAACTAAAAAAAAAAAAGATTCTAATCAAGGCCTGTTTGGTTGTTCGGGTGTGGAGGTTTGTAGAGAAGAGTGGCTGCATCTTACAGGTGTGTCTTGAGACTGTCATGCGGCCACCTTAAACAATGTCATTCAAATGGAGCGCAGCATTGATATTAGCATCTAAGTGTATCAAGAAATATTCATAAAGATAATATAGTGATGTACGGATGACACTTTTGTATGGTACCTTTGCACTACATCCAGGCTGCCTTTGATGAAAATGACCAAACCTTGATGAGGCATACAGGTGGCTCTCACAACATGTTAGGATCGTAGGTAACTTGGTGAACCAGTGTGCGCACATCACTTACAACAAGAGTGTGATGTTGAGGCACCATACGACAGCAGCGACAGTAGAAACACTTCACGAAACGCTTACTACACACACAACAACGTCCCTTCTAAGTGGCCACACAAGCCCAAAGGAAACTGCAAGACACACCTGCGCTCCCCTGACAATGTCGATGACACTCCTCAGGCCCAGAAAACCTAAAACCCTGCAGCCCCTGAACGAGTCAACCTCCCATTTATGCCCGTGCATGCAAGTATAAGGTGCGCTCCCTGATGCCTACTGACTGTGTACAAATGCTGCGTATGCAGGTGATGTGCAAGTCCCCATAGGATGCGTGGAGGATGCCTACACAAACTATGCTCTGATGTTCTCATTTCTGACCGCCAGGTTGTCACTTCAACAGCACTAACGGGCTCCTTGCCCAGTGGGCAGGGTTTGAGGGGGTTAAGAAAACAAGAAATTGCATTGTGGTTGCTTCCCTCCTGGTTCACCCTTACTTACCCTTACAAGAAGTCTTGCTGGTAAAAAAAAAAAAAATGTGCAGGAACATTTTCTGTGATGAACGATCTAGATATTTTGTGCGGGCCACCTGTGTGCCCTGTTTGACCGCAGAAAGCTCATATCTACTCATAAAGGCGGTTGTGACTAAGGCGAAACACAGCACATATGCCTCTATTTATTTATTTTTTTACTTTTTTACAGATAAAACCTATTAATTTACAAGGAATGTTTGTTCTGAAGTTAAAAGTCTTGTCTTCAAGCTTTCAAGCATAAATGAATCATCAGCAATTACCCTTGGTTTTTTATTTTTCAACCGCTCCACATGGCGGACATCTGAAGCATGTTGACCCTTGGAAATTGAAATAATCACTCAATCTGCAGCCCAAACAGAGAAGCATCTTCACAACTGCTAATGCAGTGCTCACTTTGCTTTCACAAGCTTTTTTTCCCCCACTTCAGCTGGAGATTTTTCTCCGTGTTGGCTATTTCAACTCACATTCTGGACTTACATGTTGCAATTATTTTCTGTAAGGAAAGCGGTGGTAAAAATTGATTACATAACTCTGAGTAAGCTTAGTGCAAAGGGCAATATTGTACAAAGAGCGACTATAACTCGATTCGAGTCAATGCAGTCGTTGCCGGTGCTGAGGTTGTACCGATCCCACTGCCCCTGACACTGCTGCAAAATGCAGTGCTGAGGCCGAATAAAAAAAGGCAAGCCTGGGGTGAGAATGCAGAGGGGCAACCAACTGAAACTAAGACTATGTGTGTGAGTGGAGATGAAGTGAAACCATTCCCAGGTGAGAGTAATAATATGAAATCCATTAACTCTCAGAGTAACTGCTGGACCAGTACTTGACACCAAGAGACCAGGAAACAAATAGCAGCTCTTCAAACAAATGGCACCACAAAGTATTATGAAAAGACTTTCTTTGTACTTTTAAAAAATCAATAACTGCAGGATCAAAATCATTTATATAAGTACACACACATTTATAGCTTTTCCTGTCTTCCTGTTATCTATTGCCAACAATTAAAAGGTAATTTCACTTTTGAAAATGGGGCCAAACAAATGATTCCACTTGAATTTATTGCTGCAATTCGTGCAGTTTTGCATCTGACATTTCATTCAGTAGAAATTAGAGCATAAAAGAATAAATAAATTACCCCTCTAATAGTTTCTGGGCAGGGTGGGGGAGTTACGGCGACTTCAGGGAGACCAGGGAAGCAATTTTCAAATGGATCGTACAGAGCTTGCTGTGGGTTTGAGGCGTGAAGCAGCCTATGTGCTAAACTTCCCAAATGGTGACTCCAACAAAGTGTCTGAGGAGAAGAATTATTGATCTGTGTTAACCATCCAAAACAAATTTAAATCCTTAATTAGTCCCGTGGCAGAGGGCCAAATGTAAATCAGACAAATGACTTGAGATTGTGTCAAGTTGTGGATAAAAAGCTCCCACACTGGTGTGCCGGAACAGGAATGTTGATGGTGTGAGAAAAGAGAAATCTGATTTCCTAAATAGACTTTTAGGAAGAGAGAAATAGACTGGGGACTGAATCTAAGCCATTAATGCAACTATAACATTACTTAGAGCTAAGCCAGCGCTTGTCTTGAATGTAATTTCTAAATTGGAGAAAAAAACCCAAACTTTTAAATCCACACTGGAATTTAATGACCCCGAATAAATAATTCCTAATCTACTCGCACATGGCTGGGCTGGCGTGCGTCCACCCTTCCAGTCAGAGGCGGTTTTACCTACGAACAATAAAGACGGTCGCCCTGAGAACAAATGAAAACATTGCCATGTTTTTCTTTGTGATTTTACACAACACACAAACAGCTGAATAAGTAAATGAAATGAAATGAAATGAAATGATGTTCAATAAATACAAAAAAATATATAAAATTGTACTTATATAAATAAAAGTAAACAAGTTACAAAGTAAATAACAAAGTAAAAAAATAAACAAACCAATGAAAAATGAATAAACTAAATTAAGTAAAAGAAACAAACAGAATAAAAAGTAAATAATTAACTAAGTAAACAAAACAGACAAATAAACAAATGCATGCAAAGTAAACAAACGGACGGACAAACAGACAGACCGACAGACAATAACACCAGTCTGTGGACTGCACTCAGGATTGGTCTGACTCTTCCAGTAACAGTTTTAAAGCATAGAAGAGTTTTTTCTAAGCACCTATTTAAGGTCCAATATGTCACAGAAGCGCCATCAACATTATTTGTACGATTGCACTAAAATATTTATTAAAAGGTAATTGATGATTTTGCCTCCAAGAAGACCAAAAAAGTCAGGTTTTAGATTTTTGTACATCTACACTTTCATGTGTTAAGGAACCATATGAAAGAACATAAATCATAATAATATGGAAAATTCCAGTCACTGAAATTAAACTTTATGTGGGGTTATGGACCCTGGATATTTGTTGGATTTGTGTTTGGTGTCCACTTCCTGTTTTATTTTGTTGTTGATTGTACTTTCTGTTCCACCTCTGTTTTCAGGTCTCTTGAGACTCCCCTCCTGGTGTGTGTTCTCTCCCTCCTTAATTGGCACACCTGTTTTCCATGACCTCATCCCCTCCTCCAGGTTATAAGTCTTCGTCTCCCCTGCACTGGTTGTCGGGTGGATTTTGTTCCTTCAAGGAATTGTCTACTGGTTTTTCGAGTACTTATTTTGAATAAATGAAAGACTTTTCATTTAAATTTGCCGTCTGCATTTGTGTCCGCACGCCAACCCTGACACTTTATTATAAAATATTGACTTTTTTATAGTCATATATTGTGAATATTTTATAATAATTGTTTAATACAATTAAGTTTAATAATTTTATTAAATGTTAAATCAAATAAATAATACATAGCACTATAAAAAATGTGAAAGTGAACTGAATTGATGCTTTATTTAACTTACCGTCACTATAAGTATATATGTCGCCTGTGCCAGCTCAGCGACGCTTTGTCGAATTACCGTGACAATGTGCCGCACCACATATCAAATAGTCTGTTTTTTGTGAAAAAGCAATCTAAACCAACAAAAAAACAAGAATAAAATACTAAAAACCGATTGAATATTTATTTCTTGTGACCATGGTATAAGCGGGATAGTGCCTTTTGAAGTGTGCATTATCAGAAATTAAAACATGCCATGAAAACCTGTAAACCGTTCGACACGATGCAGAAGTGAAATGTAATTAATTAGCGTTAACAAATATTAACTCGCTAATCATTTTTTTCACGTTAGTAAACATGTTAGTATGTAGTTTACATACAATGTTTTTTTTTCACCTCATTGATTTCTATATTCTTGCTCACTTGTGCGTTTACTTATATAGGTAATAAAATAACATAAGTAATATATTATGCTTGTGTGTTTGTATCTTTACTGTGTTTGAGTTTCTGGGGGCGGGGCCTGAAAGGGGCGGTCTATTTTTTTTTTTTTCTTAGAGCACCAAACTAACCAGGACGGCCTCTGCTTCCTGTTTTTTTTCCACTCACTGAGGCAGCTGACTGTCCAAAACGCCACCAGTGTGTTTACAACAGACTTTGAAAGAAAAACTGCAAAAACATAGAAATAGCGATTAAAAAAAGAACCTTCAGGCTGTGTTGTCAGGACAACGACATGGTGCCCGCCTACCTGCAGTCCAAACCTGCTGGAGTGAAATATGTGCCCACAGCATGTGACACCCATTCAAACAATTAACCGCCGCTTCTGTTTGAACATTTGAGCGCAGCGGGATCAGACCTCTGATTTTGACAAATGCCAGGACTGCGGTAAATCTTGCGTGGAGACGCTACCTGTCCACAAACTGACAAGACACAACTTGCAAATTGATGCAACCTGACATGCTATTAAAGCACTTTGGAGCCAGGGGTTGCTTTGACGTGAAAACAACCAGAGCCAGCCAGTCGGCCCATTTAATCAAACCCTCAGAGGTTTAATAAATGTTCCTGCCAACTTTCATAAATGGGGATCAATTATAATTGATTTCACAGTCTGATACATTTATTAAAGTGACATCCATTTATTCACATGCTTACCTGCCATCAGCTCTGTTTGCTGAGACAAACCCAGGTAGCTCAAATTCAATGCATCAGTGTCGCACCTTCTTTTTCTGCGCTCAAATATTTGCAACGCCAAAAGAGACTTAATTTTCTTAACTTCAGCTGTTGAGATAATTTTGTCATTTTCTGTCGACGTGAAATGAAGCAGTGCATGAGTAACAAAGACAATTCCCCCCCCAAAAAGAGAAATAAATTAGTTTAAACCTTGTCACATTAGCTCCAATTCAAAAAGCTGGCATAAAGCGTTAGATAAGAGCCTTTTCTGTGAGGAAAAGGAGATCTGGGAAAAATAAAAGTATAGCATGTAGAAAAAGACCCGAACACGCCTCAAATCTGTTTTTTTTTTCAAATGCCTATTTTAGTCTCCTTGCAAAGTGAAAGATTTCTTCAGCGGAACAATCAGCAACCTCACCATAAAATAAAGAGCAGCAATTTTGTGTTTTGTGTTCCAATACTGTTTTTAGAGATCAAGGTATTCACATGATATATTATTGATTATTAACATTACAATTATATTCTTATTGTGATCTAAGTTTGTACATTAAATAATGACCTGCCTAACAGTATTCGTGATGAGTTTATTGGCTCAGACAGTTAATGATCTAAATTGCCCTTTAATTTCTGTTTTTAACAACCACATATACTGTCACCACATTAAATTAAGCAAAGAGGACTCATTTTCACTTTCTAAAAGGTGATTTTCTTTCTTTTTCCCTCAGGAGTGAACCAGGAAGTACTGGCTATTGCCGTTCCACCATCTACGTGCATGAAGTTGGTGCAACGACACCACAGTACTGGATATACACTGCTCTCCCGACCAAGAGTTCATGTTAATGAGATGCAGACCCTTTATTCTGCCTTGTGAGCTAGCTGTTGCTGTCATCCCTGCAGTTTCCACATTCCACAGGACGCTAATGCTGAAACAGCTGTCTCTGTGCTACTGGAAGCCTTAAACAACCAGCAGCGGGTGAACCCACATGGTGTACAGGTTATTGCAGGGGACTTCAACCAGGCAACAAGCCTCAAACAGATTCTACCACAAGTTAACCAACATGGGGCTCCCATCAGGCTCCCACCTGCTCATGGATAACCAACCCCAACAGGTGAAACTGTGTCCACTCTTATCGTCAGTCTAAACTCTCAGCAGCGGCTGAGTGCCAAATCCACTTCTGTAAGTTCGACTGTAGTCCCACCCACCCCGGAAACATCACTGTCAAAGTTACTGACGGCACAACAGTGGTGGGACTGATAACCAATGGCCTACAGGAACGAAGTCCAGAAACTTGGAGAGTGGAGTACTTTAAAAAACCTGCCACTGAACACCTCCAAATCCAAGGAACTCATCCTGAACGTCCGGCAGAACAGAACCGCCCACGATTCCCTGAAGATAAATAGCGAACAGGTGGATCAAGTGGAGCCCGTCAAATTCTTCTGCGTCCGCATCTCTGCAGACTTCTCCTGGCAAACCAACACCTCAGCCCTGATCAAAAAGGCTCAGCAGCAGCTACACTTCCTGAAGGTGCTCAGGAAGCAGCAAATCCACCAGAACCTGCTGGTGACATTCTATGGTTCCACAATTGAGAGCATGCTGAGCAACGTGGTGCCAGTTTGGAGCTCCCGCTGCACGATGGCTGACAGGAAGAGACTGCAGAAGGTGACCAACACAGCCCAGAAAATCATCAGCTGCCCTCTGCCCACAATAGCCTCCATCTATACCATCTATACAGAGCCAGAGAGGACCACACTCACCTCTCATCTCTTTTAACTGCTGCCTTCTGGTAAATGCCACAGAGCCAGACCAGCAAGGACAAAAAGACTTCTTTCCAAAAGCTGCTACTGCACTGAATGTCAATTTCAAACCATAAACCATCCAATACTTGGACATTCCACTGCAACTCTAGCACACTTGTCCTCGCATATTTTCTTATTTCTCACACATAGTTTGATGTTTGCACATTTATTTGAAACTTTTTCTTTCTCTTTATTTTCTATTTGTCTGTGTTGACCATCTGTACCTGAATTTCATTGTACCAAGTATAATGACAATAAAGGTGTTCTATTCTATTCTATTCTATTCTATTCTATTCTATTCTATTCTATTCTATTCTATTCAGTTTGTTATGTTCAGCACATATAAACACATATATGACATTTTTTGATTAAGAGTAATAATAATGGTATCAATTACATGTGTACATATAAATATGGAAGTGGATCTTCTTTCCTCATTTAATTTTCCAATCAAATCATCGCTAATGATCCATGTATAATTACATATTTCTTTTGTTGGACTACTTTAGTCTTAATAGTATTAATTGATTGCTTTTAATCGACTGCTTACTTGAAATAAACCAATTCCACTAACTTATCTATATAAACGTGTAGGCCTGTACATTAAATATATATATATATATATATATATATATATATATATATATATTAATTAAATTGATTTTATTCTTGCTAAGAGCTCATATATTTTATTAGGTCTAAGCAAACTGTTTTATGATTGATAGGTGGACCTAGAATGGATTTGATGCTAAAAAACTGTCAGATCACTTCTGGCATATTCTCTGAATTAACTGATTCAGAGAAATGCCTCTGTCACTGTTAGTAGATCAAGTTCATCTGCAATAGCTTTCAAATGCTAATTTATTTATGCTCGTCCCTGAAAAAGATTTTTTTCAACTCAGTCAAACCATAATGAAGTAATTACAGATTTGATCTGCAAAAATAACATTTACAGAACATTCTTTGCTGTTGTAATTACTTTAGTTTTAATCTCATAGGGGTGTTTAGCTGTAATACTCTTCTATTGTGTCCAGTATTCATTATTTCTATTGTGCTGCTGTTTGCTCAGTCAAACATTTTTCCAATAGTATGTGGACTTACAAGGAAGTATTAGACAATCCTCTATTAGGAATTACAATCCCAAAACCTGTGCTAGCTAGTCAATGTTTAATTGTTACTGATTGAATGCCCAAAATAAAACCCAGATTTTTTTAACACCTCATTGGGATTTTATTTTTGATTAACCTGTAAATCGAGTGTTCCTTTTGAAAGCCACGTAAGAACCGTGAGAGATAAAAGATGGATTTTCAATTTGAGAAGCTTAATTTAAATCAAGTCTGCTGCACAAGCATGGACTTTCATTAGGGAGAAAAAAACAAAACAACAAGAAGTTAATGAAGAAAAAGAGTCTGCTGGATATAAAGTATCATTACATCCCCTTTCTCCAGTAAATCAAGTATAGCTAATATTTTTGACAAAAAGAACGCCGTAGTCTTGCATTATAGATTCGGTTTTGACATTTAGTATACCATAATTTCCACACTTTATGGCACGCCTAATTTTCTCAAAAAAAAAGACAGCGTGGCTTGGAATCTAGAGCGCTTTATTTGTGAATTAATTCGT
The DNA here is from genome assembly GCA_014656515.1 of Oryzias celebensis. Taxonomy (NCBI): domain Eukaryota; kingdom Metazoa; phylum Chordata; class Actinopteri; order Beloniformes; family Adrianichthyidae; genus Oryzias; species Oryzias celebensis. The sequence continues at coordinate 76,419,807 of BNCR01000012.1, forward strand.
ATCTCTATTTCCATTGTGTCATCGCTGTTTACACATTTTAGATAGATAGATAGAGAGAGAAAGACTTTATCGAACAGAAATTCATCTTTCAACATGGCAGAACACATTAAAATTCAGTTCTGAAAATTAAAATTCTTAAATGAAAGAATTAAAATGACTTAAATGGTCAACTGTAACAGGCTAGTGTTCCATCTTTAGTGATATTTCTCAGGTTACAGGTATTGTGAATACGCTAATGTGGTTAACATGTAGCTTGCTATGAAAACGTTCTCGTGTTCCAGTGAATGCAGATAAAAACGTTGACTGACTGATGAACTTATCTCTGACTCTTTTTTCCTCGCTTAATGTGCCTTAGAGTTTGGTGCATTTTATATATATATGTAAATGTATGACATCATTTCAAAAATAGACCTTTTTATTGACTTTGCGCTTTACGATCCAGTGGACTCTGTAGTGTAGAAAATACAGTAATTTGCTTATATGCTGAAAGCCTTCACACTTTTTATTATTCTTAATAGCGCAAGTACATTTTAATATGTAAAAATGACACAAACTGACAAAAATTGACCTGACATAAAGCTTTTTGGTGTCACTCAATTTTTGAAGATTCACAGAATTTATTTAAATCAGCTGATGAATTATATGTGGTAATTTTTTTTTAAACCATAGTGGATAATTGTGATGAGCAGGAATTTTTAAAATATCCTGTTTTGATTTACACCTTTAATCAGTGTTACCAGATCAACTAATAACTGCATAATATTCTGCCTGAGAAACATTGAGATTGAATGAATACTATTTAAATATAATTATTAAAGAAGCCATTTTCAAACCCATTCTTTCTTATTTTCTGGTAAATTTACATGAACTAAAGCACTACCAGTACACTTTCTTTCTATCTTTTTTTGAAATATATACATTTTACACTTGACAGTGTACCTTTCTCCACTCTGCACATTGCACGCTTTATTTTCTTTTTCTCACTTTCCTGAAGCAAAGTAAGTCCGACAACTGTGAAACAGATGGTTATTTCTCCCAGAGATGCTCTGACCTTTGAAAAGCAGACTTATGACTGGAAGGACTCTGGTTTGAATGCAAAGAACAAGAAGAAAAAAGACAGAAACTGTCTCTTTTTCTTCTTTAAGTAACATGCAGATGCTCATGGGAAAGTCAATGAACACCCTCCTCTGCTGCAGCAGCTGATTGGTGGCTCAAAGGTTTGAACGTGTGCATCTAATTACAAAAGAGCTAAATCATCCCCGACGCCGCCTTTCCCTTTGGCTCTCTGAAAAGGTGCTGCTCAGAGTTACTCATGTGAGAATTTAGCAGATGTGGCATCCAAAGGCTCATCAAAATACTTGATGAATCTCGAGAAAAGATTGTGGTCGAATTCAAGTAAAAAAATAAAAAAACATTAACAGATGCTCAGCCTGACTTAGTTGCAAAATGTGTGCAGGCCATTTCCAAAGACAGAATAACAGCAGTGCATCTTGTTTATGATCTTAGCAGTGCTGTAAGGTTAATGGTGTGGGATGTTGTGCATCTTCCGTCAATTAATTAGAGCTGGACCAAAGTCTGAGCTTGCATTTTGCTGCTGTGCTTATTAATATCTCACAAATAGAAATGGTCTTAGATCTCACAATAACCACCATGGAAAAGGCACGCCTTCTTGTGAGTTACCCCAATGTTCCACCCTTGAAGTTTGTAGAAAGAAAGAGTCAAAGTGTCTTACAATAATTAAATTAGGTCTTCATGTTGATCTATGGCTGTAGGCAGGAGAAAAGCATCATGTTCTATTCAGTCTCCATGCATGGACCTCACACTGTGACCGTTCAACTGACCAGTGGAGGACCGTGGAAAACTCTGTCTTTGAGCTCCATCCATTGGTCAACATGGATAACTGCATCCACAATTATTTCAGTGCAGCTGTGGTTAGAAACCTGACGCTCTATTTTGAATTTGCCGTCATCCTTTTGGACAGTTTTCTTTTTATATTATATTTTTTTTCTGGAAATTCAAGTTTCTTTGTGCCAAACAAAAGTCCAGTTCTTTACCATCCTTTTATATTGCTTCAGGCAATCTGGCTTGACGTATTAAAGAACCATTTTTACACTTGATGAACTGACGGATAAGAAGTAATCTACATGCTGTACTGTACTGCAGCCGATTAGATCCCACACATCACTCCGAGGGACTTTTCATTTTCCAAATGAGTTATCCCGCCTGCACAAATGATCCAGCCGCATGACATCAAGTGTTAAATAAGCTTTGGACCAAGGCTATCCATTTTATTTTGCAGCTGCGCTGTAATGTGTACTCCACCATAAAAATCATATTTTCTCTGCAATTCAGGTAAACGATCTCTGGGGATATTCATGTGCCTATTTGACTTTCTAATAGAGGACTTTTAAGACATGCAGATGGCTCCTCAAAAAGGACTAGGGCGGCCCACTCGAGCGCATCCTGCCATGACAACATTTGTCTCTAAAAAATGCATTAGAAATGTGATGGTGGCAGGATGCTTTCCAAAAGAAAAAAAATCGAGCAAAACACCTCTTTTATATCGTTTTCTTTCTCCGGCGGTCCAAGTATGATGCAATGGGCTGTAGATAAACATTAGTGTCAAACTGCGCATGTTTCATTATTTTTTCTGATTATTCGAGACTGCTGATTTGTCATGCAGAAAAGACACAATTATGTGCGTCTAGATTGTTACAGAATTTAAATAAAAAACTCTATTTAATGGGAGGACTTGATTGCAACATATCTATTTGAATATCCTCTTTTGCATTTTGCAAAACATCTTAAAGACCTAAAGAAAAAGCAGCACAGACTGAGAAGTGGCACATATGAGCTGCAGCAATGTAGGAAAAGGGTCATTAAAGCAAAATTCTGTGTCTTAAAACAAAATGCAACTATTTGGTTCTTGATCTTATGAAACAAATAAATTACAAAGCAACACATAGTGAGGAAGAAAAATTCGTTTAGGGTGTCGGTTCAGCAAAAAATTCAACACCCAGACTAAGGCCAACTCCAAATTGCTTCCCTACCCCTCTGACTCCTCTCTATTGCTCTTAAACTTGACGCCCTGGATGTGGGAGGAGCTACTAACTTATGTTTTTAGCTTGATCGCTACAAAAAGCGATGTCTGTGTTTATCTCATGTACAATGCCTGGAAGACACGGATGATGTTGAGAGATCAGGTTTATTTATTTTGAAGAGTTCTACAAAACATAGGTCACATCTCCATGTTTGGGTTTGATCATTCAAGGATTCTCCCAGAGCAGTAAGCTTCACTCCTGCAGTGAAAGCTGCATCTGGACGGCTGCTCCTACTGTGTTTCAGTTTCTCTTTGACTGAGATTGAAGGCTTGCTGTCCTGCATTACACCAAGAGGGCAAAAATAAAAAGAAGAGTATAGTTAGTGGATGATTTTTATTATTGTCTTGATAAATATAACAAAAATATGATAAAGTTCAGGAGGTTTGGGCAGACTGCCTTCCCATCCTGAACTGCCAGCTAGCTTTTTGGGAGCCGGCTTGGTGAGAGCGATCGCTTCAGCTCCATGGGCCTTGTGGCAAACAGTAACAGTCCAAAAAAAAAAAGTGCCAAAAATGTTCGTTTTTAGTAGTTACGTGTCCATAAACTCTGAAATTCTGCAAACTGAATTTGTGATAATAAATTTGCTCAATGGAAACACTACAATTTTGAAAAAAACAACGCCTTTTTATTGAATAAAATTGTTTGCGCTTGGAGGAGGTGGTTTTTGGGGTGTATCGAAATGGACAAATTTTGCAAAACAGCAATGTTCTCATGGGTGAAAGCAGGGGACACCCCTGGACTGGTCACCAGTCTGTCACAGGGGCCACAGTCACACACTCATGCACGCTCACATCCACACCTAGGGACAATTTAGAGTGACCAATTACCCTATGAAGCATGTTTTTGGACAGTGGAGGAAGCCTGAGTCTTCGGACACAGGGAGAACATGCAAACTCCACACAGAAAGGTTGCCCATTGGTGACACTGTTTCAAGTCTCCCAGCTGGGACTTGAACTGGGAACCTTCTTGCTGTGAGGCGAGAGCGCTAATCACTGCGCCACCGTGCGGCCTCAATGGAAGCACTTTTCGAATAAAAAGCTTTGACTCTTGACAAAGCACTGCTGGACCTCTTGTATATCATTAAACAGAAAAAAATGTCCCCCTGCTTATTAGAAGGGTTATTTTTAATAGGCTTGAACAGGCTTCTCACATGTATCTGTGTCTGGCTCATTTACATAGATTATGAATGGCCAATGGTCAACGCTGCACGCACGCCACAGAAGCTGTGTCGTCACCCAAATGCTCCTGTTTTGTAAATATACTTCAAAAAATACTAATTCTCATCTGTGGCTGTGGTTTCTGAGCTGGTTTGTGCTTATTCGCATTATTATGATTTAATGGAAACAGTGTAATTGCAAAACAGTGTTTTATCGACATTTCTAGAATGTCAATAAAGTTTTGCGCATTAGTGTAATGGAAACACAGCTGAATTAGCATTTGAGTTTAGCTCTGTGATGCACCACACTTTCTGGTGAGCCTTTGGCATTTACCAACAGATGGAACGTCAACATAAAGAGATGGCTCCCTCTGTACTGGGATGTGTACAAAAGTAGCATCTGTGTTCAGGTTTGAACTGATAGAGTTACAGTGAGTACAGGTTAGCAGAGTGTCGCTAGAGGCAGGAATCCATGGTCTAGTGTGGTTTGATAAACCATACACTTAGATTTTATAGCAATGATCACACAGTCATGTGTGAATTGGGATGGATGCTCACATCCTTTGCAGGTTAGGTTTTGCCAAAGAATGTGCAGCAGCACAACTCAGTGCACTCTCTTGAGCGCTCTTCATGCAACAGCATAGGGCTGCGCTTGTTTTTGTCTCTGGTTTGAGCAAAGAAACAGGCAGTGAAACAAAGGGAGGCAAACTCCCTGCCTGGTCCCCAGTGGAAGAATACAGAGGGCTCAATACGCTGCCTTATTTTAAATCAAAATGTGCTAACATTTCTTTGAACCTCATCAATGCTGGTCTTTTTCTTGCTGCAGTAGGTGCTGCACGCTGCAGTGCACCACAAGGTAAGTACTCATTATTATCATTACAGTGCAGCTGTTAGTAGCTGGCCTTGATCTCAGATGAGTGGGGTGGCTCCATGACTCAGACGTGCTTTTTCCTGACAAAAATGACCCTGCTGTAATCTTGTTTGACTAAAATGCAGGCCAAATAATTTTTCAAAAACAATAGAAAACAAGAGCCTCATTTGCAGAATAGTGAAGTTTATTTGTGCAACATATTCCTGCAAGCTTTTCCCAGAAATTGTTTGCTCAATGTTGCTGTATTTGTTTAACTGCTTTCGTTCATTCCTTTCCAATTTAAAAAGTCAGATTCCCTCTTCTTTTAAGCTCATAGATGAACTGCACATTTATTTTTTTAAGTCAACTCTATATCGATTGTTGCAAGCAGTAGAGCTGCATCACCACCCTATAACCCCTTACACCTAAATGGAATCAATCCAGAGCACCTAAACGCATCACTCAACATCTACCAAACATTCCCAGCAGACCTGAAATGTACATTAGCCTGGGGAAATATATATGTCTGGATATCCTCACTCAATTTTGTTTTGTTCCAAAGTTTTAGTATATTGCTTTCTCGCAGCTGGTCAAACGTGCACAAAACCCTCACAAACCTGCTTTTCTCCAGTCCCTGCACTTTTTTTTATCCAAGTGAAAACCATAAATCACTATTGGGTTCATATGACAGTTCCAGCCATGCTCTATCACATTACTTTGGGAAGGCATTATAGTTACATGTCCAAATATCCCCAATCCTAAAATTGCTGCTTGGTTTTCTTTGTTTGCTTTTCTTCTGGGCCTCACTGGATGTAATCATGGTTTTAATCGTGGCTAGTTGGCTCAGCAGCAGTGAGTGTCCGAGCCCAAGGCGGTTCATTGTTTTCTTCTGGGTTTCTTTTGCACCATAATCATTTTGTGGCATGTTTTCCAATAGATTCCTTTATAATGTCTTTTTCATTTTAAAAAGTTTAATTCCTGCAAATCCAATGGTAAAAATACACGTTTGACCTTGCTTTTAACAAAAGAGTCAAAGCATGGAAAGTTACCAAAGCACATGCTCATTTGAAACTCTGGAATGGGCCTAAGAAGCTATCTCTGTTGCTTCACAAGTAAACAAACGAGAATAGTAAGAATAGACAAAAGTAAGAATAGTGTACTTTGTACACACCCCAAGTCACAAATTAGAAAAAAATGGAACATTTTGAAGATATTTTACCAGTAAACACTGAGAAGTACAAAGTAAGAAGTTCATATCATATTATATGAGGATTGGTGGTTGTGTGGTTTTGTGAAGCCCGCGGTGGGAGATGGATTTCAGCTCCTTGATGAGCTGGCGTTTGCGTTTTCTTTAGATTATCCTTCTTTTTTTTGTCTGAACTCTCTGTAGATGGTTTGGTCCACACTCAAAATCCAACTGTGAAAGCCAAATGCTGCCAAATGATCCTGGTCTGAAGTGAAGAACATTATTCATCATCATTGTTTTTTCAGTATTTAATAAACATTTCTATTCTTTGATTTCAGGTGCATAAATGCATGCTCTATTCTAAATACATCTTTATCATAAATGCATGCTCTATCATACATGTAACATCTTAAATACATGTTCATTTAAATACACCTCCACCAAGTCCTTGCAGGCTCCTTAGACTCATGCAGACGTTTTGGTACATTCACCCTTATGATGTAACAGGGGAAAACTGTCTGCTAAGTTTATTTTTGAAGAACATCTTATTTTTTTCCCATTTGTTGCTGCAGGTTGATGTCAGATTTGCACAGGGATGATTCTGAGCTTCTGTCCTTCTCCTATAACTTTTTAGATGACTTTTCACAATGCAAATGCTTTAGTTTTTTTATCCAATAAAAACATTTTTAACAGATTTTTCTGGAGCATTGAAAGCTAGTAAATGTATATACCTTGTTAAATCCTATGACGCAACCTTTTTTAAAGCCTTTTATCTATTTAAATCCTTTGACCAGACATAACTGTTGTATAGCAGATGTAGCTTGTACTTGTAGTCAATAATTCTGTTTGTTAAAGTTTCAGTTTCACTTAATGTTCCTGTTGTTTCAGAAACGTTTCTATCTGTTCCACATTGGCATTGCTTGTAAACGTGTTTTCGTCTGTTTCTGATTCTAGCCCCAAAGTTGAGAAACCAAAACTGCAGCATCAGTACAAGTCATTAATAAATGTGATTTATGGATATGAATCCCACTGAGCAATGACTGTCTGTGGCTGTACACACTGTGGCTAGGTGACCCAACAGTCTCATTTGGCCAATTTAAAGCCTGTTTTCTAGGTTGTTGCCGTTTTGGCAGGATATGATGTAACCAAACCTCTAAAAAAAAGAGTAAATAGGCAGAGAAAAACAAGCCTGACAGTTGATGGAACACGCATGTGAGGCAATATCCAGTCAGAAATAAGCATGCCTCTGTCTGTTGATATTTAGACTAAAAATGTAATTTTTTTACTTGGCTCATTTCACTTTGCACTTAGCCTTTGTGACAAATCTCTTGGTGGTTACTTAGTGAACTGACGTATACTTTAATTACTTTCATGAGCATCAACCCTGAAGTTTAGAGGTTTTTAGCCCACCTCTAACATTCTGGCTTTTCAACTATGTTTTGTTAAGAGCTGATAACCTTAGACTTACACTTTGGCGCTATGGATGTTGATTAAACTTGATTCTGTCATTGAGAAAGGATTTGTTAGAGTTAAGAAACCAAACTGCAACATCATTGAATGACAGTAATAAATGTAATTTGTGGATATGAACTCGACCCCAGCATTGGTTCTCCTGAGGGACAAAACACTAAAACCTGCCAGTTTCTGCTAATCCGTTTGGCTGAGCTTGAAGAAACAAAAGACATTTCCACAGCCTTGTTTTTCTTTCTTTTTTTTGTTAGTCCAAAAAAAAAAACAGAAAAAGTCATTAAATTCCCACTCCAAACATATTTTGATCTGCTTTCAAAGCGCTCCCAGTGGTCATTAATTCATGTCTATGGTGTTTTTAGCCAAAATCAAAAAACCTGTCATTCTCTGCGGCATAGTTTCTGCAGAGCGGCAGGAGTTCTTTCAAAATTTGCCTCTTTATTATCAATGGGACTATTGGCACAGAGTTTATCCGTTTACACACTCTCCCTCTAGCTTACACCCCCTCACAACCCCAATCTAACAAAGCGGCGAGCAATTTTGGAGCTATCCAGCCAGACAGTTTTGAGCCAAATGGCAGTTTGGTCAGGTGAAGCAAGGACGCACATGGATCTTTTTGTCTGCAAGGAGATGTATCGGAATGAAGCAGCGCAGGCAGCTTGTGGCTCGTTGTAGTAACTTGTACGTCACAAGTACAGGCTTTTTTCACATGTATTTTTGCTTCTGCTCCTGATTCACAATGATTTGAACAAAATTCTCAGAAAGAACAATTTAAAGCCTAATTTTTTAATATAAGTCCTTTATCTTAACAAAAATGCCACAAGAACATGTTAAAAACACCCAAAACACCTTTTTCATCTAAGTGGGTCCTCTGTTGTTGCTCCACTAGGGGGCGGTTTTCAGTGGGACTTCACAAACCGCAGTGAAAAGGCACTGCAGTCTCCAAGAAGGGAATTTATTGGTATTTACATAACCTCAGAAACCTCTGCCGTTGTTCTGTAACCCTCAGCGAAGCAGATTACTTTGTTACAAACAGGTTTAGGATGCCTGGGTGCAGAATGTTCAACCCTTCTGTCATGTACAAACAGGCCAGGTATCAAGACTCAGGCCCCGTTTCGCCTCCACAGGGCAAAGGGGATTAGAAAGACAATCGGCTAAATATACTCACAGTTATTAGGGTATCCTAAACATTACTTTACGAGACATCATAAAGCAAAAGGGAAACACACAGAACCACTTAATGCTCCATAATAAACCATTTTTTTTGGTGGTTTTATTTTCCTTGGATGGTTGTCTGGTTATAGAATGCTCATTCTCAGCTGAAAAGCTAAGAAGTAATAATGTTGTTGCCGTGCACTGTTAGCACTTAGGCAAATGCTAAATTATTTATCCTCCACCGTTGCTGTCAGATTTAATCTACTCCGTTTAAGCACTCAAACACAACGAGGCTGCACGTTGCTTAACGTCTGCAGGCTTTGCAGCAGCGGTGCTATTGACGGTCAGTGCTTTTTTTTTTGTGTCGGCTAACTTCCCTCCAGGCAGAAACAAGTCCAGTCCCTCAGGTCCCCCTTCTGAAGCCTGTAAAGTCTGCCAACGCGTTTCCTTATTGACATAATCAGGTTGAATGGTGCTGATGCAGTGACATTCGCAGTAATAGCAGGCTGATAATCCTCACACAATTGCTTCTTTTCCTTCACACTACAGGCAAGGCCATGGGGGGAAACACTACGCTTCTGCAGACAATCTGCTGCTCACCAAGTGACCGTGAACATGATAGCCTAGCCCTCACTCTTTAACTTCTATTACCCTGTGGAAAATGGCAGTCCTGAGAGATCCCACTATCTGAGCTGAGCTGCTTGATATGGATGGGAGGCCTGGCAGAAATTAAAGCAAGAGCTCTCTCCAGTGGTGGCAGAGAAAATTTCTCCTGGAATTCCGGGTTCCTTTTTTGATTCATCTGATCCGTAAAAACAGCAATTGGGCCTAATGTCTTTTTAAGACTTTGCAGATTTCCCTCCATCGTAGACCTGCAGCAGAACAGCAGTAAACATCACCATCAGATACTTAGAGCTCAAGCTTTCATATGTCATACAGCACAAATGTCTATGAGATCCCATTGTTTCACAGCCTGAGGTAATCAAACCAATCGTTTTGTTTCTTCAGGCTAGATGTTTTTTGGGATTAAAATAAAAATGTTTATTGTGGCTATTCTCATTTTTGCTTTTCTAGAGATTGTGAGTGCTTTGGTACATTTCTGCATTTAACTCACTGTCATCCAGCACCCATAAGGGTATTAAGAAGCCTTAGTGCGGAGCCAAATCTCATTAGTTGGTGCATTCTCCGTCAGGCGTGACAGTAATGCAGGGAAATATTACTGCAAAGTAAAGAAATGTCAATCACTGCAGTATTGCCACACAACTGTCACATTTAAAAGCAAAGCATTTTGGTACTTTTGGGGTAAAAAATCAGAATAAATGCAGCACAAAGCAAAAGATTTCCAAGAGTGTAGATGCAGCTTTTGTCCACTAGCTGAGATTGAAGGGGAAATGGGGAAAAAAAAAAAAGCAAAAACTGGAAGCGCTTTATTAAACTAAAGTGACCGATTGAATACCGAGCAGACCCAAATGAAAAAACAAAGCTTGATGTCTACAAAAAAAGATGGAAACCAAATAATGCACCTGTTTAGATATATTTGCATGCACACATACTTATTTTAGGAAGTGACTGAACAGAAATGTGTTTAACATTTTATTATAGGAGTAGAAATGCTCAACATATCTACGTTTTATGTCTTTTTAAAAATAATTTTGAGGGACAAATAAAATCTGAAGGAAAGACTAAGGACCAAATTATTTTATTACAAATAAAAAACCAGGATAAAAACCATAAAATCACATTCATTCCAATTCAACTCAATAAAATTGTATTTATATAGCCCAATATTACAACACCATAATATGCACCTGGGCTGCATGGCGCCCGAGGCAAAGACGCATCTTTATATTTTGGCATTTTTGTATCCATGTGAGTTCTGCAGGATTCATTGATTTAAAGGTCTTCAGGTCACTGGTCACCAGTGGTTGGTTGAGGGTCAGTGGATCTCTCTAAAAGGCATAGAGTTGAATTTGCAGAACCCAATGTCCCCAAAAACACATAGTCAGGATACCAACATCCTCGCCATGTGGCTCAAACCAGAGATGACTTGGACGTGAGTCGCACATGCAAACACTCGAGACTTGACTTGGCTTTTGACCTCGAGACTTGCTTTGATACTTGAAATCTCAAATTTGTGCACACTTCTCATTTGTTTAATCTTAATTTTTGTATCTGCAGGAATATGCTGTTAGGTCCAAAAATAAAAGCCCTTTTTAAACTGTCACTGGGAATGCAGACGTATCAGCTGATTGTACTTCTGATCCCACAAATGTTTGGAAAAGTACCTTCATGACAGTTTGGGACGATACATCTTTTCTTATGACTATATGGTTTAAGTCTTGATTTAATTAAAACAACTTCAGACTTAACTTGGGCTTACAGAACAGGACTCGTGAGCATCTCTAGCCTTAGTTCCATGTATTAATTAAAACATTTTGGAATTTGACTTTAAGTGCTAAAAGAAAGCAAAAAGTCAGTTTTCCTACAATGGAAACCCCTTTTTCCGCCTTACTGTATTAGTTGCTTTACTTCTGGAGCAGATCTGCTTTGCCCTTTCAACCATACGCCTGTGCTTCCATGACATCTCTCTTGTTCCAGATCACTGCCGCCAGTAATTGGAAACAACTGGAAAAATCTCTGAGCTGGAACCCTTTTAACTCACTTACAGGCATTTGCTGGAGAGACTTGCAGTTGTTTTCAAAGCCGGGAAGAACCACGACATGCCAAAGTGTTTCCGCGTTTGATCTCAAAGCTTTGATCATCTTCACCTGTAACTGTGCCTCTTACTTCGGCTGGTATCAAGTTCCCCATCATCACACCATCTCTTGTTCCCCGCTGTTATCTGGCATTTGATACATGCAACTGCACCCCTTTTTTCACACTCTTATTATTGGCTTCCTTTCTTGTGTGTTTTGGTTCCTGTAATGACCCTGATGCACCCATAACATGACCTAGATAGCTCCCTGTCTGCACAGACGTTATGCACCTTGCTTCATGTTTGCAGCAGCCTTAACTCACAGCATGACATAACTTACTTCAAAATGACACTATTTCATGTATTAAAACAAGGCAGGAACAAACGGAAATGAAGTTTTTTCTTGTCTGAAATGTTCATTTACATATTGCAATTGAATCAGTGGCTCGTTAGACCTGACTGGAAGTGAAGTTAAAAATGAGCTGCTTCTGCTTTGATGCACCTCTGATAACTATAGTCTAGACTAATATCCTGTCCACAACACTATCTTGCTGGTTTTATTTTAGAGGGACAAATTAACTGTACAGAGGAGTACAGAGGAGTTGAGTCAAGTTGCTGCTGAATGAGTGATGAATGTCAGAAAAGGTGTCTTACAGGTCTTACAACACATTTTTGTGATTTTTTTCTGTGTTTTTGACATGTTCTTGAGGCCTTTTTCTGATGATGGAAGACATATTTAGACGTATTAAACGTATTTAGATATGCTTAGCAATAAGCCAGAATGGCAGAACCTAAACAACAGAGTGAATAAACAAAAATGTAGCTCGAACACAAAAGAACAGAACAAACATGTTGTGAGTTTTATTACCACTGGAGCTAATTCTGATTGACCTGTGACTACAAAATAAAAAAAGGCATATCAAACAAGAGCTTGAGTCTCAAGAGGTCAATTTAGCATCTACATGAAGGCAAAAACATAAGTGACTTTTTTGTTAGGTGTAAAGGAGTTAAAACCTCATGGGTTTTGTCCAACAAAAGAGACGGCACCGAGAGGAAAAATTAAACTGAAAGAATTGTCACTCGACTCCAGCATCTGGTCCACATGCCTCCTGAAAACATCCCTGGGGAGGTGTTCTAGGCATGTCCAGCTGGGGGGAGACCCTGGGGAAGACCCAGGATGTGCTGGAGAGACTATACCTCTCAATTGGGATGGGAATGCCCCAGAGGAGCTAAAGGAAGTGGCCTGGGAAGGAAGTTTGGGTTTATTTGCTTAAACTGCTGCCCTCATGATCTGGTTCCAGATGAGCAGAAGGAAATGGATTGATGGAGAACGATGATTCTAAAGGAAAACAATACTTCACAATAAAAGGGAAAGGAGTTTAATGTACGAGAGTAGCAGCTGGATGGCTCAAGTGTTTAGGTGCAGGACTGGAGTGCAGGAAATCTGGGTTTGCTTCCTAGGAAGTGCAATGACCTTCATGCAGTGTGGGTCCTTAGGCAAGACCCTTCATGCTGCTGCCTAACTATGTAGCCACAGAATCTGTCAAATGTTTTAAATGTCAGACCACCTACTTTGATTAAGGCATCTGATTGGCCAGTTTATAACTTAAATAACTATAGAAAAAATATAATTAAAAAATGAGGATTATCAAGAACATGTTAAAAAAAGATAAATGGTTAAATAATGGTTATTCTGAGTGACAGATGTTTATTTCTCTATAGAAGTTTATGGGATTTTGGCTTCTTGGAGCCAGTGGGCACTTCCTGTTTGGAACGTGAGAGGGAGGGGGTCACTCAGTCCAGTTCACATTTACAGTCGGTGCTTAATACCAAGCTTGTTCTCTGTTGTGCTTTCACATGAAAAATGTTACATTTTAGTCAGAAACTCCTCCTTTTTTAAAAATATTTGAATGTGATCAAAGTATGCAGAAAAGTTGCCCATAGTTCTATTTTTGAGCTTTTCTTCCTTTTTTTTCTTCCCACAAACAGTGTAACACATTACTTAACGCCGTTGTGCAAAACCTTCCGAGAAGGACTACAGACTAGAGGTCAAAACATAAATGAATTACATCCCACATTTGTCTGATGATAAAAAGATCAATCATTTATTTTAAGAGCACAATGCTCTCCTTTATAATTTAATAAATGAGGAACACCTTATTAAAACTACCAAACATTGGAGAAATACTCTATAAATATGCTAAAGGTGACCACAGGTTTCAGAGTTCACAGCTTTGTCCTTCTTCACTATCATAATATAACAATAAAACATTTCAGTGAGTGAAATATTTGTTGAGAGTGTAAACAGACAGACTATCTCTAAGGCTCCAAAGTGATCAGATGCAAAAGACATTTGAAGGAGACATACTTGAAAAATTCATACTTTCCAGAAGAACAGTGAGCAGGAAGCTGGCAGTCAAAGAAAGAGATGAGTCTTGTAATTACTATGAAATGTCACATCCTCACCGCGCTGCCAAGTAAGAATGTCAAATGACACAATCTTCCTTAAATGTCATCTGCAGAAGAAAAGCAGAGCATGATTATTTCAAAATCTTTAAGCATAATCTTAAATTTGAATTATAAAAAAAAAAAAAAAAAAAAAAAGATAGGTGAAATGTTTATCAATTTGTTCTTTTTTCTGGTGTCTAAACCAGATGGCCATTGAAACTAAAGATGTGCTTTTAATTTGAAGGATAACTTTAAAAAAAAAAAAAGGGGGGGGGCGGTTGTTGGTAAATTCCAAAAACTAAAAACTCAGAAATAGAGCAAGAAAGAATGAAAGATGGAGTGTAAAAAATAAAAAACATAAAATCATGAATAAACCAAAACAGGCTTGACATCAGCTTGGCATTCTCTATAATTAAAATCGTACAATAAGGCTCTGGGCTACAACAAATGTCAGGTTTTTGTCATAATAAAGATCCAGCCCTGGAGGTGCAGCAGTTACTTGTCAGTGTGAGGGGGACTGTCAGGTATCCTGAGGAGCTTCTATTTCTGGGGCCTTTCTTAACTAGCAGGCCCGAGTTTCTCACTTCTACAGTTGCATTCACAACAAACCTGATTCGTGCGGCGGAGGCGACCAGTTTCAATGGTGTGGGCCATGCGGTGGCTCTGGAGGGTGGGGAGGTGAAACCAACCAGGAGATAACGGAACGTTGCAGTACCTCAGCTGACCAGGGAGGCTGGTGTTTAGAATGAGCATTTTCCCGTTGACTCCCATGTTAAAAGGGTCATTTTCACACCTCAAATAAACCCCTTAAAGCCTGGTGCTTAAACGTTTCATTTCAATGGTTGCATATTTGACTCATGACAACTCTGGGGGCAGTGATTTTTTTTCCTAAATCTGTAGATTATTTTTTAAAATTTAATTATTTTAAAAATATTTTTAGAAGCAGGATTAGATATGCTGCAGTAACACCAGAATATCTTTTAATGTAGTGAATGACATCACATCCAGACTTTTAAAGTTAAACTACAAAGACAACATCTACTACAACAGAAACATTTCATTGAAGTATTACATTTTTAATCAAGTTGTACATGTTTAATTGTTTACTTATTGTTTGTTACTGTCTTGTGATTTTCATTTGACGTGTCAGTCTTGTAAGTTCCTCTCTAGGACTGCATTTTGCAGTGGTGAGTGAACTCATAAACCAAGACAATCCAACATTAGAAATCTTAAGGCAGAAAGCTATTGAAATGTGAATTTGGTAATGACTCGTGCTGAAGTTTGTGATTCAATAGAAAAGAAAGTTTAATATATTATTAAAAATATATATAACATTATAAAAAAAGAGACACACAAAGATCTACAAAAACACAGAGGTCTCACTCTAACAGAAATAACACACAAAATAAAAAGAAAAAACAAATCTAAATATGACTGGGGCCGTAACAACTTAGCTACTGGATCGAAATTGTAATTAAATTACTTTACTCATTACTTATTTGAAACTGTACTTCACTACGCGTAACTTTACTTTTTTCCACTAATATACACATTCTCAAGGGAAAAACAGCTTCTACAAACAAGATCCTCATGTCTTTTATTTGTGAGGATTCCTTCAAAAAGGATATTTTAGCCTCATAGGACTGCTGTGGTTAAATAAAGATTGATATATATATGAAAAAAAAACTATTTTTAAAGCAGTAACCTTGCACAAGGTATGAACATGGTTCAAGACATAACCAGACTTCATTTGAATTCAGAAAACAGTGTGAAAAATAACATAAAAATAAGTAACAACACATGTGGTCTGTGCAACTGATCAAACTGTTACACCCTACATATATTTATCTCTATCTAATATGAAACTACATCAGCATTTTGAAAACACAAAGAACTATTGAACAGTTCCATGTTCATTTTAGCTGGCTTATGTATTCCATTACAATGCGTTGCACCATTCTCTCTCTCTCTCTCTCTGCATCTGTCTGTTGTCACGTCTGTCAGAAATGCATGTATAAAATATGATACAAATGGCTATATAGGGTAAAGATTCTGAATGCAGAGTGTGAGACATCAGTTAGCTCACTGCTGCGTGCCACCTCAGACAGTGATTTCTGGTTTGCATTTTTTGCTTAATCAAACACAGATGGGTTCAGTGCAGACACGTCCCAAAGTCCAGCCCTGCTTCCTCCCCCTCTTCTGATTGGCTCAAACAGGAGGCAGAAGTCGAGGAAAGGAAGGACTTAATGGTCGTTTGTCATTTAGCTTTAAAGATTTTCTTCCTTTTTTAAATCAAATACCAGCAACGATGGCTTCAGCAAATGACAGAGCTGTTCTTCAAGCCATATTCAACCCTACCAGCCCCTTCGGAGACATCCCCAGCATCAACCAAGAGGAAGAAATAACTGATGATGGTGAGTTTCTGGCTTCATATGTGTTCAAATGTTATGATATGATGGATTTTTAAAAGAAAAAAACAACAATTTTTCGTTTCTATAGGCTAAAATTATCCTCACAGGCAGTCACCTGAGCTCTTGAGTGATGTTGCAGTGTTTTCTCTTGGCATGGACACCTGTCAGCAGAGTTTGAGCATGTTTTTCCTCCTGTTTATCTGCTCCTGCCAGACAGCGGTTTTGACACAGAGTTGTTGAAGCAAGTGAAGGAGCTGGAGATGCGGGGCGTCTCGGCAGCAGAGGCTGGGGATTTGCAGGGTGCACTTCAGCTGTTCAGCCACGCAATCCAGATCCTGCCTGAGCGAGCTTCTGCCTACAACAACCGAGCGCAGGCCCTGCGACTGCAGGGAGACACAGCAGGTACATGCAACAAAGTCAGCAATAACCCTTTATAGAGATTTGTGATGGCGTGTTGGGCTGCCAAGTCTGAGGACAGCATGGCACATCACAGGAGCCCAGTCTATCTAGAGCACATTTTTACCAGGTTTACCCCATGAGTCTTGTGTTTACTTCTGATATTTGCTGCAGAAGTGTCAGGTTGGAGTAAATAAGGGTAAAACCTCATAGAAAAATGTAAAACTTCCTAATTTCAGACAATTTATAAATAAATTATTACATTACTCAATCAAAAATAGTTAAGGCGCACCGGGCGCATCCTCTGAACATGGTAGTCATGTTGGCACATTTTTAACCCTAAACTTCAAAATTGCATGTATGTTCAGCTTCTTTCTAGAGTTTTCTTATCCATCCTTGAAACTTTTTTTTAAACTTTTAGTAGATTTTTTTATTCTGTATTTTTATTGGGCATTAGAACATTCATAGTTTTTCTAAATCAAACAAGTTCATCTATTTGTGGAATTTCCTTCAGGAAATATTATTAGCTTTGTTTTTTGCTGCACAATTTTAGCTTTTTTTGCTTTACCATTTAATCATAGTGAGTAATATTCCCTGTTTTTTTATTTTAAAGGCCTTTTTTTTCAACAAAACCAGTCTTTATTTAGCCTGTTTAGGGGTCTTCAACCTGTGGCTCCAGAGCCACATGTGTTACGGGGGCATCAGGACGACCCAGATGCAAGAATATATATATATATATATATATATATATATATATATACACGTGGATGGACGGACAGACAGACAGACAGACAGAAAGATAGATAGAGATATAAATCTTTGTTTTGAACCAAAATTACTGCATTGAGATGATCCTATATGATACAGGGTGCCTTTTATTTTAAAAGTAAGTAAAGTCAACCTCAAAAGTTATGAACTACGTTTCATATTTTCGAACGCAAATGTGTTTGTGTGTTTTTTAAATATTTATCCTAATAAGATAGATATAACAAACACGCTCTTATTTTTAAAGAAAATGTGTTTTTGTCAATTTTACATTTTCACACAAGCTTTATATCTCGTGGCTAAAAACATAAAGCTTTTCCTGATGATTTAACACATCCGAGTTGTGTGCCTGAAAGAAGGCCCTCCTATCAGTGCGCATGTTATCTTTTAGAGGATAACTCAGCTTTTTCCCAGCTTTTGCTTTTCGTTTTAAAACTGACTGTCAGCTGAAAGGATGAGATATGGAAACAAAGAGAAAGAAAAGTCTTTTATTCTTTTAATGACACAGCTGTTTTTGCATGCATGTTTCTAAAAGATTAATGAGCAAAGTAAGACTGTCATCCTTTTTAGATGACATGAAAGCACTGCTGCGTTTATACAACAGTGCTTGAACATCTTTCCCTTCATAGACGTCCAGTAAATCACAGACTGACTTTAAGCCCTGTAGTAAAAGCTTGTGCAGCATGGAAAAAAAACAACACATTTGAATTCCAAATGGTGCATCATGCTTGTTTTGTCTCCTGCCAGGAGCCTTGCAGGATCTGGATCGAGCCATTGTCCTGAGCGGCAGCAGCGGACGGACCGGCTGCCAGGCTCTGGTGCAAAGAGGCCTCCTGCATAGATTACGGTGCCAGACGGATGAAGCCCGGGCTGATTTTGAGAAAGCAGCTTCGCTCGGAAGCGAATTTGCCCGACAGCAGGCTGTGCTTCTTAATCCATATGCTGCCTTGTGCAACAAGATGCTGTCCGAGGTGATCAACAAACTCCGCAACCCCAGCATGTCAGAGGCGCAGTAGCAGATGGAGATGACGCAATCATTTCTCTCCTGGATCTGCAATAAAATGTTTTTTTTCTGTCTACATTTGATAAGAACTCTTCTGACTCATAAGCCAATGCATGTCAATCAAAACGAAATCACATGATTCCATTTGTCTTAATGAATCAGATTTAACATATCAGTTTACCAAACTGTTAAATATGAAATGTCACACATTTAATGTAATCCTCAGCATGTAAAATTACATCACTTTGTTGTGAAAGTACATGTTTGTATTTCACCTTTCTTCCACCAGATGTCAGTATTGTCCTTCAAAAAATGTGTAGATGTGTTCAAAGGGTTTTCAGCTTAAACATGCAGTGGCCCTGAAGTGCAAATCACACCAACACATCAGCAAAAACAGAATAAAAATCACAACAACAATTTAAAAGCAAAACAATGAACTAAAAAAAAAACGATATTACATTTTAGAAATCAAAACAAATTCCCAAAAAAACATAGTATATTTGAAACGAGATAAAAATGACTTTGTGAATGAAAAACAAAAAGGAAAAGAGGGAAATAAAAAAATGGAAAACAGAAGGAAATTCCAAAAACGAAATCCCCAATACAAAACCAGAAAGTTTTTCCTTCTTAATTGCTTTAGACATGTAGGGAGCATGAGTGAAGGCAACCTCCGATTTTAATCGTAGCTGTTCTTAGTACATACGCTAGAGATTTGACACCATGATGCACACTTCCTGTCATCGTCATCATTCAATCAGTGAAGTCCCGTAGTCCCTGCCTTTTCCTGTTCCCATAAAAAGAAAAAAAATCAGGAAAAAACAATTAAACATAGATGTATGAATTTTTTTCATTTCTAACAGAATTGTTTTTATTTTATTTTTTTTGGCTTCCTGCCGTTGGGATCCACGTTTTTTTGAGTGATTTGTTGATGTGGTTTACACTGTAGGCCACTGGGGACTAACACAACAGTAAACAAAGAAATATAACGGGCTACTCAAGCAATCAACATTCATTTTGTTCTCAGAAAACAAAAAAAAATAAAAAATATACAGATTTGTTGCAACAAAAAAGTTACATTTTCTTAGCTTAAAACATGGTAGAGATCACACGCCTTTCTTATTTTTCATGGGAAATGAGAGCACATGTCAAAAAAACTCGTCTCGACTTGAACGTTATTTTCTATTCTTGACTTCCCCGCATCTGCCTGTAACCTCTCTGAGGCAGGGCACAGCCACCGGCTCCCTGCGTTCATCTCTTTGGTAGAAAGAGCAGCTTTTCAGGTGTTCAGACATGGAAGGAACATCTGTGAAGCTCCAGCGGTCCACCGAGGAAAACAGAGAGCTGAACCTCCAAACCTGCAGGAACAGAGAGGCAGAGCGGAGCCTGCTGTCATGCACGGATGAGCTGCATTCAGGCAATCCTCACAACAAGTTATATCACCCACGGAACCCGGATCAAGGGCTACTTTTAAAACATGTCAGGGTGTTATTTCTGTTCTGTCAGGCGCTAATTACGGCATTGATTCTGGAGCAAATGCATAGCTGCTGCACATTCCAACCAAAACGCAGAGTTTCTGTCAACAATCACAGGTCAGACATGCCATGGGGGTGCGGTCTTCAATCGGAGCAGAGCCAGTGACCATTCCGCGGGGATGATATCACCGGCACGCTCTTTGTCCTGTGATCGCTGCAGCTCAGACAAAGTAAAAATACACACATGTGCATTCATGAAGTCTCTGCCCATCATCTGCTCCAGCTGAGAGGTTTTTATAGTACTGCCTAAGAATGATAAGGCGCCAACAGTCAAAAAGCAGTGAACTTTCTTCTAGAGAAAAATAACATTGAACACCAGACCAGAAAGTCTTTGTATGGATCGTTGTTTCCACCATAAAATGAGCTCAGGGCTTAGAAAACCATCCATGGAACCAAGAGACTAGTCTTCCATCCATTTTTAGAACTTGTTGAATCTCTTCTGGGGTCATGGGGTTGCTGGAGCAGACCCAGCTTCTGCTGGGTGAAGGTGAGCTTCACCCTGAACAGGTTGCCAGCCTGTTCAGGGTCACACACTCACGTGCAATTTAGAGACACCAATACACCTCTGAGGCATGTTTTTGGATTGTGGGAGGAAGCCGGAGAAAAGACACATGCATGGAGAGAACATGCAAACTTCACACATCTGAGATTTAAACAGAAATGAAACGAACGCAAACCACTGTACCCCCCATGCAGCCCTGGGACTTTGTCTTTGTCTGGGGTAATTTGCAAACAAAAATGGTTGACTGTAGGTCAGTTAGATGTTATGAGGGTATGACTGAGTATTGTAAAGTATTCGTAAGGCTAACATAAGCTGAACACACTGCTGACGTACGGGTGCTACGGTCGTCCAGCGTCCCCAGTCACTAGTAAGGTGTGAGTACAGGCCCCAAATGCTGCACGCATGGGTGGAGCAAGTAATAGGTAGGTGACAAATGACACCCTTCGGGTGACCTCACAGTTAAGTTCTGATTGTCTGCCTAATGTAGGATCATCAGGCTGCAGACATAGAACGCACACTTGTTTCATGAACAGCACTTACTTGTGTAGTCTGGAGTATTTGGGGGTTGTGTTTTTTTTTTTTTTATGTGACTCAAAAGTTCACTTTTGCCTTTTTGCTGTAGGATTTTGAATCAAACATTAAAGGCAAATTCAGTCTCTTCGCCATCAGGCTCTTTTCACACTAACTTCCCATGATCCTTCAGGTGTTTTTGATATGAAAAGACCTGGAAAAACCCAGATGTTGCTCCAGTTAAAAGCAATCAATTATTACAAATGACATTTTTAGAGGGTTTACAGTTCAATGCAGCAGCTGACATGCTGCAGGAGTGATGGACATTTTCCATGACCGGGAACATACTGATGACAGGTAATGAAGTTGGGCTAACACAGAGGTTTGACCTTGTTTTTTCTCCCCGGCTCACATAAACACAGCGCTCAGAATAAAATGATCAGCGATTCAAAGATTTGGTTAAAAAACTGTAAGAAATCATTAGGTTGCTTACTTTTTTATGGCATTCCCAGGAAGTCCCTCCATGGGAATATGTCTTTTTTGTCCAGTGAAGGAAGACCATGCCTCTGTGCTGCAGTAAACTGGCGCACACTTCCCTCATCAGACGGGAAACCATGGATAGTTGAGACAACGTAAAACTGTCGAGGTGAGCAGCGATGTTCTGAAGGATCTCCAGGGGCAGGCTGCTCAGGACATCGAGATTTGAGGCGGCAGGGTTTGGGTCACTTTCACATAGTGATGAAGGGACGTGTGGCTGGAGCGCCATGGCGCTGACGTCTTTGTTAAATTTGATGGCGGCTTGTTGCCCTGCGGGGTGAAACCTCGTCTGGGTGAAAGTGCAGCCGAGGTATGCCAAGGGGCAGCGCTGCAGGAACCAGCCGTTCAACTGGGCCTGTATGTCACAGTGAGCATTCCTGAAGTGAGAGGGGAACTCATGGCGGCGGAAGAATTGGCCGCATTCGTAACTAAAGGCGGAACTTGTTCTGTTGTGTCTCCTGGTGACTGATTCAGCTTCAACATTCACGTGAAGGCTGGGATGTTGGTTTGTGACCACATCTGCTAAAGATGCGTCTGATTTGAAGGGAGCTGAGGGGAAATTGTGCGTTTGTGTTCCAACGTCTATGTAGAGACCGTCAGTTGAAGCGCTCTCCGAGATGACGTGCCCCTTCAGCTCTTTTTCCAGGGAGCACAGAAGCGTTGAGCCAACCTCGTCAGATTTTGGAAGATCCTCAACTGAGTATCCCAGATCTGTGGTGTCCACACTTTGGTGTGAGGTCTTGGCCTTGCAGGCAGGATCCTTCAGGTGAATGCGTTTCGCTCTGTAGCTGGTGGGAACTTTATACGAGCGGACTGTCTTGACCTCAATCGGCTCCAGATTCCCATAAACAAAATCCTTCTCCCTTGGCGTGCATGCAGCCAGCTGGCCAAAGTTAATCAGCATTGACCCGTTGTGCACGAGGTACATGTTGTATTCCGCAATGTTGGCTTCTCTGCATAATCTATCAAGGACCCCGTCTTGCCACGGAGCGAGGCCGGTTACGCTATGCAAACCTCTGGAAGCAACAGCGTTTCCCTCAGCTGCATCTCTCATCTCCTCCGGAGCCTGTGATGGTTCCTGCTCTTTCTTTGCTTTTCCCTCCTCGTTCAGGTTTTTGACAGTTTGGTTGCATCCTTCCATCTCCTTCCTGAAAACTTTCTCCCAGGAGCTGAAATTTTGAAGACTTGCCACTTCTCCTCTCTTTTCCAAATCACGTCTCTCCTCTTCTCTCTCCTCCACCTCCTCTGAACAGCCATTTTCTGTAAATTCACTGAAGTCTGAAGAGCAGGACGGCTCTCCTGCAGCTGACATCTGAGGCTTCTCTGCCATCATTTCAGGGAAAATGTATTTCATTTTGATGGACTGAAAGAGCAGGGCTTGATCCCTGAGAGCCAAAGCGACGTCGAGGCTCACCTCAGAGTCTGACTGAAGCTTTTCTGACACGCTCCGGTAAAAGGTCACGTTGGTGTCAGAAACGGGCCAGCGGTTCCACTCCTGAGAGCAGCAAACCACGCTGGCAGGACAGACCTCTAAGTGTTTGGCCAGCTTCTGTCGCGGCATTGTTATCGGGCAGCCGTAGAACGCATTGAGACAAGAGACCATCTCATTTGGACAAAGAAGCGCATGCTCCTCCCGTTTGCATGCATGCAGGACGACACCACAGCTTTTGGGACATTTGGTGACCATGCAGGACATGGAGGTCTGCACTGGAACTTGACAGTGTGCATTGAAGCACTTGTCACAATGCTCATGATGACGCTTTGGCATGTTTCCCTTCAGAAAACCAACAACAACACAGAAAGTAGCAAAAAGAGCCAGTTTTTCATTTTTCAAGGCAAAAATTTGAAGACAAAAGTGACTGCATTAAGGCACATTCAACCATTTTAAATGAAAATACTTTAAGATTACAGATTACCTTTGACAAGTTAGTAGAACTCTAGTTTGAACGTTTATAATTACGTATCAATCAATAGATGAGGACAATAAAGTTTTAGTGGACAGCTGGAACAATAGAAGATAAATATTCTCACCCTTTGTCCCTCTGTCGCCCTGCGCTCACTGACACCTCAGAGTAACCTCTGCACCGTATCTGGACATTATAAATAGACACAACAGAGGGGCAGACAGGCCAGTGGGATGGAGCACTATTGTCACACAGCCATTAAGAGCCAAGGTCAAGTTACAGCCTCCTCTGCGCTTCACTGTGAGGGGGTGGCGATAATAGCAGTTAATCCAAGTTATCAACAGATTGACTACCGACTTCACAGACGAGACGGCGTGGTCGACTGGAGTTCACGTCATGCCGTCAATGCCTTCTGTCTCATGGAATGGGTCATGTCTTTTCCAAGCAGCTTTTGACAAGAACAGAAAAAAAGTTTTGTTTTCATGTCAAACACGTCTTTTATCTTTTTGCTGTTATAGATGCAGAATATGGTTGAAATCATTTTTTTAATCCTTTTTTCTAACACTTAAGATTATGTTTGTGCTTCATCCTGACTTTGCTTACCACTAGATGGCAGTCACACACTGTCACTGACTTTCAACCAAATGACTTTTCTCCGAATTCTGGTTTTGCTGCCCAATTAAAGGAAGTTCAATTATGTACAGTATTTCAAATCAGTGGTATTTTTTAACACATATGCAGCTCCTGCTCTATTTAAACACCATATTAAAACATCAAGCAAACCAATAGAGATTTAAGTTGATATATATGAATCTGGAGTGGACATAAAGTTAGTTTTGCATCTGGGGCATTTTTTTACTTAAATGAATAAATAAATATTAATTGATAATCATAAATAATAATTGTATTCTTTTGAATTTAAATATTGATGAAATTCACTTTTTTAGACATGAAACTCTCTGGTCATGCAGTTGCAAAAGCTGTGTGTTAGGGGGCAGTATTGCTCCAAATAAACTCTGGACAAAGAAAACAAGCACAAAGGAGAAAAAAATGAATGTTTTCTAACTATCAAACTCCCCACCTCTTTAGTACATCTTGTTTACTAACACATTGTACAGCTTTTTTTGTTATTTATGTGTTTTGTTTGTTTTATGTTATCAGATTTTTTTGTTTCACCTTGATAGTCCACCTGCATTGATGACTGCAGTCACGGCCGGCCCTGGGAATAAGCGATCTAGGCGGCTACCTAGGACATCATCTGCTGGAGGGGCACCAAATCTCAATTATTAATAACATGTGTGTGGTTTTTTTTATTATCTTATTTTTTAAAAAGTTTGTCTCATTTCATGTAGAAAAAAAGGAAAAGTTAAATAACAAAAAGAATAACTTAAAATGCTGATGTAATCAATACTTTGCGGCAGCCCTCGTTACCTGACTCTGCCGGCTGTCTAGGCTAGGTGGGTTGAGGGGGGTGGTGTTGCCGCTGTACGTGCTTCTTTAAAACTTTAAGGATGAAAAAGCAGCAAAACAAGCTCTCAGGGACAGCTTTAAGGGAAAAAAGGAAGGTTTTACATTCAATTGCTTGGAAAACCAACTTTTCTTCAACAAATACTTTCATTCGGCTTTTATTCTTGGAAAAATGTAAGTTCTGTGGCGACAAACAGCATCCCATTTCTCCCTGAACTGCTCCAACATTTTTTTTTTTTTTTTTAAATTGTGCTCCTGAGTGTTCCGGTGTCCTGTTGTTCAGCTATATGCACTAAAGTGTAAAGATGCTAATGTAATCCATTTTCACCAACACCCAAGCAGATGAGGCTTTTTCAGCCATTGATGTTTCCTTTTGGCAATTCATTTAGATCAGCGGCAGCTCAGGCCCGCATGAGTGTGTACGTTCACACAGACTATATGGAATCAGCTGATGGCTAACAGTTGTGTTCCATGCTCACCAGCTCGCATAATGCATTTCTCTCTCGTGTGTTTACCTCTCACCTGAGCACACAGATACAATGCCATCGTTATGCCTGCATTTATTTTGAAAGGCATGATAAAGGTGTTGCTAAATCCTCAGGGCCAGATTAACGGAGATCCTTGAAAAGGAACTTGCATGTGCTACATAAGTAGAATTTTCAGGTAAAGCTGAATGTGAAAGGGAGTAATAAACACGGATTTTGCATGTACTCCAGAATGTGCAAGTGAAATCAATGCAGTGGATGAAAGACAATGAGTGTGAGAAACAGAGTGGCACTGGAACGAATGAAAAGGTCTGCAGCAACTGAAAATGGCCTGACATCTTTTTCCCACAAGGTGCATGCTGCTTTTTGAGACACGAGCGGCGAGGTGGCATGCTCAGGCAATTGCAGTGCACACTCTGCAGCTGGCCACCCTTTATGTGCGCTGATAATGGACAATAACGCCTTCACAGAAGGGATCAAAGATGGGATGCAGGCGAAGGTAAAAGATCCTAATACGGGGTGACCCACAGCGCAGCAGCAGCAAGCTCAGACTGAAACGAAAGCACAGCAGAGATGGAGGAGAGGAGTAAAATGTGAGCTGAGAAAAAAGTAAAAATCAAAAGATATAGCTATTGTCGACTCTTATAATGGTTGGCTGCACATCTGCCCTTTACTCTTTCAGAAGCTCAAACATGCTGGACGTGTGATGCTCCTTGTTACAATAATCTTTGTCTGGCATTTAGTGATGGCCAATACCACACAGTTAAGATTTGATTTGATATGTTTTGCATAAAATATTCAATACCAATTACCAATACCGATTACTGTTAATTTTACATTGATGATTTTTTTTCTCTCATCATTTATTATCCTAAAATAAAAGTCATCAAAAAGTGGCACGGTAAGAACTTTAATGTACAAGGTTACAAATACAAAAACGTTTTTTCTAAGTTCTTTTACTCTTACTGTGCCATGTTGTTGCTAATAAGGGTAACACGCACAACCTGCAGCTTCTGTGGTCACATGACCGCTGGGGAAGCTCAATATGTTGTGGGCTGCGGGGGGGGTATTTTGGCACAAAACACTTGAGCAACTCACCTAATAACCAAGATAATCTAGAACTGACAAATGCACTTTCATTTTCTCATTTTTTTATTAGTCACAGACTTTAATTAAGTAATCAATATGAATGACACCTTGGTATTGATCCTCACATCCCTACTTGCTTTCCAAAGTATTTCAAATTGTGCCACTCTGCATCCTACAAACACAGATGCGAAACAGACATTATTTCATAAATGGATCTTTGAATTTACTCCTGCCAGTTTTGTGCATATTCTGTGAGAAACTCATCAAAAACTAAAGCACAAACAAAAAAAAAAAAAGACTACGTGTGCTTCTTTGCCCACTTAATACACGCAATCAAACGCAACTCATTGCTGCATTCACTATTGAGTTTGCACACATTTTTATGGATGCACTTTCACAAAATCCCTCTCTAACTTTGCAAAATGTTTAACAGTGTACTTTTCTTTTTGAAATAGCCACCACTTTTTGCTTAAGAATGCCATAAAATCAAAACTAGCTTACACCAACACCATGTATGAAAATAAAAGCAAAACTCAGAATAACAGCAACAAAGATTCATAATGAGCAAAAAAAAAAAAAAAAAAAACAAGACACAATAACCTGGTACTAATCCCAGTGCAGATGATATTCCAGCTTCCTCCCAAAATCCCCGAAATGTTTTATCAAGTGGGAAATCTACTTTGGACTGAGTAGAAATGTTTTGGATGGTACCCTACCTTTTCTCCGTGACAGTTGGGATAGGCCCCAGGATTAGGGCGGTGCCAACTGACTATGACAGTTGGGATTGACTCTATAGACTAGTGCCTAGTAACTGTGGTAAACTCAAGCTATGAAGTAAATGTTAAATTCCCCCAATATTAACATATTCCTGCCTAACCCTATAAATTAAACACATTATTTTGTTGCTCGATTTTTACAAATACGAGGCTGGAATCTTTCTTTATGGAGTTTGCATGTTTTTCCCCGTGCATGTGTGAGTTTTCTTCGGACACTTTGGTTTCCTCTCAAAGTCAAAAATATGCATTGTGGGTAAATTGGTGATTTAATTGGTAAGTGTGTGTTGTTGTGTTGCCCTGCGATGGACTGGCAACCAGTCCAGGGTGCACTCCTCCTTTGTCCTAACAGTACCTGGGATGAGCTCCAGCAACCCGGTGACCCTGAAAGCAACTCAATGGGTGGAAAATGGAAACTTTATGTAAGTTCTGACTTTATGACCTAACATTTTTTAAATTCATTATTTTGTCATAATTTCACAGTTTTTTCCACCGGTTTGATCAATGTTAGTGGCAAAACACCTCTCACTTGCACTTACGCCTCATTTTATTGTATAAAAACATGACAGATCAAAAGGACTTTTACATGGTTAACTATTAAAACATTATAACAATCTGTGATTTTTCCAGAGGGATCATTTCACTTACGTGAAACACTAACAAGCAGGTGAGACTGAAAACATGGCAAAAGAAGATGCTCACAATCCATAATCACCCAACCGATATCAATACCAAAGCAGTCCAGCAAGTTGCCCTAAAACCAAAACCAAAGTAACTGTTGTGTTCTTCAAACACAAAATCAATTCCATGCAGTTACTGGAACCAGAAGGAAAGAAAAAAAAAACAGCTGTGTAGGTGTGCTGTGCTGGCGCCATTAAACTGCTCTTTCTCACGGGGAGGCATCCAGCTTGGCTATTTTCCAAAAGCCAAGGGCATCGAGGAATGTTCTGGATCACAGAGCTGCAGGTAAGCAGAGTATCAGGAGGGTGAGGGCTGGGACCAGGGAGTGGGGGGGTTGCCCCAGGCCCCCATAACCTGTGGCATGGCCCCACAAGGGACCAACAGGCACTGGGGGTTGTCACATGGGGGTCAGGAAAAGTCAAATGGAAACACTAGCTGAGGTTCTTTGGGAAAGTGCAGAATGAAAATAAGACATCAAGGCTTCTAGCGGGCTTTAGTTGGCACTGAATAAAGATTAAAGGGGGATTCTTAATGAGAGTCAGGGGCGGAGCTTCGGGATTCTGCTACCACCTCAGCAAAAAGTTTAGCCCCCAAATTTTTGAGTCAATATTAGTGTCAACATTGACAAACATTAAGAAATCATCAATACAAGCTTCTTTAGGAATCGTAAATTATATTATATATTATTATTTGCTTTGCCTCTGTAATGCATAAGGAGGTTTTTTTTTATATTCACTGTGTAAAATATTACTTACACTGCAGAAACAGCTGTAGAAACAAATCAAACATTCTTACCCCATTGGTAGATTTTCTTTAAAAAAGAAAAAAAAAAAAAAGTCAATGTGCTAAGAAAATTAATCTTACCAAGAATTCTTACTTAAAGAAAAAAATTCTATTCACTAAGACATATTTTCCTAAACAAGATTATTTTGGTTTCTCTTGGAGGACAGAAAATATGACTTATTAAAAAGAAAAAAAAAGGTTTTTTTTTTTTCCAAAATTTCTTAAGTCAGTTTTTACAGTGCACTGCTTTTTCAAGTCAGTAGAGCAAGATGTGAATGCAGCTTTTAACTCTAAAGCCTGTAAAAAAAATCAGTAAAGAAAGAAAAAAAACCTTGCGCTATACTTGCTGACGATCGCCTTTCCATTGCCATTCTCAAAAGCACTGGATTGAGTCATCTTTGTGGAATGACTTGCTACTCAACACATCAACTGTCACCTCAAATTCTCTTAAAAATAAGTTTAAAACAATTTATTGTGTGGCCTTTGTTTGTGACTATTTCCTGTTGTTCTTGAACTCCATATTTAAGATTAATCTTGAAGTTTGTATTAAAAATATATAAATATTTAAATAATTTTTGCTTTTAAAAAATATTTTGTTTTTGTTGTGATGGTTCGGTATGTGGATATTATTACCTGTTATACTTGAAGTCCACATGGGAAATGAATAATAGAGTTTGTATTAAAAAAGAAAAAAAAATAGTTTTGAGAATATTTGGAGATTAAAAAATATATTTGTGATTCTAAAAGTTAAGAATGTGGACAAATTTGATCTGTCACTGTGCTTGAATTTCAAATTAGAAGTGTATGTTTGTCTTTCAAGTATTTCTATAGTTTTTTTTTCTACAGTTTTTAATTTAATAATCATATATTGTAAAAATAATACAACCGTTTGAAATGTGTATTTTGGTCCTTCCACTCTGCTGTTTTCATTTGCTGCCCTTCCAAAGTCTTCTGCCCCCCATGTCAACTGTTCTAGCTCCGCCCCTGACAGCAGTGTAACTTAGCATTGTAGCCTTGCCTAAGAAGTGCGGTGAGCAAATGTATAAATACATATAAAATGTTTTTATTTTTCATTCAAAAACGTGTTTTTGTTTTTTTAAACAAAGACAGGCCCCCAGCAGGTTCTGCTCAAACCCACGGCAGGACTGCTAGACAGATTCCAGGCTCTTTAATACGCAGAGCACAGACCACTGTGAAGAACTTTTGGCATTTATTGAACTTTTTGTTGTTTTGCTTACAAGCTTCTGTGCTGGTTACACGTCTGACAGCCTGAAAGTTTTCAGCATCTGACGGTAAAAAGTATATCACTGACACAGAAACAACTGAGGGAGATTCTTCACAGCAAAAACTTTGACTCACTTTCTTTGTGAAACCTAATTTTATTTAGGTAAGACAGTAGGCAAGAAAAACTTTGTTGATGTAAAAATAAACTTTGATTGTTGGTACTCGTAGAGATGCAGTGATTCAGTTTCCCCACAATTCGGTTCAAACCTCAATTTTTGATTTGCAGTTTTGTTTTAGTTAGATATAGGATTTGTGTGTTATAAAACAGTAAATAAAAAAAATATTGTCAGTTTGTAACTGAAAAGAAAAATAAAAAAAAAAATTCTGTTTGAAGAAATAAAACAATATTAAAGGGACTATATCATACAAAATCAACTTTTTTCTTTTTTTTTTGTGTATTATAATGGTAATTCCTCACCAAAAAAAACTCTCCCAAAGTGGTATTTTGCTCGATTTACGCATTTCTGATCATTCCTCTGAAACCCTGCTCTCTGAGTACCAGCACCTTCTAATCCTTGAGAATGACTCGGTCCCCAGTTCATACAGGTACGTATGAAAATGTGGACTGAAGTGCCGTCCCATTCCTAACCCGTAGAGGTCAATATGAACGTCCAGAGAAGGCGTCTCCACTGCTCTAGAGTTCAGTGGTGGCGTGCTTTACACCACTGCATCCTATGCTTTGCACTGCACTTGGTGATGTGTGACTTGGATGCAGCTGCTCAGCCATGGAAACCCATTCCATGAATCTCTATGCGTTCTGTACTCAGACTAATCTGAAGGTCGCATGAAGTTTGGAGCTCTGCAGCAGTTGACTGTACAGAAAGCTGGCGACCTCTTTGCACTATGAGCTTCAGCACTGGTCCGTCTCTGTCAGTTTATGTGGTCTACCACTTTGTGGCTGAGTTGTTGTTGTTCCCAAACTCTCCCATTTTGTTATGAGAGATTTCACATTTCACGACTGGATATGTTGAACAGGTGGCATCCTATGACAGTTCTGTGCTGGAATTCATTGAGCTCCTGAGAGCAGCCTATTCTTTCACAAATGTTTGTGAAGACAGCCTGTATCCTTGAGGGCTTGATTTCATACACCTGTGGCCAGGCCAAGTGATTAGAACACCTGATTCTGATCATTTGGATGGGTGAGCAGTGGAGCCAATACTTCTGGTAATATAGTGCACATGATAACAGTAGAGCTGGTCGATATGGACAATTTATTGTTTTTTTTCACACTAACAAAGATGCGGAGGCGTGTGGATCTATGTGCAGTCAGGTGAGTTTAATAACAACCAACAACCAACAAGCAAGGGCAAAACAGGATGTAGTCAAAAGCCAGGCAAGAGTCAAAAGGCATGGAGCGAGACGGGGAGCCAGAGAGAGAGTCAAAGGTCAAACTCAAGGAGGCAATGCACAAGAGAGAATGCTAAGAATTGCTTACAACACCAGAAATCATAACAAAAACAGCCTAAAAACATGATGTTTTAGATACTGCTGATGAAATTTGATTCAAGCTGAATTTGTGTCTGTTATTGTATTTAGAAAATACAGTTTTTATTAATGTTGCTGCTGTGAGTCCAGCCGGTTAATCCTCCATTTCTGTTCAGATCCCATTAAAAACCGCCACGTCCTGCTGCTTCATCAGCTAAACGCTACACAGAGAAGTGTACAGACGATACAGGAGTGGAGTTGGGGGGGCTTTACTTGTCATGTGCGCTTGTAAATATTGCGCAACAAGCTTATTTTTTTCTCGGCCTTGCGGAAGAAGCTCCTCTGCTTGCTGCTGCTTTCATTTCATCATCGCAAGACAGGCAGGCTGACTCCGAACAATGGAAGCCCAAGAAAGCAGAAAGCTGAGAAAATACAATCTAAAATTCCCCCAAAATCAACTCCTCAAGGGCCAGCCTCCTGCTGGTTTTCCAAAAATCCAACTGAATTTACTGCTGATTACCTGGATCAGGTGTGTTTAGCCAATAAGGAGCTTCAATGGCAGGTTGGTTGGAAAACATGTAGGACACCGGCCCTCGAGGTGTGGAGTTTGACACCCCTGGTTTAGACTAAAGGCTTAGAATAGCATGAACAGCATATAGTAAAAATTCAGTTCAATGGTGTAACACACAATTTGGTTTTAAACAAAGAATCGTGGAATCCTATACTGTCCCACACAAAAATTCCAATCAGACACACTTTCTTGAATTTTCATGTTACATTTTTCTCTGTGACCAGACGCATAGATTTAATAACAGTTTTAATTTAAAGACATTTTTGTGTTCTTGCTTTTCTGTTGGAAAACAAGAGAACCTGCTCAATGTTAACCCAAACTCTGTCAAAATGATGGCTGACATCCCTCAAATGACCCTAACTCTTGGTAAAAAAATGGTCAAGTTTAGAAAAATATCAACAAGTAGCTGACAGAAAGTTTTAGTTCCATAAGCATGAAAAGGGGTTTCCAAAATATTTTTCAAAAATAGCCAAAAAGTTTCACTAAAAACCTAATCTAATGTCATCTGTACGCCTTATAGTAACCATGCAAGTCTGACTGACTTACAGCTTTGCTTTCCAGGGCAGCTCTTATTACACAAAACACCAGTGAACTGTGAACACTTCCATGAACAGCTGTAATTATTGTCCATTCACACAGAACATCTGCTAACAGCTATTGATATGTGTGTGTTTGGATTTATGCTGGCAATGTGAAATGTGAAATTCTGAACGTTTAGTAAACACTACAGTATGTTAGAGATCATTGGAGATTTTGTCTAAAATTATGTGCTGACAGTTTCCTGACACTTTAACAGATTTTAAAGCGTTTAATGTTTTCGTTCCAACTCCTCAAAAGATGAACCATCTATTACAATATTCTATCAGAATATTTTAGCTAAAAGATGCTGATTTTGGTCATAAAAGTAAGACATTTACAGCTCATTTCAGGACTTTTAGGTTCAATACTTTTCACATTTTAAAACTTTGTTGTTTTTTTGTTTTTCATTTAAATGACATTTAAAGTCTCAGTTTGATCTTATGCAACATGGCAGCTCAAAAAGGACGTAATTACAGCTTGTTCGTTTTCTGTAGCATGAATTTGAACACGTCTGAGGCGGTGAGGTTAATGACTGCTGTCACTGAACTCCAATTTAC
Organism: Oryzias celebensis; assembly: GCA_014656515.1. Classification (NCBI taxonomy): domain Eukaryota; kingdom Metazoa; phylum Chordata; class Actinopteri; order Beloniformes; family Adrianichthyidae; genus Oryzias; species Oryzias celebensis. The sequence continues at coordinate 76,453,119 of BNCR01000012.1, forward strand.
TGTTCTGAAATGTGACTGGACATCTTCAGATGCCAAGGAAAAAAAACTTGATTAAAATTCAAGCTGTCAGTAAGCAGCAGGACTAATGTAAGCATCGCTGGTTTCAAGATGAAGGCCTGACGGATTTCACCAATGCACAAAACAGCCGGTCCTGGTGGAACATGAAGTTTTCTTTAAAACTTGACCTCATTTGCTGGGACTTTTTATTAAAAACGGCTCCTTTTTGGAATCTTTTTTTTTTTTTTTTTTTTGTAAATTAAACATTGTCAAGGTAAATAAACTAAAAACAGCAAGAACATATGCAGTAAAACACGTTTCACTATCTAAGGTCATCAACTGCTCGGTGAGGCCTTGGAGAAAAACTGTGGCATGCTGCAAGATACAGGTCAGCAAAGATTTCTGCAACACATGACATAAACAACTTGTGCAGCTTACATTAGCCTTGCACATACTTCACCATACACTTACCATGTGCACAGCAATCATATGTTAAGATGAGCCGTGAACCAGAGCATGTTGCTGGCAATGTAGCAACATGCAGCACCTGTTCAGGTCATCCTCCATACAAGTGCATGTGACTATAGCTTTAGTTATCTAAAAAAATCAACTCTGTGAGGTTTGAATTTCAATTTCCACTCCAACCATATTTTTTCTTTTGTAAAATCGTTTCCAGTTGTTTTTTAATTTTGACTGGGTCATTCTTAGTCAAAATTACATTTTTTTTTAAAGACATATTTTATGCCCAGTAGCAGTAGCTCTTTAATAATGCAATTCTGGTTTGCGTCCCCGCCCCCTCCTCATCGCTGAGAGCTTTGTTTGCACGCTCACGCTCAAGCTTATAGCTCCAAGCTAGCATTGGTGGTGCAAAAATAATGGCAAGCAAAATAGTACAAGCTGACAATGGCGAGTTCAAAACTCTCACTCTTACTCCGCGCTACACACTTTTCTACGATTGTTTTCAGGCCATACATGAAAAACGCACAGCCATTGAAAACACACATTAAATACTAAACTAGGTCGAACTTTGGCCGTTTGGGGACTTGGATTTGGTAGTGACATATGGAAAGCGTTCCTTTAAATTCACAGAAGTGCCGACTGTTTGAAAAGCCTGGAGCAAGATTTACGAGATTTGCAGTGCTGTGACATTTTGCACCAAGTGTCTTCCAACTGTAGAAATAAACTAGTGAACACTAGAAAAAGAAGAAGCCCCTTCCTGCTTGTCCAGTGTGAATATGGCGCACATATGGTGCATTCTAGTCTTTGCAAAAAATTTGAGTAATGTTTGTGTTTTAAAAATGGAGGATTGTTAAAGTAATGTTTCTATCCTGGATTTAAAACATCTTGCTGAACACATTATTACAACCCAGACAAATGAATTCAGATTATTGGCTGTTTCATTTTGTCTTCTGGCATTTCTTCACCCAGCCTCTCACCTTTAATTATCAGGATAAATTAAAAGCACCTTGCAGTGAGTGATGTGTTGATTCACCCCAAAGACAGTGCACTTTTGTGTCTTTTTGCATCTTTCACGTAGCGTTAGTTAAAATTGACAACATTTGTAAGAGCTGTAAATGAGACATTTCACTTCACTTGCTCTGCTAATGTCAGGAGCTAATAATGTGAAGAGAGGGAGAACAGTGCCAGCCAAGGTTTCCGCACAGTCATTTCATGCCCAATACGGAGCCATAATAAATGATCGACCATGTAAAATTCATGAAAGTAAAACAGCTTGTTGTAGACTAGTTTAATAATAACTTTAATAATAAAGTTCACCCATGCTGTAAATCACTTCACTCTTTCTGTAGACAGAAAAATATGTAGAAAATGCACAACTTTTTTTTAGGAAGATCTTTAGGCTTAGTCACGTGCACCCATATGGGGATTGACCAGTATGGGTGCTGTGGGTTTTTGGTTTGTCTGTGGACAGTTGTAGAGAAGAGTGATTGCATCTTAAGGTGAGCTTAGGTGTGTCACCACGAACATACCTTTATGCTATAGGGTAAAAAAATGTATTCCTTGTATGTGTGTATTGAAGTGTATATTGTTAGGGCGTAAATGATGTATAATAAAGGGTGCATTTAAAATGTTTTAATGATAGAAATTGATTTTTTTTTTTTATGGAAACATTCCATTAAAAAAAAATCCATCCTTTCTTTTAATTGAATGCAATATGCTCCCATAAAGATTAAAACTAGTGAAACAATACATCAATTACATTAAAAATGTGTTGTTTTTTTTTTTTTTCAAAAATGTTACGCATAAAAGAAATCTACATATATTGAATGTTTGCAACTTTTCATCTTGTTGGTTGTGTTCTTACAGAGCCATGTGTTGGAGTTGTGAGTTTTAGTCACTTCAAAAAATTGAAATGCTAGAAATTACCAGCACACCTGAATGCACCAAAGTAATGTTCTACTGTTTTACTCAAAAACTTGTTTGACTTATCCAAAAAAAATGTAAAAGAGGCAGAAAAATGTGGTTTCTTCTTTTTGTTCTCTTTCATTTTCCTTGTATATGAACTTGTGCGAGCTGTTTTGTTTTGTGAAAGGGAAAATAATCAATGAAATCATTTAAAATGAAAACTGAAATCTTAAAGGCATGGTGTGGAAATGGAATGTATGATTTTTTGGCATGTGGTAAGTTTATCTTGAAGTATTTGTAATTATTGGGGAAGATGGACGCAACTATGATGTATGTGTGAGGCCAAGTGTGGTGCCCTTATGCCACACTATAGTAGTTAGTGAGGTGCACTGGTGGCCCATACTGGCTGCCCACAATGCATGCATGGAATGTGCACGTTTCAAAGGTGCCTGTAGGATACCCACACAAACTACACTCTAAATGTTTATTTCCCTAATTTTTGATAGTCCGGATGCAAGCACAGAGCGTGCACTTATCACTTGAACAGTACTAACAAGCCCGTGACACATGGCGCCGTGTTTGGGGGGTTGAACAAAATAAATATCCGTACGACATGCAAATGGTCTAACATACGGTTCTGTTTTGATCCAAAAATAGTGGCATCCTGTACAATTTGCATCTTACTTACTTCACCCTAACTTGCTGTTTAACTTGCTGGTTTTTTTTTCCCCTTTTCTCTCAATCAATGCATTTCATTGTCTTACTAAAGAGTTTGATAATTCTGTGTGGATATTTTTGTGTACTGTCCGATTTATGCTTGAAATAAACTAATCAATCAATTCAATTCAATTAAATTTTTTTATTTAGCCCAACATCACAGCTTTAGTCGTCTCATTACATCGGTATTATGTAAGAACAAAAAGTCAAAAAATGTACACAATAGCTGGTTATAAACAGACTAAGCTTAACGAACATCTCTGCCCTTACACCCTCCTGCTCGGTGAGGGAAAACTCATAAATAAAGGGGTCAGTCAATCAATCAATCAATCAATCAATGAATCAATCAAAGTGTATGTCACCGGCAGCATGCCCGTGGGAAAAAAAAGTGCAATAACATTTTTGCTTGACAGACTCATCCAATTGTCTATTTTCTTAAAAATATACTCCCTGTGTGCACCGTACAGGTTTTCCCATTTTACCCCTGCAGACAGGCGTATCCACCATAAAGGCAGTTATGACTGAGACATTTTTATATATGCTCAGATCTTTTACCTCTTTTTTTACCTCTTGCATATAAATGTTGCTTTTAGTAATATTTTCCAAACTTCTCTAATAGATACATTCTTCAGAAAAAAACGTTGTGTTTGGTTTGTTTTTTGCAGTAGCTTCTTAATATGCAGCACCAGCAAGTAAAGTAGTAAACTCTCAAGTCGATGTCACAAATGGAAAGTCACAGTTAAAAGTTTAGTATTTGGAGAGCAGATATGTTCCCTCATGGCTGTCTCCGTGGTCCCACCACCTGCTCCTCAACAAGCTCCTCCTTTTCGGATCGTGCAGAGGAAACATTTTCCTCAATCTGCTGCTTGTGAGCATTTTTCCGTTTAGTCGGAGCGTTCCGTTTTCTTCTGACATCATAGTTGAAGGGGAATGCAGCAAATTTAGAAATTGAACAGCTGCAAATTTTCACACAAGAAGCTAAAAAAACCGTGAGCCCGATAATGAACCATTTCTCTCCACTTTTAATTAAAATGTAACTGATGAGGCAAAGGCTGTGTTTAACACTGTGCCTTTATACTTCAATGGACTCACACAGGAATCACCTTCCAATTTGATAATTGCATTTACCAGAATTCATTTGCATTAAAATAAGCTGCGCTGCAGAATTGACTTGTACTTATGTCCACCATACCTTATTGGTATCGACAAAGCATTTGTTTCAGTTCAGAGAGTTTGCTGCTTTCTTTATATGCAGTTCAGTCTGTGGTCTGTGGTTATCTCAAACAAATGAAGATTCTCATCATCTTTGATAAAAACACAAAATGTCTTGTTGTTGTTCCCCTTTCTTCAGTTATTCTTTGTTAACATGTTAAGTTTCTTAGCAGTAATTCAATATTTTCTATATTAATGAAATGAGGAATTTGTTCTACTTCTACTCTAATCCTTATTAAACCCACTAAAGTTAAAACTTTGCTGATGCTTCATTTCAGCTCTTCTTGATTTTACCACCTATATCATTAGCATTTACACTTCCCTTTGAAATATGAGATGACATGAAAAAAAGAGACTTAAATAGCCCTTTGGGCTTGACAGATCGCAGTACAAATGATAGAAAGAGTGGAAGAAATTTCCCATCAAAGACGTGTGCGGGTTGGGAAAAAAAGGAGGGATGAAAAGTACACAGATTAAGAAATACTGAATACATTTTATAATGTTGCATTAGGTCTTTTAAAGTGTGCACATTACCAGTTTTTATTCACAAATATCCGATCCATTTACTTAGGATAAAAAAAGAAGACATGCAATTGCTTTTAATGCTCTGCAGATCCTTGACTCAAAACAATGAAACAACAGCACAGTTAGTACAGACCACTGACTGTATGTAGGGAACTGGACTAAGAGCCCCCTCCCGGCCTCACGTTCAAAACTAGCTTAAGCTCACTTCTGGTTGGTGAGAGTGTTGCAATAGAAACTCAGACCAGTTTGGATCAATCATTGCCTTCTGACATTACGGCGGCATTTTTATCATGAAAATTTGGTGTTTGGATTGACTTTATTTTATTGAACTAGGACGTTAGCAATGCCACATTTACTTCTCCAGTTCTCATATACAGTCAGTGCTTCCGACATAAGAGAACAACATTCTTTTTTTTTTCATTCAACCTACTTCCCACACTATAAGGTGCACTTAAAAACTTTACTTAAAAAAAAAAAACAACAACAGCGCAATTTATAATCTGGAGCGCCTTACATATGGACTAATTCTGGTTTTTCTCGGGATTGGGATTTAGCGTAGTAACAGAAGTGTTTGTTTTAGCAGTATCAGTTCGTATCACTATCAGGATCAGATCTAATCTAATAATAAAGTGACTGACTCTTTTGTCTCACTTAAAGCTCCCGTACGGCATAAGTTGAAAAACAGACCATTGCAAATAAATCTCACAACTTACTCTGGTAAATCACATAAAGACGTGAAATAGGCTCTAATTTGCAAAATAAACTTCAGCGATGCTTCCAAAATAAAGTTTTCTGACTACACAAGGGTGACATGAATTTTGTTCCAGGAGAATGTGGAGAGCATGGACAACCAAAAAACTCATTCTTGAGATGCAGCAAATTAATATGGTTTACAACTCAAAGTATCAACTTCATATCATAATATTCACAAAAGTAACAGCTAAGTTTAGCAAAAGCAGAATGAAGATCAACACATAAAACATCTGCTGCAGGAACACACCCACTTTTACATGACTCAAGTGTAAAGAGAAAGGTAAGCTCTTTTGGCTTTGTTAATTTGCGTTAAAAATGAGCTTTCCCAGTTTTTTTGTTGATTAGATTGTGCATCATGTATCAACCCAGAGGTAACCTATAAGCAGATTAAGTTCATGACCAATAATGAATAGAATAATAAAGAATAGAAAATCCCTAAGTTTGAGTTTCAGAAAAGTTTGAGACAAAGCCTTTAATTTGCGAGTTCTGTTTTGTCACTGAAATGGTCAAAACCTTTACATTTACATAAATAAAATATCAGAGATGGAAAGTCTAGGTAAAAGAACTGAAAGGGAAGAGAATCTGCTAATTTTTTAAAATAAAGTACTTTATTAAAACTTAAAAAACACATTTAGGTGAAGTTGTGATATTAAAAGTCTTGACAAATGGACAAGATGTGAAATGAATACAAATTTGACTAAGGTTATTAATGGGCAGATGAAGAATGTCTATTTCATTGAAGTTATTGACCTTAATTACAATTGATGCTCTTAAAAAAACAAAGTGAGACCAATCCGGATTAGATTCTCACCAGGTTTGGATTTGAGTACAGAAATCATGTGAACAGCACCATCCCATGCAAACAGAAAACAGATGGACTTCCCAACAGAAACCATCTTGCTGAGAGTTGACAGCAGCAATTACATGGACCTAAAAAAATGTGAAAAACAAATGTTCTCAAAGCCCGGTTAACTTCAAGAATGAATACACAGAAATAAAAATCCCCCAGTGTTCCAGTTTCACAAAACTACACAGTAATATAAAGTGATTGACAAATGAGTACACTCACAGACCTTCTACTGTTTTCACATTACAATATTTGATGTGAAATAAATCAGAGTGGGAGACATAATTAGACATAAAACAGAGGTTCAAGGTTTACCACCCACAGAATGGTCATATATAATTTCTTCTACATGCTTGCATTTTTATTTCTTACAATGATGTCACTTTAAATTGCTTTTCTAATCAACCAGGAAATATGATCAAGTCTCAACCCACTGTGATCGGTACTTTACAGTTGTCTGTTGCATCATTAACTTTTCCTTCTGGTTAGCTGCTTCCCTAACCGTCCACATGCAGCTTTATGAGGGGATTTTACAACAAGAAGGATGGAATCATTCATTTTTTATTTTTGGCAAATTGCAAAGAAGGTCTGTGTTTATATCACAGACAAAGCAGGCTGAGACTTTTCTAAATTTGCATTTATAGTATCGAACTAACACTGTTTTTATCACTGTCTTAAACTACCAAATAAGTTTAAGATATGTGATGATTTTCATAAAAGTATAACCTAAACTTTTGAAGACAAAGATTTGGGGAAAAAAAAAGAATTTTCTAAGAACAAATCTTATAAATTAAATAAAAACATGAATTCTTTCAAACCTCATATTGAAATTCATTTTTAAGCTAAACTACAAAGGACAAACTTTGCTTGTGATCTCTATTGTAGATGAAAATGTTCAAAACGTTTTTAAAAAAATTATAACATTTCTACAGTAATTGTAAAATCTTTATTGAAATGCATAAGACACTAATTGTCCCTTTTGTTTTACCATACTTCCTTCGTTCTTGTTTAAAAATCCTTGAAACCTCCTTTTAAAGTTAAAACATTTCAAAAATCTTTTTTGTTCGCAAATATGAAATAATTGATTAGATTGACTAGAACTTATTTATGAGAACCATATATATATATATATATATATATATATATATATATTTATATATTTTATGAAGCCACAAACAGCCTATCTTTTTGGTTTTTCTCACAAAAATGACATGTAGTATCTCATTGTCATGAAACATATTTCTCATGACAACGAGATTGTAGATGTTGTTATCACAAGGTAACAAATGGAAGCTTGGGTTCGGTGATCCTCCGGTTGTTGTCGATTTCATCTGATACATAAGAGGTGCCGGCTGGAAGGACTGTGTGTCACTCGGGACTTGGTCTGTTATCATGAAGAAAAAAAAAAGTATTAACAAAATCTTAATCTAGTCATAACAGAAAAGAAAAAGTCAGCCTAGGCTTCTGTTTATTGACTAAAGTTGTTGTATTAGTTAATAAAACCTGAACTTTAAGGCTGATTGAAACCAAATAACTGTTGGTAAGAAAACACTTGTACTTTCATTTGTCTAATAATCCATAGAGTGTTCAAATTTGACAGATGTAGCTATTTGGTTTATTTTGTGATATATTTCGTTATCGCCTGAAAAAAAATACAAAAAAACAATATCAAGATATAAAAAATTCACTATCGCCCAGCCCTAATCCCAATCCAAAAGTGTCATTAATCTGATTATTTTTTAAATCGATTGACAGCACTATATATATTTTTTTTATTATCTTCTTTTTGGGCTGCATAAGAACTTAAAAGCTGCCAATTTTTATTCATTTGTGAAAAGTGTAGCTGTTTTAGTTTCAGCCTTTTTAGTCTTTTGTCAATGTTTCAGTCCAATGTTATTTTCTTTTTAATGATTAAAAATGCACATTTAAAGTACCTCAGCCTGATTTCTTTAACCTTTTTGGTAAATTAGATTTGAAAGAACAGCTTCTGTGATAAATTACCTTTGATTGTGTTAAATGCAGATGACTCAGCGCTGATGTTAAAGTAAAAACTCAAAACAAAACGAAACGGGAACAAACGGATCGAAACGAGCTCTTTAAACACTAGCAGTGACTGACTAATGCTACTGATTTACTCTAATTACAAACATGGGCCTAATGGCTCCTTCGGAACTCTGTTAAATTAGGGAAAGCATCGGACATCAACAGGTTGTTGCAACAGCCGCCAAACAAGCTTGTCACGCGTTGATTTGCTGTGTTACAGCTCACTCGGAGCCGCTGAGTTTTGTTCTCTTCCAATCAATAGAGTTGTGAGCTGCAAAACTCATTACTTGTGGATTGTGTAGAGCGCATTCGGAATTTGTTTTTTCAGAAACCAAAAAGGCTTTTCTTTTCACCTGAACAAGCAAGGATATTCTGGAACGAGCCAGATGGAACCGAAATGTACGAAATTCCCCGCTGTGCTGTTCTCCAATTACTGCCATCGATGTTTACCCCTGAATTGGCCCAGACTCTCACAGCATGCCCTGTTGGTCTCAGACTCATATAGCCATTGCCTGCAGCTTCTCTCCAAACGGGGGTGTGACTCAGCCGCACAAAATCCAGGGAGAATGGCACTCTCATGCTCCATTAGCCCCTACGTCCCTAGCGGATGAAGAAAAATGTATTCACTGCTTGGACACTAGTGCCTCAGACATCTAAATAGCAGCCATTCATCCTTTTCTGCTGTGTCCTCTGTGCTGAAAATGTCCACACGACAGGAAGTTTGCCTCCGGTCAAATCTGTTTTTTGCTTCTGTTCATAATATGTGAAGACCAGGAGGCTGAGGGGGGGTCGTCTGAACCTCAGATGTTGCTGAAAGTTGAAGAGCTGTTTGCCTCCATGCAAATAAAAGCAATAGTTCTGCAGTAATTGAGAGCTCTCTTACAGAACCTGCAGCCCACTGACTTTCAGAGGTTTCACAGATTTACCACAGGATATGAGATAACGACTTTAGGGATCAGCAATGTTTGCCTGCTGAAGTTGCCATGTCCAGAATCGTGTGGATTTTTCCAAGGTCTTATCCAGAGGGAAATCATGGAGTTGTCGATGTCAGACAGCCAACCCTGAAGCTCCAAATGGGAGGAATTACAGAGCAAACGCTCAGGTCACTGTTGCACTATTGATTATAATGCAAGATGGCTGAGTCTCTTCCTAAGCCCTGGTCTTCCACTCAGACACACAGATACATTCAACTTGTTTGCTTTTGGGGATAACGGATGACAAAGTAACAAATACTTTTGTCAGTAACAGAGTAACATAACGGATTACAGTTCAAATGTCAGTAATTAACTACACTTACTGGACTATAGAAACCCTCGTTATTTCGGTTTCTTTGGCATCTGACATTTTCTCTCTGTTAAATGATACAAAATGGAGATTAATTAAGTACAGACATACCCTCATTGCTGCAGTTACAATGCTTTCTAAAATGACTCAAAGATGAGACGAAACAAGATGCTTCGAGGTGTTCTGTCATTCCCCCCCCCCCGCGGAGCACCAGGTGAGCAGCAGAGCAGAGACCCGCCCGTATGCTGATGTGTCAGGTTATGAATTGTACTGACTCTGAAGCTGCTCTTTGGTGTGAGCAACTAGAGCCGGATCCTTCCTGGGAGACGATTTTTCACTCTCTTTTTCTCTCTAAGCTGCACGTGACTTGTGGTCAAAATGAACATGGAAGCATTTCATAGTTCTTTGTGCTTTCAAAAGACTGACTTTGCATCAGATTTGATAGACATGAAGCCTGGTTATGTCTTGAGCCATGTTCATGCCTTGCACAATTTATTATTTTGTTTTATTTGTTTACCTCTTTTTAACTTATTAGAGATTATTAGATTATTATAATTATTTTTATAATTAGAGATTAAAAATCTCTTTTTCAAAGGAGTTCTGTTAAATAAAAGACATGAGGATCTTGTTTGCAGAAGCTGTTCTCCCTTTGACAATTTGTACATGAGTGGATAAAAGTTAAGTAAAGTAACGAGTAGTGAATTACTTTTTCAAATAGGTAATGAGTAAAGTAATGCATGATGTCATGCATGTCATGATTTTGATCCAGTCACTGAGCAATGTAATCAGTTACTTTTTAGAAGTAACAAACCCCACACAGCCACCCGTAAGGGTAGTTGTGACTCAGGCATAAAGTGTATGTTTCAAAACTCATATCACATGTTCTCTAAAAGTGTTGTAGAAGGGGCAGAATCATTCAATGGGCGAGTATTACATGTGAAAGCTTGGTGGGGTGTTTATTGAAGGCCTGACCCCGTCCTCCGCTCATTAAATTGATTCATGGATTCAATAAGTGGGGCACAGGCGGCAGGTGTGCATGTCGGTGCACGCACCGGACTCACAGGCATCCATCACACTGATCAGGTATCTTCAGCTTTTCTTTTTCTCTATGTAGCTCTCTCACAAGCCCACTGCAGATGTTGCTGGCTTACAGCCCAGTCTGACCCGAGGCTATCTGACTGCAAACACAGATCCAAGCATGCACACTCACAGCAGCAGGAACAGCGGTACAAAGATGGGTGAAAATGGAAAAAAAGAACAAGAATGACTCCTTAGTATAAGTGCGGTTGGGCTGTCCTTGAGAAAGAGATCTGCTTTCTTCTGGTCGCAAACAGAACTTCTTTAATCTGATGCCTCCTGAATGTGTTGGTGTTGTATGTGAATCAACATCCCACCACACAGCACTTTCCTGCAATGTTGCACAGCATCCTTGATAGTGTGAAAAAAGTTTCCAAATACTTTTTTCTGCAGTTCAGTGGGGATACAGCATGTGAATTTAGATACAGGTCAAATATATCTGACCAGAATTTCAATTGCACAGGCTGCATAATCAAAGAAACAATCAAAGAAGCAATTTGTTAAATGAAAATTACCAAACCTCATTGTTGCTTCAGTGTCGATGTTGTTTGAACTTTCTTAACACTGTATAATTCAAGACTTACCAAAATTACTGTAAATACAACTGCTTCAGAAGCGGAAAAAAGAACCTTTGCGCTGATATACCTTACAGTAGGGAAGTTTTAATGGAATCAGCATAATTCCAACGGAAAAAAATGTGGAGAAACAGCACTACACTAAGAATTCATTGGAATTCTGTTAATTGCATAAAGAGTCTGAGAGTTACAGTAATTTAAAGAGCGTGTGTTATTCGCCGGCGACATCTTCAGTGTTAAAGGGTTAAGTAAGAAAGTAAACCTTGTTTGGAACATGGGGATGTGTTTGCCCTTTTAGTGTCCCCTCATTTATCACAGGAGTCACGTTAAAAGAAAGAACCATAATTGGTGAAATCCGTGAAGTAAATCTCTAAATGTTGTGAAAAACCACTCCAATGAAAATCATGTTATTGGTGTTTTTAACGTGTTCTTGTAGCATTTTTCTCATAATGGTGGACATGTACAAAATAATTTAACCGTGTTTCTGAGTATTTCTTTATTTAAATTTCATTCAATCAGAAGCAGATGAAAGGCAGGGGCGGGCCAAAGTCTTCTGTCTCCGCTCCAAGTCTAAGTTATCCACATGCAGACAGATCCATTGAACGTCTAATGAACGCCTTCATTTTCCTCGTCTGAGCTTCCCTCTGCTCAAAACTGTACGGCTGAATAGCTGAAATATGGCTCAAGCTTGGGCTTGTGAGCTGCTTGTTGCTAGCGGGAGAGAGTGTAAAAAACAATGGGGATGGGAAAATTAGAAGGGCTAACTTTTACTGTGATGGTCCCGCCCACAAACCAGATGAGCATTCCTGATGAACTCCTGAAAAAGTTTTCTCCTGCAGAAAATGGGTCTGAAAAAAAAACAACAAAATCTTTTTGATTTTGGCTAAAAACTGCATAATTATAATTAAAAGACCACTGGGGACAATATATATGACTCCTTAGTATATATATAGTGTGAGTGAGAATTTAAGGCTTAAGAACTTGTCACTTCACACATTTTTCTCTTTCTCACATTTTCACACTTTTCTCTCATGTTGAAACTCTCAAAGTTCAAACCTTGTTAGAAAAATAAGTCCGTTGTTAGAGAATGAAAACAAAGATCTGATTACAATTGAAGTTTTATTTAAATTCGTCAAATGGAACACATGCTTTGCAGTAGACACAGCACAGAGGAGATCGATTGACAAGGTCAACAGCCAATCAGGACACAGAACACAATGAATCGTTAAAAATAAATCATGGAAAATGGCACTGAACAAAACCTGCAAGACCTCAAAAGATGAATTGAAGCAAGGAAGCATTGTTTGCACGTGGAAGCTCATTTTTCTGTAAAAATGGTCTCCTTTGGACTTTAATTCTAATTTTAGTTATTGTTCAAAGTGAGTTGGTTTCAAAAAACACTGAAGAATATTCTGGGTTTTCAGCTTAGAAAGATGTGGAGTGCATCAGCATGGATGACACTTTTTCTACGACATGATTGTTGTCACACACTGTGAATCGTTTCAGTCTATCTGCTTCTCTGCTTGTCTCAACATTTCAATTCTCAATAACAGTGAATAAAGTCTCTCACATTAGGGGGAAGATCCGTGTGATTTTTAAAGACTCATTTTTCATGCTTTCAGGAAACGCTTGATCTCGGTTGTGTAGCTAAACAAACAATGTTACCACAGGATTTGCTTTTTCAATGTTTTTTGACCTGCGGGAAATAAAATTGCACTGCCAATCCTGGAAAAACCTGCCGGAGTCACAGTTTGTTAGTTCCAACTCTTCATTTGTTTCCTGTTCTGCCATGCCTTTGCTCACTCAGGTGTGCAAGATTATGGAAAAGTTGCAGGAATCATGCACATTTTTTAAATATCTGTACTTCAGTCACTGCCCACCAATCCATCAGTAAATGTGTCTTTTCTCTATTCTTTAAAAGCACAATTTACTGCCTGATATTTACATGAATTAAACTTGTTCTGCACCATAAACGTTCAAGTACATCTGATGGTGTAATTGTAATTGTTCTGCAGTGCCTACACTCGCTACATGCTTGTTTGTTTAAAATAAAACTCTGCTACTTCTTCTTATAGGGCAGCATTCTGTTTTTTGAATGTCAAAAAGATTTCTTTCGATCGAGTGTGTGGCAGAAATAAACATTTGTTATAATTGGATGAAGTTTGACTTTTCAACTTGATTTTGCTCTCCATCATCTGAAAAATGACATAAGAACATGTTAAAAAAACCAAAAACATGTTTTTATCGGAGTTGGTTTTTAAGTTGGCTGGAAAACAAAAGTGAAACCATTAAAGTTACTCTGTATGTTCTTCAAACAAGGGATAAAAATCAATTTAAAGTAAATGCACACCAACCAATTTGGGTTTGCCGCCTCTCTTTTGACGTGCGTCAAATTTACTGCCTTGATGAGCCGGCGCTACCGCAAACTTAATTCGTTGACCAAATCATGGAAAACATGGTTAATGTTGAGCAAGTCGCTTGTGTTTGTATGTTTTAGAAAGCTCAGTAGCAACAGGCAAACATGTCGCTGTGTCTGGGTTCACCAGTGTTTCTCCCGGTGCAGCGGAGTGGCGCCTGACGACCATTTTAGACGGTGCTTCCATCTCTCTGTGGCACAGTTTGAGCATTAACCCGAGAGAGGAAAAATGAAAATAAAGCTGGGGGAACTTTTTAGTATTATAGTATTGAAAATAAGAAAAACATAATAAGCCCATGGAGCTCGAGCAACTGCAACTGCTTCAACAGCGACCGCGTAGCTCTCTGTCAGGGCAGCCAGCTGCCGGGGAGCAAGAACAGCGACCTCTGCTGGCCAAGGACCGGCAGCCTGGGCAGTAAACTCCACTGGTTTAGCCGGGCGCCAGCCGCACTCGTTGTTTTCAAAACTGAAAAAAAAAAAACTGCTTAAATCAGTTTTCAGTTTTTGAGTTTGGTTTTAAAACAAACTTTTAACCCAGGAGGACCCAGGAACAAAAGTAAATTAGAGATTGGTTTGTTTTGGGCAACAGCAATTATCTGGAGCCAAAAAAATAAAAACAATATTAATGTCCCACTCCAGTCATATTTTGATCTATTGAGCAAGCATTCCCAGTGTTTTTTTTAATTATGGTTATGCGGTTTTTAGTCTGAAATCTGAAAAAAATGAGTTGATGCATCAGAATGGAGCGCAGCAGGGCTATGTTACAAATGAGTTTTTTCAGCCTTTTTGCTCCTGATTCATCCCATTTTTAATAAAGAATTATAAAACCCGGTTTAATCTTATTTTTTTTTCCATCATGAGGATAATATCACAACAGCATGTCTAAAAATACCAAAGTTTCACTGGAATGGGTCTTTAAAAAATACAAAAATTTAAAATATAAAAAAAGTAAAGATGGAACAAAAAAACTTTGATCCTGTGGGCTCTTAAGAATTAGAAAACTTAGAGGATTTAATTTCCTCTCAGTCACAAGAATTCAGGATAAACAGGCAAAATAGGCTCGTGGACACATTGCAGAAAGTACAATAAGCAAACCCTGTGAAGTCCAAGGTCATCTGGCGTCGGCTCAATGCTGGGTTTTTTTTTATGTTTAAACAACCATACCCTGCTTTTTGCATTCCATTAAAACATTAGCATAACAGTAGATAAAACCTCTAAACAAAAGGACGCCGGTCCCAGGTGTATCTGCATGAGCACAGTGTGGTCCGGTGTTTATTTGAGAAGAGATGGTGAGGAATTTCAGGGAGGAAATGTTGAGTGGTGAAGCATCAAATGACCTGAAGCATTCTCGCTTTACTGAGCACCTAATGACGACATTCCACTCGAATTTGCTCATTACGACCTCATTAGTTTTAGAATATTGCAATTTTTTCTGCGGAAGTAGTGTTGCTACCTGGGACTCTAACTGTGAAAATGAATGAGATTCTAAAGCTGAGACAGGATTTGTCTTGTGCAGCGCTGACAAAACTGGCAGACAGAGTTTTATTAGCAGACTGTATTTGAGAAGGAGACTTTTTAAGGAGAAAACAGCAGCAATAAAAAGCTATTAAAGAAAAAGAAACAACCTCAAAATAGTCAGTCATTTTTGACACTATATTCTAGCTTCCAGAGCTTAAATTATACTTTGGCAGCTTGTTAAAAAAATCATAAAAATCTAGGTTTGGTTATTATTAAGAAAAAAACAGACGAAGAAAAATATCCTTATAGATCCACTCCAAACATCTGTTGATCCATTATCAACGTGTTCCAAAACCATCTTTGTTAATATAGAATACAGGGCCTGAATTTCACTGCAGGAATTACACATATTAAAATCAATTCCTGCAAACTGAGCTCCTATAATGCAGAAAAGACCCAACCTCCGGTTGTGGTTTATGAAGCAGTGGGACATGAAGCGATTTTTAACAGAATCCAGACAGAAGTGGAGTGTTAACCTGATGGCTTGACAGCAGCAACAAAAAGTTTAATGAAAGTGTTGCTTTGGTGACAGCGCTGTTGTTACACATTATCATGCTGTGATAACACACTGCTCTGTGTGCCTCCTTTTTCTGACCACGGACTGATTTAAAGTCAGCGGGGCCACCAAGTAGTCACTACAAGTGAAGCAATCACAGCCTCTTTTCTGCTGACGAACAAAAGTTTCATTTAGAACTTCACAGCAAAAACTCACTGGGTGTGACGTAATCATGAATTCATGTTCACTTTGAGAAACATTACGCTTATTTTGGTGAATCGTTTTCATGCACCTCTGCTGTCCGCATGCATAGAGTGCAGGCGCACACCGTACAAGACTCCAAAGCATGATGGATACATGGAGAGGTGTCTGTGTTTATCTCAGTACAATGTATCAAGACACAGAGGATGATGATGATATGTGGTGATGGTTGTGGGTGGTGAGGCTGGAACTCTTTCAGAGCCAGATTTACAAAGACAGAGACCTATAAGGGTCATTCTAGAACTGGAGAAGGTTTTATGTAACACCCATCATATTTCAAATTATCCGCAAACAAAATTTGCTCATCGCTCTTTTTATGCTCCTCTCTCCATCTTTTTTCAAAACATAACTCTAGCTGAACCTGCCAGGCCTCTCGTGTCTTTACGGTAACCCGGGAGGACCGCACAACTCCCAAAATAAAAGAACCAAAAAGTTAATTACAATATTTTTGAAAATAACAAACAAGTTTCAAGTACTACCTAAAATGCAATCCTTTATTAAACATTTTTTGTCTGTTTTGATTTACAGTGATTTGAATAATACTCAAAAATGCCATTTTCTTCATATATGTTCTCCATCATCAGATAAAAAGGAAAACATGTCAACACCAAAAAAGACATTTTCTTCAGAGTGGGTCTTAAAATGAATTTTGAATTATAAAATAATTGAAGTCTAAAAACACTTTGGATCCGTTTATTCCTGGAGTCTACTTTTATCCTCATGATTTAATTTCCACTTCCTATTAACTTACTTATGGATTTATGCATTTATTAAAATAAACTGAGTTTCACATATCAGATCTTTTTGCAAGTATGATAATTTAATTTCTGCCATCACACCTCATATGAATGCTCAGATGCTAGTTTGGGCTTGTTTTTAATTAGCCACGCCTCTTCTCATCATCTCCTAGTGCAGAGACGATCTGTGGAGATGTACCCTCTGAATTTCTGCTCCTGTGACCAGCCTCCTGTTTCTCGCTCATCTGTTCCCCCAGCTGCATTTCTGAAATTGAAACCCTCTTTGAAAAGTTTCAGTTGAGATTGATTTCCCAGTCAGGGGCCAGTTGTGGGCCACAGTGTCTTGGTGAAACCTTAGCGTGTTCCTCCTTCATTTTTCTGTTCATGAAGTCCCAGGGTAATGACAGAAAACGGTGCTGCGTTTCAGTGGAGTTACTGCTGTGTCTCTGTTTGGCCTCTGGAATAATTTCTGGAGGTAGAGCATGATGGTTAAATGGAAGACAAAAAAAAAAAAAAAACAACTTATATTTAGTTTTTAAGGCAAAAAAAAAACACGTTTTACATAGTAAAAACTCCATGGTTAAGTTGGATTGTTTTAACCCAACTCTGAGGTTTAAAAAGGAATGCCATTTTGCTGGATTATATTAATTTGGGTTTTAAGAAAACCACAAAACCCTCCAAAAATTGTGTTTTGTTTCAAAATGTAACCCACATATAACAAGAATAACACAAGAATTAGGTTGCAGAAATAACCTGTGTGTTAGGAGTGTAGACATGTACGGAGTGCAGTAGATTTGGTTTACTAATCAAATCAATTTCACTGATCAAAGTCTCTAATCAGTCAATTTTATGCAGTTTGCATTTTCCAGAGCAGACCAACATCAAGAATAGATTGTTCCCAATGAGTTTATCTTTCTCTTGTACCAATAACGTTTGATTTTTGCAACATTATTGCCAATTTTCTATTTAATTTTGAATACATTTAAAAGTGAGTAAATAGAAAAAGTTCATATTAAAAATAACAAAGCAGAGAGTAAAGTTGAAAACAGATTTGGAGAAAGAATGAAACAACCAGGTTTTATTTTAGTCCTGTCTCTTCACAATAAAATCCATAAATACATCATAAAATTGAGGAAGATCAATGTCAGGGTTAATTTAAGACAGTTATTAGGCAGCGACAGGTTCACTGTAAATGACAGTAACTGTGAAATGTAATTATAGTTTGAAGATTACTCTGGAGCATCGTCTTGGTTAATAATTATTTCTTGACTTCATCCACGTTCAGTCGATTTAGTCTCCAGGCTTTTCTTTTTGGATCATGGAGGCCATATTGGTACTGGTTATTTGAGAACAGAATGGAGAGACTCAAACCTCTTTAGTGAAGCAGCTTTAACCCGGTCACAAAAAAAAAAAAACATATATGCAAATCAAAGTGAACACTGGACACTTACTCTTTGGCTCCAGAACCAACCTCTATTCAAACAAACAAATCACAAATCAACGGTTCTGCATGTTGAATTTGGCTTCATAGATTTTCCACTAAAGCTTTAAGCTGTAGATGACTTTTTAAGTGACCTGATCTTTAAACAGATTTTTTTACCTTCTTTTAATCCATAAATAGGTCAATCAAACAAGCAATCTGTAATCCCTACAATCTTAAACTACATCATAATTGTATGCTCGTCTCAGCTGTCTAAATCTCAGCTGCATCGTCTTATCCTGACCCTTAAAAAATCTAACAGAATATACCAAAAAGATCAAACTAGACTACATCAGGACAGGATAGTTTTCTTATCCATTGTAATCCTAGATTTCTTTCATACCTCTTTATTATCCATGCGAGTTGCATTTTCCCAGAAATGCTTGATTTTTTTTCTGTTTCAACCTTTGTGAGTTCAGGCTCCTTTACCAGGTTTTCCTTATACATTCTTCATGAAACACCAGAGCATTTTTGTGCTGACTGAACATCAAGATGCACACAGAGGTGTATTTCCTGGGGAGTGGACTGTCCATTATATATATGTCCATCAATGCATTATTTAGGTGATTCTCTTAAAGCAAAAATCTTTTCTTTTAGGTTCATTTTAACGCTTCTTCTTTAGTGATTGCTTTCAAGAAGGAACAATTAGAGCAGGACATTTTATTTGTGTCATTTTAGAGGTACCTTTCAGGCTCTTTTATTAAGATGTATTTTTTGTTGTCCATTCTTGTTCCAAGTTGCAATTATTACTTTATAAGTTGAGGTTTTATTTGAAAAATTACCCAAAATTCTGCCAAATTTCAGTTTGACATTTAATACTCACCTATTCACCAGTGTGGTTGACAGAACCCAAGCCTGACCGACATGTTATAGCACAACTCCAGATGAACTTGTTCATTTTCATGACACTTTTGCAAAAATTACTTCAAAAGAAATGAGGTCTGGTGGCCATATTTGTAACACAAATGAGATGCTGCACTTCTTTAATGAAGGAGTGAACATTCTCTCATTTCTGCTGGGAGGGAGGCTGCAAGAGGGCTGTAATGCTGCATTCACAATGAACCCGACTTGTGCATCAAATTTGGATCTGCTGCCTCTCTTTTCACACTGCCTCTTGCTCACGCTTGTCCAAAAATGTGCTCATAAACCTGAGGCTTCTGATGCATGTGGGAGGAGCTACTGTAAAAAGTTTTTTTTTTTCATTGCTCTATAGAAGCACAGATGAAAGATCAGATTTCTTTATTTTGGAGGGTTCTATTAAAGCTTTGGTAATCACATCTGGATTAATGAGATTATTCAGACTCTCCCACTACGGTGAGGTTCACCATCTACTGCAAAAGCTGTGTCTGAATGACGACTGCTTTTAGTTGTACTTCCATCTTTTTGTCCCCCAGTTTGACGACTTGCTGTACTGCATTAGCCTCAGGAGAAGAAAAAATAACTTTAGAGGACGGTTTTAGATCCTCAAATAGGAAAAATGTCGCAAAGATAGGTAAGAGCACAAATGGCAAAGATGGCTTGATGTTGCACCGTCGCTGATACTTAAAACAAGCCGCTGGACTTCTGATCCCATCTGTGCGTTGACTTCATATTGAAACTGGATGCCAACTGGACACAAGAGCATCAAAAACTCCCCATTAACCCTAAAAAATATGTTCCTGTTTACTTTGCTTGAAGGGAACCACAGTCGTTTGAAAAGTTGCTGAATACAGAAATGAAGTTTTGAAGTTGGAATGTGGCCAGAGGTAACTTGTGCAATTATGTTTGTGAGAATTCTACACATTAGCAGTAATTATTATGTACACAGTGGTGGGAAATAAAGATGGTGGCCACTCCTGCCAGTTAACATTTGTCATTGACGATCACTTTAATCCTTGGTTGATTTGTCTTCCTCTGTGGGATATGATGTGTTTTTTTTGTTTCGACTTGTGTCAGATATCATTAGAGAGTGTAATCTGCTTTATTATTGTTATTTTTTAAAGTTTTCTTAACCTACATCTGCCTGTTAAAGTAAAAACAAAGCTACATTTTATTTCTTATAAATTTAATTTGCCTTTTCCATGGTCATCTTGATTTCCTTCCTGTAATTGCAGGCTTTTTAACGCTTAAAGGTCAAGATTTTACCACTTAAAGCCATAGTGCTGCTTAAGGTTGAGAACGTCAGAAGGCTTCCCACATACATCTGATGTGGTAAGAACAAATCAATTCGATTTTCAAAGGTAAACATGATTTATCGTCTGTGGTAGGTTTTAGAGAAGAAGCAGAGAATTACTAATCCTGAACCTCTGAAAGCCTTTTGACATCTCATCCACTGTACTGCATGTTGGGCCACCGCTGTCACTGCGGGTAACAATCACATTGTTGCCACAGGCTCTTCATGCTACTTTGCTAAAAGGGTTGCACACAGAAGGAACCCAGCAGTGGATTCATCAATGCTCAGACACTATTGGGTCTAAAGCTGAGGGCATGAAGCCACAGTTAAAGGGACATGCTGGCATCCATTTCTCTAATGAATGTTAACATCTCCCTTTTACTGCTTCTCTTTTGTGGCTTCAATTTGATGCTGGTCTCAGCGTGGAGCTTTGTTTGTTCTTGGAACTTTTTGTTGAAGGTAAGGGGGATTTATGGTGTTACTTTACTAACTATTTCCCAATTTTCTACAACAACTGGAAAACTTTCAATCTTAATCTTATGTAATCAATTATATTAACCCTTTAACACTGGTAATGTCAATGGCGACACAAAAATAACACACTCATGCCGGAACTGTAGAAAGTTTAAGCAGTCAATGTGAATTAGCTGATTCCTATACAGAGAAGAGCAGCTTTTGATGCATATCAGCTGTCCACTGATATGCAACCCATTACTAATGTACGTGTTGTGCAAATCCACTTTTCTCTGCAACAGAATCAGCTGATTTATGTCGATTGGCTAAGACAAGTGGAGCCGCCTTTCTTCACTTCAGAATACGTATTCTACAATTCTATTAATCACGTAAACGGATTGAAGAGTTGCAGCAGTCGAAATAATGCCAACATTCTAGCTATAGTTTCAGTATTTGTTCAATATAAAAGGAAAATACAGTTTTTAACATATTTATTGATTTTATTCACTCTTAACGTTATTGTTTTATTTTGGCATAGAAAATAATTCACATACTACAAAAAACATGAAGACATCAAATTATAATAAAATGTTTTCTCTTAAGCTTTTTTTTTTAAATAACTGCCCATTCTATTAATATTTTAGGGCTGTCTAATCAAAAGTAAGTTAACATAAGCATTTGTATTGTTTGTTAAGGTCATATTCATTGTAAACCCATTTTTCCTCCTCTTGGGCCTCCTTCTTTCATTATTGAGCATTTTAAGGTGATACCTGTAGGGTTTTTGGAACCAGGTCGATTTATTAGTTCAGTTACAGTCATTTCCGGTTTTATTTTGTTGTTACTTCCTGTGTCTTCCGTTTGTCCCAGGTCACTTGTCATTTCTCCCTCAGATGTCCCCTCCCCCCTTGCACACCTGTTTTCCATTTGGACATCCTCTTTTTTCGTTATATACCCTCGTCTCCCTTGCACGGGTTGTCGGGTGGTTTTGTTTGCTCTGGTTTAATGTTCCTCTCTCGAGTCATTAAATCTATTTCTTCTTTATTTCGAGTTCCGTCTGCATTTGTGTCCGCACGTCAACCTTGACATTACCACCCGACCAGTATAATGGACGCAGCAGACGCGGAGACGTTACGGGCATTACTCCGCCAACAGGAGGAGCAGATGTCATGCTTGAGACAAGGATTACTCGAGATGTCGAGCCGTCACGAACGGCAATTCGCCGCACTGGGAGAACGCTTTGAACAACTGACGGAGCGTTTTCAACATCCGCCGGCTTTTCCCGCGGCACGCCCATCGCCTCCCACACCGATCCAGGGGACCTGGGAGAGTGTTCCGGTCGCTCCAACCGCGCAATTAGCCCGACCAGAACGTTTTTCGGGAGATTCTGGGGACTGTCGGGCTTTTATCACCCAGTGTGAGCTCCACTTCCAACTGCAGGCGCCTCACTATCCTTCGGACCAAGCTAAGGTGGCCTTCATCATATCTCACCTCACCGGGAGAGCAGGCGCATGGGCGACGGCTGAATGGCAGCGTGGAGCACCGACCTGCGCGTCTCTCGCGGCATTCCTGGAGGCATTTCAGCAGGTGTTCCAGCACACCAAACCGGGCCGAGAGGCAGCTCGAGCCCTTATGCAACTTCGGCAACGGGGCAGAAGGGCAGCTGACTATGCTATCGAGTTCCGCACCCTGGCCTCCACTAGTGGTTGGGACACCACTGCGCTCATGGACGCATTCGTGGAGGGACTTTCCGAGGAGTTAAAGGACAGACTAATCGCTCTAGAGCTGCCTTCCTCCTTGGAACCTCTTATCGCCATGGTCATCCGGATCGATAACAGACTTCAGGATCACAAACTGGAACATAGCAGATCTACACCCCGCTTCCAACACAGTTCTGTTGGACGCAGGAACTCGGACTCACCTGATTTTGCTGTTTCTCCCACAGAAACCCCGCCACCTATTCTTGAGGAACCTATGCATCTTGGCCGGGGTAAACTGACTGCTTACGAGCGACAGCGACGAATGGTCTCAGGTGAGTGCCTTTACTGTGGTAAGCGGGGTCATTTCTGCAGGGAGTGCCCAAACTCCTCTGCTCGTCAGTAAGAGTGGGCGCGCTGACGAGCGGCGATTTGGCGCTCACTAATAAAGGTCCTACTGCCTGTTTACTTAAGATACAGGTTGTGTTTCAGGGTAAGGGGAGATCTATTGAAGCTTTAATTGATTCAGGAGCAGAGCAGAACCTCATGGATGCCGAGCTAGCTAAGCAAGTCGGACTTGCTTATGAGCCACTACCTCGGCCGTTACAAGTAATCTCCCTAAACGGCCAAGAGGTAGCCACCATTTCCCACATAACCAAACCAGTTCATTTGATTATCTCTGGCAACCATCATGAATCCACCAGGTTTTTCATTTTTTCCTCTGCGCAGAACCCATTGGTTCTGGGGTACCCTTGGCTTCTGGCACACAACCCCGTCATTGATTGGTCCTCCAGTCGTATCTCCGGCTGGAGTGAGAAATGCCATAATTCTTGTTTACGCTCAGCTCGGCCTCCTGGGGAAGACCCCGCTACCCCGGTTGGGCAGCCGCCCTCACCTGATCTATCCGGAATCCCACCGGAATATCATGATTTAGCTGAGGTATTCTCCAAATCACGAGCTCTCTCTCTACCCCCCCACCGACCTTATGACTGTGCTATTGAATTACAACCTGGCGCTACGTTACCTAAGAGCAGGTTGTATAGCCTGTCTAAGCCCGAGAGAGAGGTCATGGAGAAATACATCGCTGAATCATTGAATTCTGGGATTATCAGACCTTCGTCATCACCAGTGGGATCTGGGTTCTTTTTTGTGGGAAAGAAGGACGGGTCGCTCCGACCGTGTATAGACTATCGGGGGTTGAATGAGATCACGGTCAAGAACAGCTACCCCCTTCCATTGATGAACTCTGCTTTTGAGGCATTGCAGGAGGCTCGGATTTATTCCAAGTTGGATCTCCGCAATGCTTACCATCTCGTGCGGATGAGGGCTGGAGACGAATGGAAGACCGCCTTCACCACCCCTTTGGGACATTTCGAGTATCTGGTCATGCCTTTTGGTCTCTGTAATGCTCCTGTTGTGTTCCAGGCAATGATCAATGACGTGTTAAGAGACTTTATTCATCGTTTTGTGTTTGTGTACTTGGATGACATTCTGATCTTTTCCAGGACTGCCAGCGAACATAGGCGGCATGTTCGTCTGGTTCTCCAGCGATTACTCGAAAACAAACTTTTTGTTAAGGCGGAGAAGTGTGAGTTCCACTCTCCGTCTGTTTCTTTCCTGGGGTTTGTTATTTCTGAGGGTGAGGTGAAACCCGATCCGGCTAAGGTGAAAGCGGTGGTGGAGTGGCCTACCCCTTCTAACAGGAAACAGTTACAACGTTTCCTGGGGTTTGCCAACTTCCTCCGTCGCTTCATCCGGGGTTACAGTTCGGTGGCCGCGCCGCTCACAGCTCTCACCTCATCCTCTTCCCCTTTTTTCTGGACTGAGGAGGCAGAGGCAGCTTTTAATAAGCTTAAACATCTTTTCACCTCTGCCCCTGTTTTGGCTCAACCAGACCCGTCCAGACAATTTGTTGTGGAGGTAGATGCCTCGGACACAGGAGTGGGTGCAGTCCTGTCCCAACGGGGGGCTTCGGATAGCAAAATGCGTCCTTGTGCTTACTTCTCTCGTCGGCTTTCTCCAGCCGAACGCAACTATGATGTGGGGGATAAGGAGCTGCTGGCTATTAAGCTAGCACTCGAGGAATGGAGGCATTGGTTAGAGGGATCCACAGTGCCGTTTTTGGTCTGGACAGATCATAAGAATCTGTCCTACCTACGGACTGCAAAACGGCTTAATGCCAGACAGGCTCGATGGTCTTTGTTTTTCAACCGTTTCTGTTTTATTGTTACGTATCGACCTGGTTCTAAGAATGTTAAACCGGACGCCCTATCCCGTCAGCAGGAACCGGTTTCTCAGGATAGCCAACCGGCCTGTATTCTCCCCCCCTCATGTGTGCTGGGCGCCCTTTCCTGGCAATTGGAAAGAGACATTAGGTCCGCTCAGACTCAGGAACCAGATCCGGGGGTGGTCCTCCCAATAAACTGTTTGTACCCAGCTCTCTCAGGTCTCGAGTTCTCCAGTGGGCCCATGCCACCCGTCTCACCTGTCACCCCGGGATCCGCAGAACAGAATCCTTTCTGCGTCGTCGGTTCTGGTGGCCCAGCGTGACCAAGGACGTCCGGGACTTTGTTTCTGGTTGTCTGGTGTGTGCTCAGAACAAGGCGAGCACACAGTCTCCTGCTGGACTATTACACCCACTCTCCATCCCGGGTCGGCCTTGGTCACACATTGCTTTGGACTTTGTGACCGGCCTGCCGTCCTCCGCTGGAAAGACCGTCATCCTGACGATAGTGGATCGGTTCTCCAAGGCCGCCCACTTTGTGGCCTTGTCTAAACTCCCTTCAGCGGCAGAGACGGCAAAACTGGTAATAGAACATGTATTCAAATTACACGGCATTCCTGCAGATATGGTTTCTGATCGAGGACCTCAGTTCATCTCGCAAGTCTGGAAGGCGTTCTGTGGGGCATTCGGGGCCACTGCCAGTCTCTCCTCTGGTTTCCACCCACAGTCTAACGGGCAGGCGGAGCGGACCAACCAGGACCTGGAGGCTGCGCTCCGGTGCGTATGTTCCCGACACCAGGCCTCCTGGAGCACGCTGTTGCCGTGGGTGGAATATGCACACAACTCCCTCACCTCATCTGCCTCGGGTATGTCCCCTTTCGAGTGTTCCCTGGGGTACCAACCCCCGCTGTTCCCCGAGCAGGAAACGGAGGTGGCGGTTCCATCGGTGCAGCATCTCTATCGTCGCTGTCGGCGCATATGGCGGGAGACTCGGGCAGCCTTGTTGCGTTCCAGGGAGACCAACAAGAGACTGGCGGATCGCCGGCGAACTCCAGCTCCTGAGTATCGACCGGGCCAGTTCGTCATGCTCTCTACTGCTAACATCAAGCTTCGGACGGAGTCCAAGAAGCTGTCTCCCAGGTTCATTGGACCATTTGAGATCGTCAAGGTCATCAATCCTGTGGCAGTCAGGCTACGCCTGCCCAGGACCTTGCGCATCCACCCGGTCTTCCATGTCTCGCAGATTAAGCCTCACGTCACGAGTGCCCTTCAACCGCCGTCCCCTCCGCCACCTCCTCCTCGCATCATTGATGGCCAACCGGCCTACACCGTCCGTCGCCTGTTGGACGTTCGGCGACGGGGTCGTGGTCTTCAATACCTGGTGGACTGGCAGGGGTACGGACCTGAGGAACGTTCCTGGGAACCCGCTTCTCGCATCCTGGATCCTGATCTCATCAGAGACTTTAATCGGCGGCGCCGGAACCAGCCCCCTTCTGCGCCAGGCGGCGCACCTTGAGGGGGGGGTACTGTAGGGTTTTTGGAACCAGGTCGATTTATTAGTTCAGTTACAGTCATTTCCGGTTTTATTTTGTTGTTACTTCCTGTGTCTTCCGTTTGTCCCAGGTCACTTGTCATTTCTCCCTCAGATGTCCCCTCCCCCCTTGCACACCTGTTTTCCATTTGGACATCCTCTTTTTTCGTTATATACCCTCGTCTCCCTTGCACGGGTTGTCGGGTGGTTTTGTTTGCTCTGGTTTAATGTTCCTCTCTCGAGTCATTAAATCTATTTCTTCTTTATTTCGAGTTCCGTCTGCATTTGTGTCCGCACGTCAACCTTGACAATACCAGCTGAGGCTGGGTTCTTTCACATCAGGATTTTTTTATGCACTGGCCAGAGAAAACAACGCTTTTCCAGCAAGGGTTCAGTTTGGGAAAGTAAACTGCACCCACAATTGCAAGGTATAACTGTTTAGGGGGAAAAAAGAAACAAAGAAACACTGCTGTCTTTCCCAAGCAAAAGCATTTATTTAACATCACAAAAAAAGTATTGGTGGTGTTCTGAGCAGCACAGCAGACACATTTCTGTTTTCTGAGGATAATCGCCCTCCCTGTCGGCTTGATCATCACAGCCTGATATTTCTTGACAGGGGAAATTAATGCCCTGTGCTATATATATATAATAACTGTGCAACCTTGAAACGAAGTCATTTTAAGGGTTGTGGACAACTGCTCCTGAGGATAGAGACTATATAATAGAAGTGGATTGGGTGAGTTTGATGTCACCCATAGAAAATGGTTTTCTTCCAGCTCCAGCGAAATGAAGTCAGTTCAGCCATTTTTTTCTGAATATGGACACCGCCATGTTGGAGCCAGATGTCCACACCCCTTTCACTTGAAAGCAGGACTCACAAAATCTATCAAACGTTTCGAATGTTAAACGTAGAACTACATCATTTTATTGGGGCATCTGATTGGTCAGTTCCTTACTTGAACTACAGAAAAAAAGAATGTGTTAAAAAAAAAAAAAAAAAAAAAAAGCTAAGTAAGAATGGTTAATCTGACAAACACAATCGCTGAGTGTTTGCGTTCTATTTTTTTTTTTTCCTTTATTTTTTTATTTTATTAGAAGTCTGAGATTTTGGCTTTTGGAGTTAGCGGGCACTTCCTGTTTGGAACCCAAGGGAAGGGTCACTCAGTCCAGTTCTCATTTACAGTCAGTAACTAAGTCAGATACACCATTCACTATGTTTATCACAAATAAATGATATTACAGCAAGTTTAAGTAGAATATTCTTCAGTTTTAAACTACAGGTTTTATAGATAAATGACCATAAGTGCA
The DNA here is from genome assembly GCA_014656515.1 of Oryzias celebensis. Lineage (NCBI taxonomy): Eukaryota > Metazoa > Chordata > Actinopteri > Beloniformes > Adrianichthyidae > Oryzias > Oryzias celebensis. The sequence goes on from BNCR01000012.1 coordinate 76,480,783, forward strand.
AGGGAGAGCCATCTGACCTGATTCTAAAAACTCTTGTGTTGCCAAGGAATAAGTGCAGGAACAAAGTCACAGTGGCTGCAGCACTGGGCATTAGCTTGACTTGCCAACAGGAACTCATTTCTGTTCAGGCAGAAATTTCCAAATTTCTAATCTATTAATATGCTTTTGGTGTTTTCCTGGCACCAACACATCTTAAAATCCATCCTTCCAAGCTGACATATGAATGTCCCGCTTTGGAGAAAAAAAAAACCCAAAAAGCTAAAGAATGTGTAGTTAAAAGCACATAAAGCGCATGCACACACACACACACACACAAGGTGTTGGCCTAGTATCTGCCACCACTGAGACCTGAATTCTCTTTGGTGGAGGAAATGATGACAGCCTTTATTGCAGGAAACTCTATTTCAGGAAATATAACCTCACCCCAATCACTTCCATGGGGCAGCAATTTATAAATCTAAATTAAAGTATCTCTCTAAAAGGTGAGGCAGCTGAAAGTCAGAACATAGAAAGTGTAAGTAAATTTAACACAGCTGTTCCTGTGGCTAACTACTTTTTACCTCTTATGACAGAATCACCAAATTTCCAGCAGAGATAGAAGGCAAAAAATTGATAGTGCTAATAGATATCACAATGACATTTAACGTGTTATGCAAATGACCTAGCATTGATAGACCTGTCTGCAGCGTCTAGCCTGATAACTTCTGAGATAGGTCCCAAGCTTCCTGACGCCCTGAACTGGAATAATCAACACTATAAAACAGTTTGAAAGATTTGTTATAAAAAAAGTGCATAAAAGAGATACAATCAATGCAAATGTCCTTCGATTTTTTTAATTGACTAACCTTTTACTTTGGAGTAACAGAAACAGAAGTTCACCCTGATATTGTTTTGTGGTTTTCTCCCACCTGTACTCTGTAACTGAGTTAGTAAAATATTCCTACAGAGTCTAGTTCTCATGTAGGTTTCTTCCTGTATTATTCTCCCAGCTGTCACTGTGTGCATACTAAACACACATTACTCCCAGAAGATATATTCTCAAGGGTTTTTTAATTAATAACTCAAGATAATTTAGATGTATGCCAGTACATAAAACAGCATTTTTAACCTTTTTTCAATAAATATGTCTGAACACACCACGTATATTCGAGCATGTTAAGGATCCACTCAGATAATCTTTTGATCTATTTTCAAAGCATTCCTAGTGATCTTTTAATTATAATTGTGCCGTTTTTAGTCAAAATAAAAAAAATATAAATCTGTGTCATTTTCTAGGACAGTTTCTGCAGAGCAGCAATATAGTTTATTCAAAATTTGTCTCCAAGTTGTGGAAGGGACTGTTTGCACAGAGCAACCCCGCCCCCCTTTCTTGACACCCATAACTGGGAGCTCTCTGGTTGCATGCTCTCCTGCTAGCTTACAGCCGCTCAAAACCCCAACCTTACATTGCCGATGCAGAAAAATGGTTATTAAGTTATGAATCAGATACCAGCTCAGACGGGGAAAACGAAGACGCACACGGATCTAGTCGTCTGCAAGTAGATGCAGGAAGGGGCGGAGCAGGGGGTTTGTGGCCTCCCAGTGTATTTTCTATGTCACAAATGCTATCCTCTTCAAAGTGTCTTTCTTTAGGGAACACTTTATAATAATTGTCCATAATAAACTATCTCTAAGATATTAGTAAGAAATAGTAAGATTTTACAAAGTGATACCAATAAAAACAACTGTAAGATACATATGTATAAATCTTCTTTTGTCCTCAATCATCAAAAAAATGTCATAACAACACCTAAAACATTATTTTTATCAGAGTGGAGCTTTAAACGGTTTCCAAACTAAAATGATTGGTATTTACCAGGTTTTGCGAGACTGTTTTCCAATATTACCTTTAGAAAAATGCAGTAATGTCTTCTTTAGGACCCCTGTTTTAATAATACAATTTGGGTATGCAGGATTTATTCTGAGGAAGTGTTGGGGTGTCAATTATGTAAGATTGATCAGATAAATATAAATGTAAAAGTTAAAACAATCATTTTGGTTTGGTAGGTGCACACTACATGTGGCTGACACTCATTTCCATAAATCCCTTTAAAAGAAAAGAAAAAAAAAGTCGGTCTGTCTGTCTATCTAATATATATATATATATATATATATATATATATATATATATATATATATATATATATATATATATATATATATATACATACGTGCATACATACATACATATATATTACATATATAAATAAATTTTAAAGTAAAAAATAAATAAGTAAAAGTCAATATTAAAATAATTGAAATTCAGTGTCTTAGGGACTCTTTAAAATCTATATCCTAAATTATTCAAACACATTTTAAAACACTATGCAATGAATACAAAATGCTGTAACATCAAAGCGAATCAATCAAAGATGGATTTATTTCACTGAGATGCAGCAGGAAAGCTGAAAGCCAAAGAAAGAATCTTAGACAGCTTTCAGATTTCAAACCATTTACACGATATAAATATGTATCTTTTTGCTTCAGAATTGGAGGTGGAAATCTCAAAGTCAAAAAACATGCTTCAGACGAGCCGTTGCTTCGAAATGCAGCATGCATCATTACCGTCACTGCCAGTCGACTTACATATAAATGACTCATTTATTACTAATTTAGTCACTGTCCTCTCTGACATGGAAAAACTGTTTTGCTACTACTTGGAAATAACCATGTATTTGATAACAAACTCAGGAAAATTAAATTGGACCTCTCCAAAATACGTTTGCACAAAGGTTGCCCTCTGACTTAAATGCCTCATTCCTCATCCTAGTAAATGTTACATGAGCGTCTGGGTGAACATTATGGTTATTGATGGCTTTGATGGGGGTCATTATACGTGCTGTGGGCAGCATATGCTCTTCCACTGCTCTTGAACGTCCTCAGGGTTGCAGGTGAAAAAAAAAATTTACAGAAAAGCTTATCAAAGGACAAGCAAGTCTTAATCTAAGAAAGAACTTCTAATAAATTATGTATCATTGTTTTTAAGAAAAGTGTAAGAAAAAGCAATCAACTTGTTTTCTTTTGTATTAGGGAGTCAGGTTCCAAAAATAAAAAAAATATATTAAAAACTCACTCCAAGGGAAATTTGCTTTTTGTATTTTTAACATGTTCTTGACAGATTTTCCTGATGATTGAGCACATGAACAGAGACATTTAAGCTCAAAGTTGCATTTCTGAACATGTTCTTATTCAAATTGCCAAATGATGTACAGGTACGCCTTTATTTTCCTCATCTCAGCTGGTATCTGGCTCAAAACTCTATGGTTGCATAGCTCCAGTATTGCTCTCCATTTTTGTTGCACCAATAATGTTCGGTTGTGGATGTGAAGGGTTCTAAGCTAGCAAGACAGCACAAGCTTTTGACGATGGGGAGGGGAAGAAAAGGGAAGGGGAGGCTGGAATTGCACCACGCCAGTGATCCTGCCCTCAACCCAGAGGTATAATTCTTATGTACAGCTGCTGATCTGCAGAACTTAGGGTTGTGTCTGAATTCCTTCACTACTCACTACTCAGTGCACTATAGCTGGGCCATTTGCCATTTTGTGTCCGAAACCACAATTACAAAATCTAGTGCTCTAGAAATTTCCCAGATGTCTGTGTGGATTGATGCTCAAGAGATAGACAAATATTGACCACATTGCATTGTGTTTGAGCAATTTGTCATGTGGAAAAAAAAATGTATACTTGTTTACACTTGTAGTAGTAGTCAGTGATGTCATTTTTGCAGTTAAAAAAACAAAAAATAGTGAGAATGGTGTCCGTATTGATTTTAAAATGCAGTTTCTTTAATCCTTTTTTTTTTGTTTTGTTTTAGTTTGAGAGTAGGGAAGGAATTTTGAAAAAGCCTAAGGGCCGGTTTATACTTCGAAGTGTTTCGTAATCGCTGGTGTCGTAGTGATTGCGCGACTATCGGAGTGTAATTGTCCCAGTCGCTGCAGAATGTGACACCTGCTGGTGTCGTCAACCGCGACTGAAATGTTACACCAGGTGTACATTCACGGGCAAATTGTGTCATTTAACTTGAATTTATTTCAGCGATTCGAGTACGCGACTATGGAGGAGAAACAGCAGTGTTCTGGCTTCTGGCCATAATTGCACGTTATTTAATTACAGTTAAAATACAAACATGTCACACTTGTGTATTCTGCGATATGCAATGCCGCAAAAGCACAGCTACAGTTCCAAATCACCAAACAGAAGAATTAATTTTTTATCTTGTCAGGAGAATGCCCTCTATCCTCTCTGCTGTAATGTTCAATAGGGGAAAACAAGTCATGACGACTGTCAGTCATTAATGCTTAGAATGTGTATATCTATTTTCACGGCTGGTGATTTCCAAACACTGGTTCTGTTGGGAAGCAGACAAAGCAATTTCAAGCTACATTTGTCGCACACAACCAAAAAAAAGCTGTGATCTTGTCAATATGGATGACGGAAGGCATAAACTCTCTGGTGAGCCTCGAGCGGTTATTTCATCTGTCTTTTGGAAGAATATCCTTAACTTGATTGAGATGTCTGATGTGAGCAGACCATGGCAGCCAGAGTCACTAGCTTCTCAGGTCTACAACAAGACAGGAAGAACAGGACGCATGAGTTGTCCAAAACTTACCTGGGTGATGTTACCCTTTAGAATAAGCCACAAGCAGCTGTATTTTTTGTATACTTATATTCATCTATTAGTATATATTAATATACAAGAATGCATATTTTAATGGTCACACCTTTGATATTTCTTTTGATTGTTTTCTTCTACGTTTTGCGTAAAGCACTTTGAATTGTCTTTGTACATGAAATGTGCTATACAAATAAACTTGCCTTTTCTATACATTTATTCATTGGCTTCTTTACAGAAACATACTATCAGGAATGTAAAACATTTTGGACTTGAGTTACTTTTTTTCCTCTGAAATGAGAACAGAAAGTTGCCTTTTTGCGTTTTTAACTTAAAGTTCCTAATTGTGTTTTAGCTAAAGACCAGATATAACTGATGCATACCATAAATATAAGAAAAATAATTAAAAGTTTAAGATTAAAAACAGATGTATTCTTTTACTAAATCAAAAACATTACATCTATATTTTGTGTAGAAAAATGTGTGATAAGTTTCTGTATAAATATTTTTTAGCATATTTGGAGGATGTAAATAGATTGTTTCAGAACAATTTAACATTTGTTGGGTTAACTCAGAGCACCATTTGGCATAGTGGAGGAATCGTTTCGGTAAGTACATATTTATTCTGAATTTTCACTGTAAACTCTTCTGTTTACAGCTATATATATATATATATTTTTTTTATTTATCAAGCTGCTTGTAGTCTTCCTGCCAAAAAGTATATGTGTCAGGTGGCAGTGGATGCAGTCTATTTTTCCAGACCAAAATGGAGAAGTGGAGTTGGCGTTAGTTAGCTTTATTTTTTATTTTTATTTTTTAAACTTTATGAACAAAACCAAGCTTAAGGTAATTTACCACTAAACTCTGGAATAAATAAAGCATAAACGGCAAAAGGACATAAATTGCAGTCACAATAGCTGACAGGAAGTAAAGTAGTAAAAGATTCTGCAAAACAATTGCAAACTGAATGTGAGTACAAGAAATAGTACAAACATGGACATACACACAAAACATGTTCAGTGAATATTGACTGCTTCAGACGCTAAACAGTTGCATTGTTGTCTTTTGATACATGACACCATAAATTAACCATCAGAGATCAAATACTGAAAACTTGAGACACATTAAATCGCTGCCTTTTCCTCCAACGCTGACACATTTCAATCAAAACTGATTACGCATCCTTGCTTGAACACCAGGACAAGGACACCGGTCCCATTAAATGTTTGACCATATTGGACCCAACAGGACAATTTACTGAGTGATTTACAGAGATCCCTGTTCCTGTAGACCCCACAACAGAGTAATGTTTTCATGAAGAATTTCTTTCAAGAACTGATGTTATTAACAATCATGTTCATTTATTGGCTAGTGTGGTGTTACGTAAGAATTGGATTCATGTGTTTGTCGTGACCTTCTCCCAGCTGCTTTTACCTGTAAATTAAGCCATCCTGTCACTTCTGCTCTCACCTTTTTGCCTGACCCTGAATTTTGCTTGCGCTTCAGTTTTGTTTCCTTCACTGACTGACATCCCATGAACGACCTCGAGGTTGAATGAATAGGCTTTTGATTTTTAGATTGTTTGAGTTGTTTTTCTGCAAAATAAAAAAAATAAAAACAAAAAACAGCCGGTGTTGCTTCCTAGGTTTTCACAGAGCAGCATCATTAGAAATTTGCCTCTGAGTTATGGGCAGGACCCACAAATAAGCGTTTTTTAAATATTTTGTTTGTCTGCTCCTGATTTTTGAAGCATTGTCACTTTATGGCTCAGCTGACTCTGAGGTCAGAACAAACAAAAAGATTCAGTTTAAAACATTTCTGAAGTTGACTTTTACTTGCTGACTACACTACATGGATGCTCATGGAGTTGTATTTTACTTCAGTGGTTCATTCTGAGTTTGAAGTGCAAAGGCTGTGATTTGGGGTAAGTTCAGAGCCACGCCAAGCTTTTAATGATAAAGTGACACAGTGGTCATTTATAATGCATTTAGAGGTTGTTTCATCCCATAACTTTAGCAACAAAGTAACCTTGAGGATGGATTATTCATTTATTGACAAAGGGAAGAAAAACTGTTGTTCAAATCTCCTCAAAACTGCATCCAATCGAGTGTTTCTTTGTGATGCACCCAAGAACTTTACCCGTGATCTGGGAGACCTTGCTGTGTTCTGAAACATCTCGTGTTTACTATTTATCTCATAGTTTTTTTTAATCATACGCAAAGAGAGGGTTATATTTTTGTCTGTGCATGTCACCGTAGACACTCCTGGGACTTTACCCTTTCATGCTTTATGATACCGCTTTATGCTCTGTAACGTCATCGCGAAACAAACAATCAAAAAAGGAGGAACAGTGTCAATAAATTTAAAAATAAAAATCACTGACTCTGTTGTGTAGGAAATTTCTGTCATTTTAAAACCCCTCCAGTATAAGTCAGACCCTTAAATTTGTAACTGGAGCAAGAAGCTACATTTTTGACTTGGATTGAGTCTGAATTGGATATTATATCAACTTTGCTTGGAATGAATCCCATCTCCAAGAGGAGTTCAAGTATGTTTCTGTTCACTACTGGGGGAAGGATTGACTGGAGGGTGAGATTGATGGATTAGTGTAGTTTCCACAGAGATGTGGACTTTGTACTGGGCTGTTGTCCTACAGTTGCCTCGGCCACTTAGAGATGGAAGGCTCAGCCATCCTGGAGGACATGTGAGCAGAGCCGCTACTCCTTTACATTGAGAAGGACCATCTGAGGAAGTTTGGACATCTGGCACGAGGCTACACAGATGGCTTCTTAGTTAGGATTTATAGAAATGTCAATGGTGGTAGAGCCTGGAAATACTTGAGATTATATCTCAGATGGCCTGAGTAAACCATGGTATCCTTCTGGAAAACTTGGCTGCAGAGAGGGAGGTAACAAACTCCTGGCCTCATAACCCATAACTCGATAATGGATGAGTGGATTTAGTGGAAATACTCAGTGAAACATGGAAAAGTTCTAACTCTTCTTTGCCCTCCTTGTTTGTGCCCCCTTGCTGTTCAATTCTTGTGTCCCAAAAAAATGCTCTTGTTTCAGTGGTCTTGTTTCAAGAGGGGTGTCCTGCCCCTCTGTAGTTGTCGACTAGTCGACAAATGGGATTGCACAGCCTGCCGTGAGACAGTTACCTTACCTCACAGCCTGTGCTGTAGTTGAACAGGAAATATGTAAAATACAGCGAGTACAAAATTGATTAACATTTTTAGAATTATAAATTGCATTTTTAGAACAGAGAAGATGACAATTTTATTTTTTTTATATTCGTATACATCATATAATGGCAGTTGAGGATGATGGCAGGTTGAACCGGTGTTCTATTCCTACCCATGAAGATTTCCTACCAACACTAACTGCGCATGCGCGGTCTGAAATTATGTCATACTTTTCAGTTTTAGCGGACCACACATGAATCTTCGCTACCTCTTTGATCTTGTTTTTTGCCGTTTTTATGACTTTAGGTTACATTTAATTAAATGCGTACTGTAACTATAGCAATGCTAAACTTTTTAACTTAGCGCAATTCCACCGTAAAGTCATACTCTGTTCGGTTCGAAAGACCTCGCGGATTTTGCAATGTTCACCGTGTGGACAGAAAGGCACTCTACACACAGATCTGCCGCAGATCTTCTGATTATCTCCATACAGCTCACGAATGACAGCCGCACAGGTTTTTTACATTCTCCACCTGCACATGAAAAAACAAATTCCATCTACATTTTAACCTGTTAAACACAGCCTGTGCAAGGCGCTAAATAAATGCCAGTGTTTTGCCCAAGGACACTTAGACACAGGTTCAGAGGTCAACCATTGTACCTCTGCGCCTTAGTTGCCTCTTGCCGGTTGGTTTCAAATTCCGAAATTGAGTTCTGAAACACATACGACAGCAAAATAAATCATTTGCTGATCTTGTTACAAACATTTCTTATTTGTTTGCTTGCAGGCAGCTGTCATGCTTTCACTTTTAACTGGATCTGAAAAACAAATGATGTCAGCCTCAGATTCAACGCAGCCCTGGATATGATAAATCTTAACCATTCCGACTTTGTTTCCAAAAAAAATTCCAAACAACTCGTGTTGGCTCATATGTTATTAGGTCAGCGTTAGTTGTGATTTAAATTTTGTCTATAGCAGACATAAATTGTCACTTGCAGTTTGGAGCTTCTGCTTTCAGAATGAAAAATACGGAAAAAATGTGCAGACACACAGGCTGTTATATTGCCAGTTATTGGCTTCCACATATGCATTTGTTTCCTAAATTGTAATATTGAAAGCAAAGGAGCCGGACATAATAATTTATTCTAAAAAAACAGTTCCTGGACCTCAGGAGAGATTGCACTCTTTTTACGTGCTTCAAACAGGTTAGCAACTTTGAAGCAGTGTTATTAAAGCTAAATGGAGAAGTCAGTTTCATTACGAATTCATTAAGTCACACTTGTTAGCAATCGTATTAACACGGATTCAAGAATTTGCATAGCTTACAGACATGCAAATTCTAATTAACTGAGAAGCATTTTTTTATTCCATCTTCACAGTTTTACTTCTGTTTTTAATGAAAACCTCCAATCAATATACAGGCTGTTTGTGGTGAATCTATTGTTAGAGGTTTCTCAGAACAAGAAAAGCATTGAGGTTTGAAAATAAACATTAAAGCATCAAAGCATCCGTATCATATTCATATATATACTAGCGTCTGTGTATTTTTTTATTATTTTTTTTACTTCTTAGGTTAAGAGACATTTTAAGAAATTGAGTTTATAAAATGGGCCACAAGTCAAATTTCTTCTAAAGAAGCAATGGGGGGAAAATTGGCGACATGAATGAATAGAACAGATTACAACAGTGAAATGTGTTCCTATAACTCTATAAACAGCAAATAACACTAAGCGAAAATAACCCAATGAAAATAAGTTAAAAAAAATGACTTATTTTTAAAAAAGTAAAAACCTTAGAAGTTACGTTCAGACAGCCCTCAGGAAGGCAAATTCGAGTGACCACTTCTAATGAAAAGTCGATGTAAACACGTGTAAATGTGCGTTCACAACAGCCATGAACAATTTGAAAAATGATCATGGAGGACAAATTAATATCTGCGGTTTTTCCCAGCCATGTTCCCAGTTGTGGAGGGAGGTGTAAACGCAGCTTAGTTTCTTAGCTAGTTTAGATCTTGTTCCTTATCAACCCATCAGTGGGTTTCCATGAAGCTGTCTTCCTGTCTGTAGTACGAGCTCGGTGTGTCCATGAGCAAACGCCGAGCTAAAGAAGAACTTATAATAACATATAATGCTCTTTTGTGGTCACATTTTCCCAACTTGATACAACTCAAGGCTCCTCAATAAGTGTCAGATTCCTCTTTTTCTGTCTCTATCAGAGGCCCCATTTTCTTGTTCAGTGAAGGGACAGTGGGTGGTTCAGCGCTGTTTGCTGATCTGACACCAAACACAATTAGACCAATGTTTGGTTCTGTTGTGCATATAATTGATTGACAATTTGGAAGCAGCCTCAGTGAGAGGCATTCTGCAATCCCATAAGCCTTTGCTGCTGTGAAGAGAAGAAACAAAGGGTGTGTGAGCAGAAAGGAAACATTTTTATTAAAATGTTTATAAAAACTGTAAACCACAAGCATTACCTAATTGGCAGAACTGCTCAAACACAACCAGATATTCACCAGATCGAAGCAAAAATAGAGGAAAAACTGTGATCCATCATTGTAAAATTCACAAGAAGAAGTGCTGTTTTTCACGGTCGCTAACGCACTTCAATCGTTTGTGGAGAGTTTACAGCAGTAGGTGACAGGATGGTCCCTACAGTTGTTCTACTTGATGCTAATCAACAGACTGTTGACCCTTATAAACTGAGTTCACCTTCTGCCAATTTGCTTTTTTTTCTTTTCTGTCAATTTTCAAGATAATAATGAAGGATAATTAATAATTAATGAAGGACCGCAGACAGCAGGAGGTTTGATGGAAACCTTTAGTTATTTGTTCAGAAAACACAGTTTCCTGTAGTCTTTTAATCTTTTAATTTTGATTTTAATTATGATTATGCAGTTTTTAGCCAGAATAAAATTCCTGCAGATCAGCAGGATCATTAGAGAGTTGTGGGCAGGACTTTTGACAGCGAATAAGCCTGTGCCCATTTCCCATCATCTCTTCGTTTACCACTAGCCTACAGCCCCTCATAACCCCAACCTAGCATTTCCGGTTCAACAACAATAGCAAGCAATGTCAGATCTATCAAGCTCAGATGAGGAAAACAGAGACTCACAGGGATTTAATTGTCTGCAAGTGGACAATGCATCAACGGAGCTGAGCAGGGTACTTGTGACCTGCCAATTGTTGTTTGTTCATAAAAACTACAGCTTTTTTAAACAGCATTTTGTTGCCTGCTTCAGATTTCCCACGATTTGCATAAAGAAATACACAGAAATGCAGTTTTAATCTTAATTGTCTTTATTTATGTCCTTCATTATAAAAAGAAAATGGAATTAGAACATGGTAAACATCAAAAAGTCAGTTTTCTTTGGAGTATGTCTTTAATGACGGAATCTTTTTGTGAGCTCGGGCCAAAAGTGGAACTCTACACCATGTACTGTGAGGGTATGTCTGCACCATGGGTAAGCTTCCAGTTTGTTCTACTTTTCTGCTGAGCTTTTTGATGTTTAGCTATCTGGTCCAAATACATAAACCCATTATGGGTTTCGACACTCAAGGACTGTAAAAATCCAACAAAACAGAAGGAGGAAAAGTCATATTTCAGACTCGAGGTGATGAGGGTGAAATCCAGAATATGTTCTATTTAATATAAGTCCAGTGGAAACATGATCAACCATACAGAGTTCAATTTTTCAAGCCTAACCATACTCCTGTTCAGGTGTTTGACTTTGCTCATGGGCTGTGGGAGAGTTTTTCTTAAAAAGCTATTTGAGCTTTCAGTGCATGTCAGCGCTGCAGGTAATCCTGCAGTGGTGTGTAAAAAGAAGTGAAGGAGGCAGATAAACTGAAAGCTTGTCAAGACGAGGCCGACATGTTAAAGACAGTTGCAGACTCGTCGATACAGTCATGGCCATAAACCAAGAGTGTCCAAACCTGTTGTAAAGATGACCAGACTTGGTGAAAATGTGTTAGGGTCAACCAGTCAGTCAGCATTCTTTGAAAACTTATAATAAGTTTAAATGTAAATGGCCTATTTATGGGATACCTATCTTTCTTCACATAGAACAAAATCATTTCTAAAGACATTTTGCAAAGATTACTTTGAATTTTATATTTAAAGACCAGAAATAAAATAAGGAAAAACTTTTGAGATCTGGGTTCACATGAAATGTTACATATTAATGAATATTAAATGCTCACTGCAAACCAAAAAAATTGGTTGTGAAGTAGGAAGCTCTAAATGCGTGGAAAGACAAAAAAAAAAAAAAAAAAAAAAAAAAAAAAAATTATATATATACACACGCAGAGAAAAGACGGATTCTAAAACTGTGCCAAAAAACAATCCTTCAGCTCAGGTACAACTCCAAATTCAGGAAGGTGACTCCCATTTCTGCCAATGTCTTTTGATCTCCCTTTAATGTGAAACTTATCCCAAGTCAAATATTTGCCTGGAGATGCTGTCGAGAGGGAGCAGGGAGCTGGAAGATGATGAGAGACAGCTTTCTGCAGGCCACTCTGTTTGCTCGATACTCATGGGAAGTCCTGATACACACAAGTCAATAATGGAGGAGGCACCACGGCGAATGGCTGCTAAGTGGATGAAGCCTGAGAGGCAGTACTTTCAAATTTATCTGAAAAAGATTTGTCTTCCAAGAAAAGTAGTTTATTCTAACACATTTCATTTCAAGGCAGGTGTATCTTGAAATTAGGCACTTTTTTTGTGTGAAAAATATTTTCAGCTGTGAAAAATAGTCAAACACTTGCAGCTTTGACGTCAAGAAACAAACAATTTTCCACTTTGGGAGGTTTTGCTGGTTTGAAGTTTGGAATGCTTCTTAAAAGTGCGCACAAGGATGGAGAAATCTGGGATGGTGGGAGCTTTGTCAACTGACACTGATTGAAGGTGGGGTACAGTATTGTCGTTAATGTGCAATTGTTATTGAAAAGGGCATTTTGAGTAGAAAAAGTCCACAATTCTGAAGAATTGAAAAAAAAATTAAAGACCAGCACCAATTATCTTTTGATTTATTTTCACTGAGTTGTCTTTTAATTATGAAAATTTTTCTAAGCAAACCCCGAAAAAGTGTTGCTTTCTAGGACGCAGGTTCTGCAGAGCAGCAGGAGTTCATTAAAAGTTTTGCCTCTGAGTTGTGAGCCCCCCATCCCCTCCCTGTTGCTGAGAGGTCAAAGCAGGCTTGACTAAGCTTGACTTACCCAGACTGTTTTCTACACTACAAATATGCTCTTTAACTGATTTTTTTCATCTGTTCCTGATTCACAATGATTCCCTCATAGAAATACTCAGAAATGCAATGTTCATTTCAATCCTCTTTGTACGTGTCCTCCATCATCTGAAAAATGCCACAAGAACATGTTGAAAAACAGCAAAAAGATCCCTTTTTTTTGGAGAGGGAGAAACTAAAAAAATATTTTGTAGCACAGCTAAAGTGCAGCAACCTTCTAGCTTAGTGGGACCCCTCCCAGTTGCAATCTAAAGAGGAGATGCCCACTGCTTCATGTCCTGATAACCTTTATTAGGTTCCTGTGCTGTTGTGGAGAAGACATGAATGCTGCCACTTGCCAAACTTGATTTAAGTGATATGATGATAGGATGCACAACTTAATCTAGGAGGAAAAATAAAATGTCTAAATTTCCATGTTTAGTTACTAACTTTATCAAACAATCCAGAAAAAAAGATTTCAGTGAATATACAGAAGTCAAAAGCAACTTTCTGTGATTGTCAGCCAGAAAAACTTGGAATCTCATCTCCAAGTTGGAAATAACTCATTTCAACAGGTGTAGAAGTTGATTTATCCGTGCAGTTGAAGGAAAGTTGACGTGTGATTGATAGATGAGCACCAGGCCTGCGGTATTGTAGATTTTGTACAACTCTGTTGTGGTTAAGAGAGCTGAGTGGAAAAAGTAAAGCTCTCAGTATGCAGGTAACAAAAATGAGCTCTCCTTCCAGGGTGGCTGAAGTTTCCCTCAAAGATAGTGTGTGAAGTTCAGCCATCTGGGCGGAGCTCAGCGTGGAGTCGTGACTCTTCCAAATTGAGAGTGAGGTCAGGTGGTTTGAACATATGGCAGGATTTCCATCCGGATGACGAGATGCAATGCACATGCACAACAAGAAGTCCACAAGGCAGATTCTGGACACACTGGAGAGATTATCTCCTTTAACACCTTTAAAATCCAGAGGAGCTGGAAGAGGTATCCAAGGACAAGGAGATCTGGGCATCTCTGTTGTGACCAAAACCAGAAGGAAGAGATACTTTCTCAAGACACACTGCTGGAGGAGATTAACGTCATCAGGAAATGCATTTAAAGCCAGGACATTGCTTTTAGCTTCAGAGGTTCTATTTCTTCAGCAGCGTGCGGTCGAGCTGCCGCTTTCAATGAAAAGTCTGTGTAAACTGCTTCTGCATTCAAATCTTTTGCATCTACAAGTACATACACACATTTTTAAGACCGTTTTTTTGAGCTTGACAATAAATGTGATGACAAGCCTATGTTAATGCGCGTTTAGGGGTTCTGTTCAAAAATCCAAACTCTTACTTTCATGTGTAGCTATGCAAGTTTCTATGACCGTTTTCGAGTTCTATATACCACATATCGAACGCAGGTTAAACGTTAAGCCAGGTTAAATGTGTTAGATTTTTTTGGCTAAATTTGCACGTACTGAGGAGTTTTTCAGCAAATTTCCACCATTTTTTCCAAACTTTACACAAATTGCTTCAATGGTCTATATCTCATTGTTCTTCGGGGAATTTTTAAGTCCTTCAACAACTTTAGCATTATGCAAGTAGCTTTAGCATTTTAAGCAAATCCCTTCAGCACTTAAAGTAAATTGCTTCAGAACACCCTCAGAATCTTCAGCAACCACATTCAGCAAAAAGAATTCACACTAGCATTATCGCAGGTAACGCAACTTTTCGAGTTGTGATTTGTGTCTGGCCAATATTGTATATCGGAATAAAGCTGTGAAAGAAAAGACCTGGAGCAAGTTTTGCGAGACTCGAACTGCTTCAACATTTTGCACCAAACATCTTTCAGCTGTGGTTGGTGGACTTGCATTGGTAAACAATTAAAAAAGAAGAAGAAGCCCTTCCCTACTCGTCCAGTGTGAACATCATATGCTAAACGAGCATTTAACACAGTCCTGAACGCGTGTCCCATGACCAGTGAACATAGCACCACACATTCATCGGATTTATACACTTTTTAGGCAATAATGAAGACCTGATAACAGTATTGAAACTGAATATTTCGTCCTTTTTGTTAAATATTTTCCTGATTGGAAAACACTTTAATGATTATGTTCAAGACCGAATCAAAGATATCCTCCCTCTGCATACATCTTTGATGTTTTGGGACGATTGCAGGCTCTAAAGGTGTTAAATTTATTCAGTGGAGAACTACAGTGAAGAGGAATGAGGATGGGATTCAAGTTTTCTGCTGTTGGCTCAGGAGACACTGGGACCGTGCAACACATAAATCTCTACTGGGATGCAGGCCTCTTATTACTCACATCACATATTTTTATCATTAAGACTCACATGTGTATGCAACAACCATTATAACAGTGCAATATACTACTGGAACATCCCCTGGTAGACCTGCTTTCTCAGCTAGCCTGCAGCTGGTGTTAAAACAGAAAAAAAGGCAGAGGGGAAAAATGCGGAGGTTACTCTTTAGGTCTCAACAAAGTTCTGCTTCAGTTTTTTTATTTTGTGTTAAGGCAGCAAAACTTCATCTCTAAAAAGGATTTTGGGCCATTTTTCTGATGGAGGACAAAAAGAAAATTAAGCTCAAAGTTGAATTTCCAAGTATTTCTTTTTTCAGTCGTCGTGAATCAGCTTGTCTGAGAAAACAACAGGTTTTTGGATTTGGGCTAAAAACGACATAATCATCAATAAAAGACCACTGGGAACGCTTTTAAAATAGATCAAAAGGTAATCTGAGTGTGACTCAATCATCTTTAGAGTATATAAAGATTAATTTCTAAACCTTGAGATTGTTTAGCGTTTAGGTTGATGAAAGAGCAACTGACAGCAATTAAGAGAAAATTCTTTTTTTTTTTTTTTAAATAGTATGGAGTTGTCCGAAAAGGGACAAGAAAAACTTCACTGGAGACAAAGATTCAAGAACTATTGATCCATACCACATTAAAAGATTACAAGACTGTCTGACTCCCTGGAAGCATATATAAGAAATGAGACTTTTGCACGATTCTGAATAAATCAGGAAAATGTCCTGTGTTTCTCTGGCAACCGCCTCTTTGGTTTCATCCATGGGATGCGGTTTTGTCTCGTCTGCCACCTGTCTCAGGTTCTGTCTTTATGATTCCTGACAGTTCGCCCATCCTTCCCTACTCCGACTCGTCTTTTTTTCCTCCCTATCTGTTCCTTCTGCAACAGATAAAAACAGAATCCAATCTGTGGCTCTTCATTCTTTTCTCTCGTGTGCCAGCATCTTGGAGGTTTAAAAGGATCAAAAGCTTCAAAATCATGTACATTTTAAGTTAATCTGGCATGTTAATAGTCATAAGGTATCTTGCAGAAATTTAGAAAAATATATGCATATTTATAAAGAAACAAAACAAACTTCTCCACTAGGTGTTCCAGTCGGTTTTGAATGGACCACGCCTGTCAATATAAAGTCTTCTGTAGCCTTAATCTATCTTTTAGTGTCTCTGTTTACTTGCAAAAGGCAGCCTGCTTTTCCATAAAAGGTTTTTTTTTGGAAATGCAAATGCATTGTATGTTTACTGTAATTATCAAGGCTCTTGTTTAACACAATTGTGAGATTTTTGTGTTTATTTTGATCTAGTATTAAAAAAAAGACCTCACTTGTTCCCTTGACTGTATTTTGTTTCTAAAATAAAACTGCTTTTGCACTGATAAATGCAGGTACGATTCAGATTCACTTTTTTTTCTGCAGATTTTTGGTCAGGTAAAAATTTTTCCCCGCAAAACTAGTTTCTACTAAAGACAAAACACAAAAAAAATCTACATTTGTAGTCTGGAAAAAAAAAAAAAGAAAAAACTCAATACAGCAACATATAAGTAGCTTAGTAGTTAAAGCTACAAGAATAATCCAAAAAACAAAAAGAGAGAGTAAAAAATGTTTGCACATTTTTTTTATTTCAACCAAAAAATGAAAATAAACACAAGCATTAACATTAGACAAATAGAGCAAAAAAAATAAAAAAAAATCAGCATAAATTCTAACAAAAATCTAAACAAAAATATTGATCCAATAATTATAGTAAAAAATGAACTATTAGAGAAGGTAGTACTGAAAGATGTTTTAATACAAATGCATATTTGAAAAAATAAATGAAATACATTAAAACATATGGATATTTGCATGTAAGAATACTGTAACTAAATGTGTGCGTTTAAAAGCAGTTTGCCCTTGAGAGTACAGTCATTTCGTAATAGAAGAGATCAAATGTGAAGTTTTTAAAAACCAAAAGAACCTTATTTAGTATCTTTTGAAAGTGAAGAATGACTGTGCAATCCCTCCAAGCCATCCATCTCAAAAAGAACCTTTTTTTCTGTCCTTTGGTGGCGGCGGCGGCGGTGGTGGTGGTGGTGGTGGGTGGTGGTGGTGGTGGTGGTGGGGGGGGGGGGGGGGGTCATCCCGTGAACCAGACACTCAGGATTGCAGGTTAAATACTCCTAAAACGTGTTTCACCGTGTACAGCGCTGCTTCTTCCCATCAACGGCGTGCACGTTGCAGAGTAAAATGCACAAGGCTTAACAGACCCAGTCAGCTTAGTGCTCATTTCAGCTCACTCGCTGAGTGAGACCAATGCATTTAGTGGTAAAGTGGTAGAACACTCAGCCTTGCAAGATCCCCTGATGATGACTTGTTAAGTTCACCAGCGAGCTGCAATATTCTGCACAAAAGAGCTATTTAAAGGAGCAGAATGCAAAGCTGTTCATGGCTGCCCACGGGTCAGGTTCAGGGATATTAGTGCATTCGTTCGGAGTGTTCCACTATCATCTTTAAAATAAGACAGGACAAGGAGACATGTGAGGTAGTATCCTCCCTAAAAGAGAGAAGAAAAGAGGGGATATTGATTTATGGCCTCCTGCAGCTTTGCTCCCTCATTCATCATGCTGTCCATGTGCACGCCGCCATCACTCCCCTGTAGGGAACTTGTCTCCATCTCGATGCAGCGGGTCACTCATCCTCATGTCTGCGTAACAAGCTGTGTGCTCTGCTCAGACCCCCCAGCATCTCCTTCAAACCCTCTTTTCTTTGCAGACACTCCTGGAGGCCCTCCATGGCTGAATTACTTACTAGGCTCTTAAATTTGCCAAAAACAGACGTGTGCAGAAAAGAAACCTCCTGCCAGATCAACAGATGCTCATTAAATTACAAATGTTTCACCAGAACATATATTCATTCTCCAGTTTAATTTGCCATATTAAAAAAAGGGAATTTTCCGTGAGAGAAATTGTCACAGAAAGATGATGTGACTACAAACATAGGAGCTAACAAATAAACCAGGCTAACAGCAGGACGGAGCTGTAAATCCATCTGTTTCGGATTCTTATAACAAAACACTTTCACGTGTGTAATTTTGTCTAAAGTGTCTTTTTACAACTAAGATGAGTTTCTCTTAGTCTCCACACTCAAGCTTTCTCTGCTCAGTCATACGGACTCAGACAGGTGGGATTCACAACCAGAACTGATGATGAGATTGAGGAGTTTTGCATGTTTGTGATTCGTATGAGTCTAGACTCCTGTGTTCTTCTTTCTGCTTTCTTTACCTTCCAAAGAGTCTTGGGTCATTCCTGCTGCTAACTTGTGGTTATTCCTTACTTTGGCAGATATTTCTGTCCTTTAGGAGTCTTGTCTTCTTTAACCAGCAGGCAGATGAGAGTGATACTGCATCTGGTTTTGCTGAGGCTTTGTTTGTGTTAGAGGCGAGTCATTCTCAGTGCAATATCGCAGTAAGAGAGTTGCTATGGAATCTATTGGTTTAATAAATTGGGTTCATAAAATGTTGTAATAAAACCTGCTTCTGCCGAATTGAACAATCAGATAAATAGTTTTAAAACCTCCTGATTTCCTTTTAGGGTCACAGGGTTGCCGGAGCCTATCCCAGGTACTGTTGGGCAAAGGCAGGGTACACCTTAGTTACGTCCCGGCTGGGATTTGAACCAGGGCCCAACAATCATGTCTTTTTCTACTGTCTGTTCTGAAAATACAGTTGTACTTTAGCCAAAATTTAAGTCATCTAATATTTATAAAATATTAATAAAAATCTGTCTTCATGTGATTTTTTTGTCTTTGTAACTTTGACAACGTGGGGACTGTCCAGTGACTGACCCTTCTCGTGTAACGGGGTTGTTGCAGTGGGACCTCTCAGGTCTGGCTGCTTGCTGTGATCGGGGGATATCGCATGGTGATGTCCCACATCAGCATCAAGCCAGGTTTGCACTTTGATTTCTATTTCTTGTTTGAATTTGAATAATATGTCATTTCATGTTGAGGGCAGAGGGGAGATAGTTGAGCATTCTAAAAGTGAAAAGGTCAAAATCTTCTGCTGGAAGTTCATGCCGTAGGCAAGCATTGACAAGCACAGTTGGAGTAAAACGTTTTGTGTCCAAACAGCACCGTGTAGACGGGATATTTTCGGCACTTCTCATTGTAGACGTGTGCTCAGGTTGCTCGCCTTCTGACTTCTCCACATTGAGTCTTAACAGTCTAAAAGCCAAAGCTGTCATGTGTGATCGCTCCATCACCTGCTAAATAGTACATGCACACAAATCATCTAGCAGCTCTGACAGGTCATCCTGTTGCACTCGTCTTCTCCCTGGTGTGTGGTGAAGTGGCTGGTCACAAATATCAAAAGTGATGTTGGCAGTTGGATCTGTTGTGTTGTAGTGACTTCCCCATTTTCTATTTGTTTGCCACCTTTCAGTAAATCACACCAGTATGTTTGCATTAATGTGCAAACATGTCAAAAGTCTTATAAACAAAGTTAGCATCATCTTGGTAACACTCTACTGTTGCCATGCCAACACAAGAGAGGCAGATGCAGACTTCGGTATCAAACCATGAAACTCTTAAAGGGCCTATACCACTCTTTAAGTCTTTCAGAGAAAACTATATCCATATGTATGATCATATATTACCTTTGGCACACAAAAGAACATTATTCTGACATATGAGTTATTTTTGTGAACATTTTTCCTACCCCGAAGTAAGACGACTCCATCTTTAAGGCAGTGCCTTTTGCTTCTTATGGGTTCCGCCCATTTCATGACGTCAACCTAGAGCCGACCTCAGCAATGTGTCTGTGTGTCGTCCACAGAAACAAACAACATCTGAACTTTTGCAAAGAGGAATGTGCACAACGTATTAGCAGCCCCGGTGTTTATTACAAAAAGGTCGAAGCCAGCCGGCAATTTTTAGAGACAAGCGTTTAGTCCATCACAGACAGAATGGTGATGGTTGTTGGGTTCATTTTGCGGTGAAATCCGGTCAGAAAGTACAGACAACAACACCAGATGAACATTGCAGGATTTATTGAAATGAGGAGAACATTGTATTCTGTCTGATTAGCACTGGTTGTGAATGACACTTTTCGCTTTGAAGTATCATAAATCCCACAATCAAAAATCCCCTTTACTTTTATGTGAATCATTTCATGGAAACATTCACACCTTTCCGTCTTTGCTCATTAATCCATGTTCAAACCACTTCTTCTGATTTGTTGCTCACTTTCTCTGCACCTCCATCAGGAAACGTTTGCATGGTAATGTGCATTTAAAATGAAAGCATTTTGCCGATCACCGCTAGCTCCGCTGAGAAAACGTGTTAGCCTGGGGGCGGTGCTGGGCGCACGGACTCTTCCTGGAAGGTTCTGTTCTCACTTTGTGATGTTAGCTCATGAGAACCTTATTTTTGTGGATTGGTAGGGGCTGGTGCTCAGAGCACAGGTTTTTAGAGGAATCCTCAGAAATGCGTGAGTAAATCAAAATACCGCTTTGGGGTTGTTTCTAGTGAGGAGTGAACACTATAATCCAATTAAAAGCTCAAAAAATTGATTTTGCACGACATCGGCCCTTTCAACATGAATTTTAAGACCAGGCCACAAAAGAATCCTGTAAAAACCAAGACTTTAAAAAGAAAGTTACAATTATTTTTACTTTTTTTGTATTCGTTGCTCTAGAAATGAACAAATGACATAATGAAATGGGCTATGTCCAAGTTCCCTCCCTACTCTCTAACTACTGAAAATGATATAGTGCTGTACTATCTAGGGTTTTGTAGTAAGTCGTGAAGGAATCTGGACACAACCAATGCATTTGGTATCTCACTGACAAATATCACCACACAAACGAAAAGTGAGCCTGTCTAAAGACAAAATGGGGTTTTCACATCACATTTGTGCACAGCTTACCTGTGCAGTGCACAGTTTCAGAGAACAGAACAAAGTCTTTTGCTGCGTTCCCACCAAGCGCAATCCACTGCCTCTCTTTGGATGTGCATCACATTTGCTAGTGGACACCTGTCCAGTAAAACGTCTTCATGAACTAGACGCTCCTGACGCGTGTGGGAGGAGCTACCGCCAAACTTTTTCAGCCTCATTTGCTATGAGCATTGACTGTTTAACTTTATCTTTCAAGTGCACTTATTGCTTGGATGATGTTTAGAGATCAGGTTAATTTATTTTCAAGAATTCCTCGTAGACATTTCTTCATGTCAGGATTCTCCAGTACGGTGAGCTTCACCATCTACTGCAGGAGCTGTGTCTGAATGACGGCTGAATTCAGCGGTACATCTGGCTCTCTGTGACACAGTTGACAACTTACTGTCCGACATGAGTCCAAAGAGGAAAATAGAGGAGAGTTAAGTTCACAATGTAAAAAAAAGAGCGTTTGGACAAAGTTTAAAGTTGGAGCTGCATTCCTATGAATAGGCAGAGTTTTTTCCATATTTCTTTTTTGGATTGTTCAGGAGGTCCAAATACAAGCTGAAATCAATTTTAAACACTTATCACAAAAAAAAAAATCATAAACATAATAATTGTACATTTTATTGACACAACTTAGATGTGGGTGCTTGACCCCTGAAACGAATTGCAGAGAGCCTGTTATGGACCTAAAAGCAGTCTTAGGGATCTAAAAGAGAAATGGTCCACTGTGTAAAAAAGTGAATTGGTTTCCTAATAAACATGTTCACATCTAACTTAACTAATGTTAAAAATTGCTTTACCATCTTTTGGGGGAAAAAAAAGAAAATTCTGAAAGCTTATCAAATTAAAATGCTAAAGGATTTCCTAACTTATTCTGTTGCTCTTTTCATTTTCACTGCAGACTTGTCGGTGTTTTTTTTTTTTTTCTTTTATGGTGAGTGTTGGTCAAAAGAAATGCTGAGAGGGACTATAATTGCTGCAAACCAATATTGATTTCAATTCTGGAACTATAGCTGGCCTTTTTGTGCGTCTGCAATCCTGGGGAAGTGTAGGTTTAAAAGCTCAACTGGTGTCATTTATCAAATGGTTCCTGAAAGAGGCAACTGGGATGGCAGAGGTTAACTGACAGTCTTTATGAATGCAAAACAAAGAAAGGAACATGACAACAACAAAAACAGGGAGACTTTCCCCTGTAATTGCTTTGTTTTGGGGTCTGCTGTTGTTTGTGGTTGGTCACCAGAAAGCTGGCTTGACCTGCACAACGTCCTGCAGCAGGAATTTACACCGCCATTTGCATGCGTGGCCTTTCCAAGAACAAGTTTGGCTCTCTTGCATACATTTTAACAAGCCCTTGGAACAAGCAAGTGTCAGCTCCTTCATTATTCAACAAAACATAGTGACAATTGCACCTGTGTGATACTGGCTCAGCTCATCATGCTGAAGCAGTCTGATGCTAATTAGCACCATTTGTCACGGTGGGAGGTCTAAATAATTTAATTACTTGACTTCATCTTTGCGCTCAGAGTCCTTAGACTCTAAAAGGATTTTTGTTTTATTTGATGAACCCTCTACACCCCACTCCTGAAAAAGTTCCTGCTTTCTGTTGTTAATGTTACATTCGTTTAAAAACATTTTGTGTTTTATTAATGCATTCAACCACAGAGGTCGACAGAAAGTGTCGTTTATGAATATTCAAATTAGGCTTTGCCCTTTTAAGGAGGAAAAAAAAAGATGCTGCAGCTTTTAGAGATGTGCTGTCAAAAAAAGGGGGAATTTATCTTCAAATCTCGCAAAGCAAAGCTGCGTTGCTTGTTATTTATGATGTGTTTTTCTCTGTCGAGATCCTGTTTTGCATCTCAAACATAAGAGGATAAAGACGTGTTGGTGGGTTTGTGTTACGCCGTTTGGTTTGTGCCATCAATCGAATAAAAACTTTTCTCCTTAATAGAAACACCACCAACTGGGGTCATCTGCCTTTCACCTGTACAAGGGACTCATGGAGCTTTGCAGCCTCATTCGCTTACCGCTGCCTTTCATCTTCCATGAATATAATCCAGCAGCGTAGCGGCGGCGCATTCTCATTCTATTTCTTTTCCCTTCCTTCAAGGCCCTCACAAAGTCAACCCCAATTTATTCGCCCGAGATGGACTCATCATCACTCTGGCCTGCCTCTCTCCGAGCTACGTTCTGCATAGGGATTACCCGCCCTGCTGCTCATTCACATGCTGCCGTTCCTTCTGGATTTCATATATCTTGACTCTGAATCACTGATTCTTAGTCAGCCAGACAAAATTCAGGAGGAGCTGCTGCATTCAAATGAATGATTAAGCCATTTTCCAGATCTTACAGCTGTTTTAAATGCCTGTTGTTTGGCAGAATATTCCCCTACTTGAGTGTTTTTCTGTAGTAATTTAAAGTAAAGATCATTGACTTTAATACAGATTTATGATTTTCTTTTTTAAGTTTCGTTGGTTCTCTTTAGATTATACATCTGGATGATGTTTCAGCTTCTGGTTTTTGGGAATAAGTTTTGACCAACTAAAAATACCCAAACAGAACAGCTGTTTTACATGAAGAAAGTTTAGAGTTTTAGTCGCCTAATCAGTTTTTTTTTTCATATTTAGGTTCTCTTATTTTGATTTTCAGTTCATGTTTCTCTACTAAATATTACATCAGTTTTTCTGTGAAGTCTTCTCATCTGAAGTTGATCCAGAACTCTGCTACGAGGATCTTGACCCGCACTAAGAGAAGAGCTCACATCTCCCCCATCTTTAAAGCTCTTCATTTGCTTCCGGTTGTTTACCATATTCAACATAAAATATTAGTGCTCACTTCATGTGCCCCCTCATGGTCAAGCTCCTTTATTTTATCGATTCCCCACACAGAACATCTTGTGCGCTGAGGTCTATGGATCAGAACCTGTTGATGGTCCCTCGCGCTCACTTTTGGACCAGAGGAGACGGATCTTTCCAGGCTGTTGCTCCTAAACTCTGGATTGAGCTCCCACTCTCCCTGCCTTTCCTGGACTCTGGAGACCTTTTTAAAAGCCACTCAAAACCTTTGATTTTGCTAAACATTTTGCCTGAAAGTGTTTTTATTTGGGATTGAGATGATTGTTCATGTGGTCCTTGTCTTGTCTTTCATGTTTCTTTTTCTTTCATGAATTTAACCTTTAAAGCTTCTTTCTTTTATGTTTTTACCTTCTGAAGTTTTAGTTTTTTAAGCTTTTAACTTGTGAAGTACCTTATGACTTTTGTCTGTAAAAGGTGCTATATTACTAAAACTTCCTTCCTTCCTTGCTTTGATTGCTAAGATTGGATGCATTTGGGTTCACTACAAACTCCTGTGATAGTTGACTTGAGTTCCACTTTTAAGAGTACTTTATGACCCAGCAGTGGATTTAAGCCACAGTCTTCCGGTTCAGAGTTGATTTTAAGGTTGCTTTTAGATATTTGGTTTGTGTATTGGTTTTTGCCTCAATGTGTTATATAGGGATCAAGCAGAGGATAGAACACACGTTATCAGGCAAAGGAGTTACAAGTTAGTGCAATATACCCGTTCATGCACAGCACCATGACTTAAAAAATAAAAGGATATATTAAGTGAAAAGGTGAAGAAAAACAGTGTGTCCTCAAATGACCCCAAATATCCTAATGCTGCACCCTCAGAACCCCTTCCCTTTCCTGCTCATCACTAACTTATGGTGTTTTGCCATTGTGACTGCAAACCAACCATGCTAACTTAGTTCCCAGACTTCAGGCCACCAATTTGTCTAAAACCAGTCTGAGAGTGAAATGACAAACACGTCTTTTTATAGTCTGAAGTTTGGCCTCTGTGGATAATGTCCCTCATGAAAAGAATTGGAATACTTGTATGGTGTCTTCTTCTGCTCTCGTTTTCCTTAAGGGCTCAAAATAAACCCAGAGACAGCAGCATGGTCCATATTTGTTTTCATCTGGTTTCACCACTTTTCTTTTGAACGCTGGGAAGATGAGACCCAACAGCACAATCATTGCCTCACTGCTGTCCATTGTTGTAATGTGACGAAAAAAAGATGGTAGTGCTGTGCAGGAGAACATCCTGAGTTTTAGGTTGCTTGATCACTTACCCAACAACTTAGACACTGGATTGTAAGATAAATCAAAACTTAAAACAAGAGCTGTGTGCTAAGTAAAACAGTGAAATAGAAAACTGTTCAAAAGAGCCATCCTGTCCGGGGCCGTACTGACCGTGGGAAAATGCTGCACGCACATGTGCACGTGATACACAAGTGATACACAAGAGCCCCCATTGGATGTCCACACAAACTACACTCTTGATTGTCTAAGTTCCTCATTTCTTACAGTCAGCATGCATGTGTGGACTTACCACTTGAACAGCACTAACGGTCTCTTTCACAACATGCAGGGCTTAGGGGTTGAAAGAATGAAGAATATGTGCGATATGCCTTTGTCCTACTTACTTTACCCTTACTTATCCTTGTGTGCCGTATTGTAGTGCTCACTACAACCTGTCCTCCGCAGCATGCCTGTAGAAAAAATCTGCATGAACATGCAATAAACCTTGAGATTTCAGGTGTACCACCTGTCTGTGCCGCACAGGTTTGCCCTTCTTTTGCCTGCAGACACACCGTATCCAGTTGTAAGAGCAGTTGTCTAGTTCAGGCAAAAAAAATTGTATGACTAAAGGATTACTCAATGTTGTCAACTTTAACTAAAGCTATAAGAAACAGAAACATATTTACTAACCAACAAGATTTTGTTACCATTTCAACCATCTTAGATTGTCAGTTTTGACTTTCCGAAAAAAGCAAAATAAAGTTAAAATTATCCAGCAAGAGGTAAAACAAAAGTATCCCAGATCACTTCTGTGATCAAGTCCTGCAGTCACTTAAACAAATCTGCCAGTTTAACTATTGAAACACTAACACAATACTGCACATTTAGAATTGCACTGCTGTCCAGCTTGGAAACAGTTTAAAGGGCTTCTTTGGAAATGAATGTGCAGAGTATGCAAGAGGAGAAAAGTAAAAATTTAAAAATTAAATACCAAATCACTGGAGGGGTGACAACCCAGAAAAAAAAGAGAACAAGCTTTAGTGGATGTCTAGACGTAATTATTATTGACATGACGCAGAGGGTTGCTTAAACTCTGCAGTGTGGCACACTTTTCAAAGTCAGGTGTTTCAAAATGTGTGTGGAGTAACACAGGAAGATCTACATGCGTGCCTGCTGCTGGGAATAAGTGAGAAAATGTATTTTTTTCCAGGCAGAAACAATCAATCTTCCATCTGCTTTCAATTTGCAATTTGCAGCTGTAGGGTTCCTTCCTCACAGAAACGAAACAACAGGTATGAAAAAACAATATGAATAGCCGGTTTATGCCCAACAATGCTTGTGGTCCGATGCCGATTCTCTTCTGAAAGTAATGTAACACCACCAGAGGCCTGATCATTCATTGGATTTCTTGTTTTTTTATATATAAAACAGCCTGTGTAGAGAAGAAATTGAACCCAGAACTTAATGTTTTTCATTTTTCTACTGCCATAAAAAAATCTTATATTCTATATTCTGTCTTCATAATCTTTCCAGGAACAAAAATCAGAGACTAGAAATGTCCAATCTTGTCAGAATGGAAAGCTTTGTTTCTGGCTGTCTCTATTTTGGGCTTCTTCACACTGTATGCATTGTCAGAAAGGTATCAACCTGGCTTTAGATTTCCTGTGTTAGCTCACTGACTTACAGCAAAAAATAATAAATTAAAAGATACTACAAAGAGGAAGTTCAGACTCTCCCAGACACTCGACAACTACACCACAAAAACCAGATCTTAAGAAAGTTCTTATCTTATTTTTGGTCTTGAAACAAAAATAACCTTAAGAGAGATTTTCAACAGATTTTAAAGAGCATGTCTTAGTGACAAGATTTTTTTCTTAAAAGAACAATTTGTGGTAAGACAGTCTTTCTTACCCCATTGGCAGATTTCTTTGCTCATGCTCCAGTCACAGCTGCACGGTGGTGCAGTGGTTTGTGCAGAATGAAGGCCCCCAGTTCAAGTCCCAGCTGGGGACCTAAAACAGCATCACCAATGGGGGACTTTCTGTGTGGAGTTTGCATGTTCTCCCTGTGCATGCGTGGGTTTTCTCCAGGGACTCCGGCTTCCTCCCGTCGTCCAAAAATATCCTTCATAGGTTCATTGGTTACTTTAGTCACAAGGTGTAAATGCAAGTGTGTATGGGTGTGCGTTTGTAGTCCTGGCAACCTGTCCAGGACGATTCTGGCTACCATTGGCCTGAGGCCACCCAGCTGTTACCCAGTTACGTAATGGCTTCCTCCTCACCTATCACTGGACTTGAATCGTACAACCTCAAAATGTGCCCGGGCGGCCAATGACCAATGTCAACCTTTAGAGGCAAATCATCTTTTTTCAATCGTCGTAATATGTAAACTTGTTCTTAAAGCATCTACATTTCTACATGCCACTGTGTGGCATGTAGAAATGCGACTGCTTCCTTTCAATTACAACGGCGGCTGTGTGGCCACCTTCTGAATTTGCTGAAAAACTTCCATTTTGATCACTAAACCATAGCATTTTGTGACATGTGAACGTAGCTTCTTGTTAAAGAAAATCTTCCAATGGGGTAAGAATGTTTATAACTTTCTGATATTATTATTACTATTATTATTACTATTATAAAAGCGTTCCCAGTGGTATTTTAGTAATGACTGCTGTTTTTAGCTAAAATTTAACCAAAAAAAATGTCGTTTTTTTTCGTTGTCATAGTTTCCACAGAGCAGCAGTAGTTCATTAAAAATTCACCTCTGAGTTGTGGTCAGGACTGTTAACTTGCAGCAACCCGGCCCCTCCCTTTCCCTCCCTGTTTTCTGAGAGCTAGCTGTCTGTTTACATGCTTTCCTGTTAGCTTACAGCTCAAATGTCGAGCAGTGTTTGAGATAATCAGCCGTACAGTTTTAAAGCAAATGTCAGCTCGGAAAAGGAAAACGGAAACTAATGAAGCCACCCTGAATCACAGCCATCCGAGCTGCACAAATTCCACCTGGCGTTCTTTTCAGATTGTCTCACATGATTCGTGCTGAGAGTCGGTGAACCTGTGACTCCAAAAGCGGAAACGTCCGACTGTTTTATCAAAACTGAAAACAAATCGGGTCCCACATTGTTCCCGATGCCGCTTAAACTCCGAACATCTGCTCGCAGAGGCTAAATGTGAACACAGACATTTCAAATGTGCAGTTCATGCTGTCCACGCCGCAGTTGTCTCCGGGTGATGGAAAGCACGAGTCTGCGACCATGCGTGCCGCTGAGCGCTCCAGATCACCCACTGCAGGCTTGACCTTCCTTCTCTGGCTGCTTAACCTAATCAATTATGGTTCAGAACAGAAGCCAAGAGAGTGGGGAGACAGAATGCCCACGACCTTGTCAGAGCCCCGAGGAGACTGTGAATAATTTCCTTTGAGTCCCATAAAGAAGGTTTCCATTACAGAAGCAAGGGAGTGAAGGTATCTCGTTTAACAAAAAAACAGAAAAAGGAAAAAAAAAGAAAAAAGGGAAAAAATAAATGTCAAGTGCAAAGATAAGATCAGACACCCCTTGATAATCTGACAGAAACCCTCTTACGTCTGATATTGTCAGGCTGAGGGAAACAAATTACATGAAGAATGCTGCTTTCACAGCATCAGCCTCAAACCTGCCTGAGAGAAAGTAAAGGATTGAGCAAGAAAAACTGAAATAACGGAGGATTTTAGCTCATGTCTGATCTGTTTAGGACCTCTAAAAGAGGCTGACATGAAACATACTCCGCGCCATTTTTCTTGCGCCGGTAATGGTAGGTTGGGAGTGTGAGGGGATGGAAGCTTGAGAGAGATATTAAAAACGGTTCTTCCCAAAACTTATAGACAATTTTCTAATGAACTACTACCGGTCTACAGAAAAAACAACTGGGAACACTTTTACAATAGATTAAAAATGATTGGAATGGGATTTTAGAAACTTTGTATCAAAAACTGCTGAAAGTTTTTGCTTCCTTGTAATCTTGTTGATGTAAACGAGTACAAGACACCAACAAATAACTTCTCAACTTCAATTATATGAAGATACAGCCATTATCATGAGTCTGTTTATTCTCTGGAAGATGATGTGTAATAATTAAGAATAAAGAGAGAATTCAGAGCAGGGCTAAAAAAATGACAGTTTTCCATCTTTTTTTTATACAACTTTTTGGCTGCATCTCTGCAATGTTTATTTCCGTATGCTCTAGTCAATATTTGCAGATTTAAACTTGTCTAATTTATTGTGAATAAATCAAATGGGGTTAGATAAGAAATTAAAAGGAAAATAGCAAAAACAACATGTTGGATTATAATTTGCTTATTATAAATGTTATATTTACATTTCTGAATCACAGAATAAACCAGACCATATGTAGAAAACTTTAAGCATTGTTTGTTGGCAAGATCTGAGAATTGTTTCATAAATAAAGTTTGATTTAATTTAATATTTGCTTCAAAAACACACAACGTAATCATTATGGAAAAATGTCTGTTTCATCATTTTTTTACTCCTTACCTTTAAAACAAAAACTGTAAAGCATGAATTATATTAATCTTATGTTTAAATATTTTATTTTACTTAGTTTCTAGTTAGCATTCATTTATGACCATTTTAAAAAGGCCTACAAAGTAACATTATAAGACAATAGATTTTGATTCCAACATTTGTAGATACTGTGAAGTGATTTCAAATAAGAGGGTGATGATTTAACATTTTAAACATTTTCGGTTTAAGCATAAAGAAATTGTGATAATCTTCAGTTCAGTTTTTTCAGATGTCAAAGCAGACTCAACATTAACTCTGTATATTCATGACCAGAAACTACCAACCTCCTTCTTTGCTTGATGTTATATTAAACTTGCTGCACTTTTTGACGCTCAGGTAGCCCCACACCGTTACATCTGTCCAGTACAACCAGAAGCTGTGCGTAAGTTAGCGCTGAGGCTCAAAGGAGTCATTATGAAAGCCAAAGTTACGTATGCTCACTCAAATTTGCACATTTGTTTCAGTATTTCAACCAGCAACCTGCACAATCATTCCACTTCTGTTTTTCTTTCATTTTTTCAGGTAAATCATCATTATTTGAGATGAGATGCAGTTCATTCCACCAGCTTTTCTGCAGACTTTTGGAGAAACCTGAGGAAGTGAGCGAGTTTATTTTTCACATAGCAGTTATTTATTCAAAACCGTTCTGCTCAAGGGCTGGGCAGCCAGGCAGCTTCGAGCTGTTTCAACAGCTTGTCTCTGCATGAACTCACGTCTTTAGAGAAGCCTTATTACCTTTCGCTGCTGTGTTATAGCCTGGAGAGGGCAAAGTGTTGAGTTTGCATTACTGCAAAGCACACGTCTTGAAGGTTTCTCATCCCCCATCGTCTAGTGGGTATTTGAAACCACCCAAGTCATTTTAATAGACAAATGCAGCAGCAGAACACACTTTAAAGACCCACTCAGAAGAAAACCATGCTTCTAACAGGATTTCAACATGTTCTGGTGGCATTTTTCTGATGAGGAGGAACTATATATCGAATTGTAGCTGAAAATTGCATTTTTTAAATATTTTTAATTCAAATTATTGTGAATCAGGAACAGACAAAAATGCAGTTTGAAAAAGATTGGATTTGTGATGAAAAAAAATACCATGGGTGGGCCACAAGCTCGCTGCTCCTCTCCATTCTGATGCATGCACTTGTGGACAGCTACATTCATTTACGTCTCCACTTTCCTCGCCTGAGTTGGGATCTGGCTAAAAACCGTACATCTGAATAGCTCCAATATTGCTCGTTATGTTTGTTGCACCAGTAATGTTAGGTTGGGTTGTGACCTTGCAGGAGAGAATGAGAATCTCCACAGTCGAATTTCTGCTGCTCCGTAGGCACTACGTACTAGAAAATGACAGGTTTTTGTTTTTAGCTAAACATTTAATAATGATGATTTAAAAACCACTGAAAATGCTTTTTAAATACTGTATTTTCTGCACTACTCAGAGCTCCTAAAAGCCTTCAATCTAAAAAAAAAAAAAAAAAAAAACAAAAAAAAACATTTAATCTAGAGAGCCTTATTGATTCTGGTTGTATTTACTAATGCTTAAGCCATTTTAAGAGATTGTAAGAGAGGCACTTTGTTAAAATGTCAGTCTTTTTATTTTAACGAGTTGCAAGCGAGACACTGACACAGCAAATGTGTTGCAATGTCAGACTTTTTTTTTTGTTCTTTTACATATAACACACGAGGCTGGGAGTCAGCATATTCACAGTTTTGTTTGTTTTAGCAGTAAAAGTTTGCTTCTTTACAGGTTGCAAACAAGTATGTTTTTTTCTTGACAAAACTTTTTTCTTTGCGTGTTACCAACAAGGTTGGGAGTTCGTGTAGTCACAGTATCGTTTGTTTCGGCGGTATCAGTCTGTTTTTGTATGTGCTGAAAAGAAGGTTGGGAGTTAGAGATATAGTGACTACGCAAATGCAGCTAATGTTTCTAACATGGCTAACGTGTAGCGCGTTACAAACAAGTTCTAGTTATTTTGAACGTGATTCACAACGTTTGACGAACTTATCTCCACCCTTTTGTCTCACTTAAGACGCCTTACAATTTGGTGTGCCCTGCCTGTGACACAAGTTAGAAAAGAATTCATTGATTTATAATCTTGTGCGCCTTATAGTGCGGGAAATATGGCAACTCAAAAGCTAATGGAGTGGGTCTATAAGACAATGAAGGGTTTTAGACATGCACAAATACAGTTCAGGCTCTCCCTTCTGCCCAGTTTCCTGGCTGGCGGCTGAGTGGGCTGAAATCTGATCCGATCCCACATCAAATTTGAACTTTAATACTTCCTTCAACGCTGTGATGTGAAGCGCTTCAACACATGAAAGATTGAAGCTTGTCATTTTCTAAATACTTTTCCTGCACACTTCCTTTGCTGTCAGAAAATACAATCCTCTGGGAAAAATCAAAGTTCGTAAAAATAAAAACCGAAGACAAAGTAAGTGCTTGTTTCACAGGAAAGTCTTGTAATTTAACATGCGTGCTCTACATTCTGTTTTCCTACTTGCATTTGTTTTCCTCTGTGCCCAGACAGTGCTTGGAGCTTTTTTGCTGGCTGATGCTATTACTGAGGAAGGATCCCTGCTGCATGTCCTTTATCCAGCCGAGTGAGCAGGGTAACCTGCTGCCTTCTCCTTTGGTGACTGGAAAATGTAAATAAATTCTGGGAAGCATTTTCTTTTCACGGGCATCCGCTGCAATGCTCGTCACAACGTCTGTCAGACTACAATCCTTTCATTTCTATACAGGGAAACATTAACTCTATGAAAGGATGCTAAATGTTACCGCAGTGAAATCCCTCAAGTGAGAACAAAAGGCTTGTTTGAACAGCAAAACCAAATATGGATGGTCTGTCGCGCAGGCAGACAATGCACATATGGTGAAATCAATGCACCGCCTGCAGTCGCTTCACCTGCAGTTTGCAGTCTGGCCTCTTTGCTGATTCCAACAGCAGCTGATGGGAGCTTGTTTGTTGCTAACACATCAATCATTGTCACCTTCTAATGACTTATTCATTAGCTTCGCCAAAACACACATCTTGATGATGAGACTGGAAGGAGCATGTTTCAAGACCTGCAGTTGCAGAGTCTGCAATCAGCATTCTGTGGAATTAAAGCCACTATTAATCAATTTTAGGCGAGCTGGAACCCATCCCAGATGCATGATCTTGCAAGGAAAGATGGGAGGAAGCTCGCGCGACAGTTGGGTGTCAGCGTGTGAAAGAGACTGTGTGTTAGGACTAATACTGCTACATAGAAACCATGACATCAGCAGAGGGGCTGCATATTTAAAACTATAATGCAAATATGCAGTTTGATTTGTAGCTAATAAACTTTCTGGAGTTTTTTTTCTGTTCTCATTCAGTGCAGGTCAGAACAATCTGCAGCCACTGATTTTGAGCAAAGAAATTGGAAGATGTTAAAAAAAAAAACAAACAAATGTAAATTAACCAATTTGGTGAGATCTCAAAATCTCAAAAGAAACTCTCCAAGGTTACTGAACAACAACAGGAAGACAGACCTTCAGAGAACAAAATGAAAAATACTGAAAAACCTGTGAGTGAAGCAATTTCAAGCATGCAGTTTCTAAAGACCCACTCTGATGAAAATGATATTTTTAACCTGGTGTTTTTCTGATGGAGGAAATGTATAATGAATATGCAGCTTAAAATGTAATTTCTGAGTAATTCCTTAGTCAGATTTGTGTGATTCAGGAGCAGATGAAAAAACCCCGTTTGAAAAAGCTTGTATTGTGATAAGGAAAATATGCTGGGCGGAAACAGGCTCCCTACCCTGCTTTATTCTGATGATCCACTTGTAGACGACTAGATCCATGTACGTCTTCATCTTCCTTGTCTGAGCTGGAATCTGGCTCGAAACTGCACAGCTGGATACCTCAGATATTGCTTACGATTTTTGTTACACTGGTAATGTTAGGCTGGGGGCTGTAAGCTAGCATGTAAACAGACAGCAACGGGGAGAGGAAAGGGGGCGGGGTTTGTCACCACAACTCAAAGGCCAATTTTTAATAAACTCCAGCAGAAACTTTGTCCTTTTTTTAATTTCTTTTTGTCTAAAAACAGCATAATCATAGTTAAAAAAAAACACTGGGAACCCTTTTGTAATGTGTAACTTTAGGGTAAACAACAACAATAAAAGAAAGCTAAAAAAAATGTTTGAAAGGGAAAAGTGTAAGCAGATATGTGTTAGAAATGATTTTAGAGTCATTTAAGGAGTTATTTTGTCTCAAAGACAGGGGATCATGAAGTCGAGTTAGAAAGGAAACTCTCAAAAAAAATACAAAAAGTAAAAAAAAAAGAAGTAAGAAATTCAATTTTATTTTGATATGAAAAGCTTCATCACAAAGGCAAACCCGGTGTGAGGGATAACTGTGGCCCAGTGTGTGAGAGTCCTGGTGAGAAACAAATGCTGCTTTCTGTAAATAACTGTATGCCAGCTGGGCAGATTTTCTTGATGTATTATTATATTTTAAAAAATATACCAAAATCTATATTTAATTTTGGTGCCTCTACAGAAGATGGTTGAACCAGCTGCAGTACATCAGTTCTTTTTTTAAACCTTTTTTTTTTTTTAGCTTTTTTATATATGCTACATTTCCTGTGTGGAGATCAAAATCAGGAGAAACAAATGGTGGTTCTGTTTGATATTTTGTTGGACAGGTGTTCGTGTGGGTGTTGCTAACACCCGGGAGCTTCTGTTGCAAGAAAAACGTGGATAGTGGTGAACATGAGCTACAGGGTACATTTGACATGCCTGCACAGAAACATAAAAACATGTAATGATGGAAAAAGAAAGCCTTGATGTCTTACTGTACTTGATTTTGGCTTCGATATTCCAGTCAGAGTTCCATCCTGTATCCAAAGGCAAAACACATAAAGCAGAAGCAGAAAAATTCGTCCACCAAAATCCATTTGGTTTATTTCAGCTTAGGAACAAATGGGGACAATTTGCACAAACGCTAATATTGACAACAGAAAATTTGACGTATGACATGAAAGTTGTAAAAATATAGTCCTTTCCTCCATTAATAACTAACCATAGGGTGTAGTAAATTGGACAATGGGGTATTGTACAATACTACTGACGAAAAGCTGAAGGAAGCATTTTTGCACACACAGACATACACTCAAGCGTGCCAATCACACAGCAGCTCAGTCTGAATATCCTACATTCAAACTTCATTTGGAGAGTGGATATCAGGTTCTTGACTGGACATTTACACCACTGAGCCTTTATTACATTTGTCTGTTTTATTTCATCCAAATATTTGCAAAAAAGGGACTTTTATTAGAAGAATTCTGGATTGTTTTGAAAACCGTTAAAGATCCTTAAGTTCTTGTTTAAATGCTTGCTAACAAAAGTGGGGAGCAAAATTGGAGCTACCATGCTGTACAGTGATCCGGATACCAGCGCAGAAGAGAAAAACGAAGACGTTCACGGATCTATTTGTCTGCAAGTGGATGCATAAGAATGGAGCAGGGCGATTTTGACCCGCCCAGCTTAGGTTTTTTTTTTTTTACTTCACAAATATGCTCCTTTTTAAACGGTATTTTTCGTCTGCTCCTGTTTCACAACTTTGAAAATAGTTTTGAGGAAACAATTTAAATCAAGAAAACTAATTTAAAGCTTCATTTTCTCCAAGTATGTCCTCCATCATCAGAAAAACTCCAAAAAGACCATGTTAAAACACCATTTTCATCCGAGTGAATTTTCAAACTAAATTGTCTTGGAGAGCAAATGAAAGTAGATTTTATCTTTGCAAACATTTGTCTTCAACAGCTCCTCTCGTTTTTAATGGCAACATTTACAGTTGTTCTGACTGTACATAAATATATTTATTGGTGTAATTGTTCTTTTTCCTTCTTAGTCCTTTTTTCCAAATCCAACAATGAATCCAGAAACATCCCTTCTTAGACATGCTTGTTTTTGTTTTCGCCTCTCTTTCGCCCCTTCCTTTTTCAGTTTTTCCTCCTCTCTTTCCATTTCCTGGTTGTCAGCGCTTTGATTATCGTTGCTTCATTTCATCGTCCGTTGTAATATCTGCTCGAATCAGAAGAACCCTGCGCTTGATTTTTTGTTGAACAGAATCAGGGGATATCTGGGGTTGAGCCTTCTTCAACCTGATCTGAACCTTTCCACCTGCAGACCCCAGAGCCCCCCTGACACCCTCATGGCTGGGGTGACACACAATCATTTAAAAAGATTGACAGAAAACATTGAATTTTACTGCTCAGTTTAAATAAAATTACTTTCCTTTCCTTTCATTGTTTTTTTTTGGACACATTGATGTGCTTTGTCCCTAAAAAAAGGTGGTTTCTTTTTCCAGCATTGCAGCTAAAGTATAGTGACACGAGTGATCAGCGGCTCCTTCCTGGAAATCACACCACAAACAGGCAGAAAACATTTGTGTGATTGGCACTGCAGGAAAGCTTCACGCTCTGCTTCTCATGCCTTTCCAAATCTGGCAAGTAAACACAATGTGTAATCAAGGATGGACTCAGAACCCGGGCCCGAGGCTGTGCTGCTCACCTCCCGAGCTGTACCGCATGAAAGGGACGACAGCATGTGTCCAGGTGTTGGGCACAGCTGCACGCCTCTGAAGCGAGACCCCGGATGCGTGCAACGTGCAGCGGGTGGCTGCAGCACGACTCCAGAGGTGGCCCCATCAGCTGGGTTATGACAGCACTGCAGTCCAGTTAAATATCAAATTGACTGCCACTGTTAGCCCTCTTCCTCTGAAAAACAAGAATTGCATTTAGCTCCTGCAACTGAATACATTTGAGCAAGTGGCTCCTTAAAGAAATGTGTTGCAGGAAAGCTAATTCAAAGGAGCAATTATTATAAATGCTGGAGTGCGTTTTTAGCGCCGCAGGAAAAATTGGTCCGTTTTGCCTTTTCGGCGGCCAATTTTCCTTGTAGACTTTTGCTGGGAAAAAAAAAATCAATTCTGCTGCACTCTCAACTCTCAAAAACAGACCTCTGGCAGGTTGACTGATACACTTGGGTTGTGAAACCCTGGCGGTGGCTGTCACACACTCCTGCACTTGGTTCATCATCTGTGATTTGGAATGGAGGCACAGGTGGACAGAGCACTGCCTCCCTCATTTAAGAAGCTCTTGGCTGGTCGGTGACACATGGATAATCCAACAAGGTATCAATCATTACTCCGTTATTGAGGTAATAGGAGAGACTATGTAGCCTGGTCACTGTCCTTATTATTCTTGGGGTAGTGGGCTCCCGGGAGACCGCAGAGCCAGATGGAAGTGAGGTGTTGTCACCACTGAGTGAGCAGGTAATGGATTACTCCAGCACAAATGGGCTTCCACATGGGAGATGAGGAATCCACTGACAAAGAGGAAGAGGGTGAGTGGCAGCATTTTCCAAGATTCCCTTCTTCAACTTTCTCCTGAGTGTGTGAGGCGGCTCTCTTTCAAAGTGACAGAGTCCGCCAACAGTGGAGCAGCCAAGATGGGATTAATGAATTTTGGAAGGCCTTTGAGAGGAAAACAAAGGCGGAAAACAAATATCTTCCAACCAATTTGTCATACATTTCAGTCAGAGGAAGTGAGACACAGCTCTGAATAGCATAGAGTTACATGATGCATAATAGGGCATCTTTCCAATTAAAAAGTCAGTTCACACTTCCTCTTTTTCCCTTTTTCTTTTTTCAAACTCCTGTTCTTGAAAGAAGCTGATTTGTCCTGACATAAGGGAAATATCGCTCCTCTGACTGTCGTTGCTCAGGGATATGATTACGCTGTGGTAATTATGATTGTTTTATTTTTTCAATCACAGCTGAATGGAGTAGAAGTGGGTTATTTCAGCAGCATCAGAATGACTGCGCTGGGTAATTCTGATGGGACCCATTTCAGATACAAGCATTCTGCTGGCACAAGCACAGACAAATGCACGCAGCAACTCTACAGGGAGACCAACGACAGTCCGGCAGCCTCTGCAGGCAGATCTGTTCACATCCAATGCTCTTCTCTGACTTCAGCATCGCCTCGCTACACAGACAATCCTGGCTTCTGTCAGGTTGTACTCAAAAACTGAAGCTGTTTTGTATTTTGTGAATAAACCACCTGAACTAAAATGTCATTTTAAGCTTGTTGATGTGTTTTATCTTTTAAAAAACACAAAAACAACCAACTTACTCATATTCTAGTTGGCTGTTTTGATTTTTTTTTCTTTTTGTACCAGCAGAAGTTCTGGCTCTTTTTTATGTCAGATGCAGCAGCATTTAAACGGGATCTGAAATACAAAGAGTTCTCTTTTAATGCTTGAAAGCACATATTTGTCTGAAGTCTTTCAGCGCAAAAAGCTTTAATCATCACACAATTTCAGTTTCAAATCACGCTGCATTCACTGAACTCCAGATAGGAACTTTTTTTTTTTTGTTTGGTTTTGTTATCTGTTGAAAATTCTAATGACCAGCTTTGCAATTAAGAAATATTTCAAAAATGTTGTTGTGCGTCTAAAACAAATAAAATAATTGGGAAAAAAAAAATTACATTCCTCTTTTGCTTCCGGTTTTCTTTGAGATGGGAACTTTCATGTCACTGGCTAAAAAATAGAATTGAAATAATTTGCTTGAACTTGGTAGCATTGTTGGTTAAAAACCCCAAATATATTAAAAGTAAGCTCCTTAAACAACAAATAACTGTTGGTAATTGGACATTGAAGCTCACTTGGCTTTGTGGTTGAGAGTCATTTGTTGGGTGTGTCTGTATGAGGGCCAAAAACATGGGATTTTCCATTGTACTTTGTTTCAAAGCCTAGAGTAAGCAAAAAAAAATGTCTAAACTGATGGACGAAAGAATAGATGAAAGAAACGCAAAGCAAAGCCATCGTCAGTCCAATCCATGACACTGAATTCAATCACAAAATTATAAGTTTAAAACTGAAAATAAAAGCTACCCATTTGCTTTGAGTCTCATTATTTGGAAAATCTCAGAATATTGAGAAGAAACTTTGAGTTATTCTATTTTTTTATTTGAACAAAAAGAAAGTCTCAGGGAAAATAGCTGTGTTCTTCTAAGACTTCAGATCCACATTTAGCAGCATTAGCTAGAAGCAGTCAGCCTGTTTGATTTGATCAGTCTGTCACATTGCTGTGGAGAAAACTGTGGCCTGTTTTCTTTGCAAAAGTGCTTCAGTCCATTCAATTGGGGAACATTCTACAAAGAACCGCATGCACTACATTTTTTTATGGTCTCACAAATACACAGACGGATCAAGCCATGTTGCCTACTTTGGACCAAGCTTTAGTCAACAGAGAGTCAAGGCATTGCAAGCGACAAGAAAATTATGTTACCGCAGAAATTTGAGGTCGACTGTAAGATGCTGAAGTCCTGTTGGCAGTGGGAAGAAGCAAGTACCAACACCAGACTTCACCCATATGGAAATGATATGGATTAAAGTTTTTGTCTGTTTTATCTGAAACTTGTAAGTTAAGCATAAGAGTCAAAGCAGTTATAAGATCCTCAGTAAATGTGTTTGATATGAAACTGACTGTACATAAGAAAAGTATATGAAAGTAATTCCGCATATATTTTTGCTATCGGAAATGTATAATATCAAATGTATGAGATGCACAACTTTAAGTGAAACATCAGTTTTCCGATAATGGTAGAAAACATTTCAAAGTCAAAAAAAAAAAAAGTTTTGAAAGTTTGAAAAAAAAAGTGTTTTGACACAAAACATTGAACTGTTTAAACTTTAGCAGTTGTTAGGTTTTCTGTAAACCAAGCAGTTCTGTATCGTCTCTCAATGAATGGATGCTACTAACAGTTTTACAGGAGTACCAACCATCTCTGACGAAAATGGCAACATGATGTTGTATCTACAGAACAGATATTCAAAATACACATTCAATAGGAAGCTGAGAGAGACTAACACATTCTTTCTGCAAGTGTTGTCACAGAAAGACTTCTTTATTTTTGTACAAGACTATACTAACATGAAGTACATGTCTTACGCTGAAGTCAAGAGCAATTTATCTTTGCCCTGATAGATGATATTTCAATTTAGCTACATTGGTAATACTTGAGACAGAAAGTTCACCTTTTGAAAACTCTAACACCGAACTGTCACATATAATAAAAGTACAAACAGAATGTAAAGAAAACACAATTTCCCTCTAAAGAATATATATTTTACTTGCAAAAAGCTCTACATGTAATGTTTTCTTTTCATCTATGTCTGGAAAAGGGACATGACAAAAAAAAGTTAAAAATTATATGATCCATGTATCAAAAAAAATTGTTTCATATATTTGACATAGATAACTTTTAAAAGTTAAATATATTTTTCGTTTTAATGTCATTTATGAAAAGTGTGAGAAAGTGGCCACTTTCAGGAGTTTTTCCACAGTATGGGACTTGTAAATCTTGTGAGCTTCGCAATCCAAGTGGAGCAAAGATTTAGTGCTGCAGGTGATGTCAATTTTTATGATTTTTGTAGTTCCATTCCACATGGGAAAGAGCTGTGCTCTTAAAATATGTCTGATGACCTGCTGAGATTTTCATCCGTCTGTAGGACACTGCTCCAGAGGTGTTGAGGTTGTCTCAGATGTTTCTGTGGGAACATCAGTCATGCTTGTGTGTTCTTTGTCAACAGAGGGCTTTTCTCCTGGCAATCCTTTCCATGCAGACCGTATTCCTTCATTCTTCTTTCTATAATCCTGTCATTGAGTTCAGCATTTAAAATGCTCAGTGACTCATGGAATGTAGCTCTTGCGCTTACTGTTTTGTGCTTTGCATGGTCCGACATTGAGGGAAATTTGCCTCTAATATTTGTGGTTTCTCTTCGTCTAATTCGCTGTTTCTATATCGCTTTTAGAAATACTGATGGTCTATTTCAAGCAACCAAGCAAACAAAACTAAATAAAAAATGATAAATGAAATATATACACAAACTTCTATTTTCCAAGTGCAGATTATTTAACAGTTCCATAAGTAATATTATCAAATAATAGGTTTGTCTAAGTTTTGACTAATTCCAGTTTTTTCTTCTGAATTTTGCAATCTTGGCCACATGGCAACACTGACAACTGCTCACCCAAGAGGAAAAATGCATAATGGAGCACGCCAAGTATGACGGTCGTGAGAAGTCCCCTGTCAATCAATACTTCACACCTGCATTTAATCTCCAAGGTTAGAAATAAATGTGAACTTTATAAAATTGATGTTATTGTTTGGTATGGTTGAAAATATGGTCCAATTTGGCTTTTTTTAATAGAATGACTGGGGATTAACTGGTCTGGGATTGAAACATCTAGACGGTGATCACCAGCCCAAGACGGGCCCAACTGCACCACATCCCAGAGAGGACTTCTTTTGAGATCAATGGCAGCAATTAGTGGGTAATTAGTATTAGACAAGTGTTACATTTCTCTTTCAGATGACAATGCCCATGTTTAATTCAGAGGATATTACATCATCACTTTTACACAGTTACAGAAAGAAAAATGTTTTCAGCATTCTTTCAAATTACATATTTGCTGTTTGCAGATTTAAAGGCTAAAGAGGAGATTCCAGGTGGCAGCACAGCTTTTTTTTTGTTCAGCGGAGGAAAATCTAATGATCACGTGACTGCATGGTCGGATTTAGTTTGAGTCTTATTTTGAAATTCTGTTGATGAGGATATTTGTCACGCTACACTTTTGTAGACTATTTTTTAAATCTTTTTTTTGGTTTGCCAAATGTATATTTTACATCTAACTGTCCTGTCATTTTATGTACTGTAGGTTTTCATTTATCAATGACTACAAACCCGCCTTTTGTTGCTCAAATTTGGTTAATGTTATAATCAGACCCTTCCATCATGTGTCAAAGGCTTGGCTCACCAAACCAAATCCAACTGGAAAATGTTTTGATCTCATACTGCTTTGATTCTGTAAGTCTGTGTTATATTTATTTGTCATCTTCATGAGCAACACAACAACATGCCCCAGTTTGGTAGAAAGCTTAGCTTCTTTAAACAAATGAGAGCCTTTTTCTTTTAGGTTTTACTTTTTCAGACACATTTTTGGGAGCTTCAGAATAACAAACACTGTCTGGGTGACACCACTGCCAGGTCGTGCATCTGATCCCTCTTTGGCAGAGCCTACAGTTTTCGCGGTTTCCACAAAAGGCGAGAAGCACCTGATTCCCACAGTCATGGGGAAAAACCGTTCAGTAACAACTACCAACAAAACTCAAATAACTATACTTAAAGACGCAGCAGAATGTCTAAGTACTGTTGTGATCCAGGTCAAATTGTTGAAGGTCTTCTGAGCAACTGGACTTAAAAGGAAATGTGGACGTTTTGTGGCTTGACTTTCTGTCAAATATCTTTCTCTCATCTCAAAAAAAAAATAAATAAAACAGTTTTAGGGGCTTTAGCTCAACAGCTGCTTTCTACTGTAGGGATGTTGTGAACACGTCTTGAGATTAAAAATCTTGTTAAGTGTTTAAGCATTTAAGGATTTTTATTTAACTCATTTCCTCCCATTTTTGATTGAGAGAAACTCAGTCTTTGGTGGTTCAGATGGAGCCAAATGTGGGAAGAAGATTTAGTGACAAAAAATTGTTTAAAGAGATGCCGCATGAGCTGAAGTTAACATGACAATCAAATACACAAGGGTAACCAACAGACAGCTTCCAGTGTCAAACAGAGAAAATGGAAATGTTGTCTCCACCATTGCTTCTGCTGAAATAGGCTGTGAAGCAATCACCTGAAAGAGAAACAGATGTGGTCAATTAAAACTCAAATCTGGTGTGTTTGGAAGAAACCGACATCAGAACATGATCCAAACAGAAAATAAAACATGACCTTAAAAAAAAAACAGCAAAAAGACCAAACTTTTTAGCATTGATCACAAAGTAGTGAAACACAAACAGTGAGAACTCAGCGTTGATTAGAGTTTGTCATGCAAGAGTTCTAGAGCTGTTTAAAGTTTCAACTCAAAAGAAATCATCAGCCATTTGTCACCATTATTTTTCTTCAGTGAGATGTCGAGAAGTCCAAGTCAAGTCGAAAGTCCATGTTTATCATTTCAAGTCAAGGCTCAAGACTTAAAACATTTCATTAATATCATTATTTCCTTATTACAAATTACCATGAAATTAGTTGGAAACAAATATTGATCCAATAAAGTCTAAAATCTACAAATGTCACTATTTAGAAAATGAAACACATTTAAATTTATAGGTAATGTGCATTTAAGAATGTTAAAAATATTATTTTGTGCCTGTAAAGTAACTTGCCCTGAAAGACCCATTCCAATGAAAATCGTCTTTTCAAAAGCATTCGCACTGCTTTGACATTTAAGCTTTTTCTAATGACGAGAACATGCACTAGTGTTCAGTTTCAACAGTTCAGTTTGTTTTATTTACTTTTTGCTCCATGCTGTTCTTCATGTCTAAAAATGTTCCTTAATAAGTTTTAAAACTTCAAACACGACAAAATTAATTTTTGTTTTGGACTTTCTTTCTCCAGGTTTCCTTAAAAACTCTCTCATCCATCAGCATGACTTTATACCACTTCCACGCATAACGCTCTGCCCAGCAGATGTTGGTTATACCAATAATGGAAACAAAATCAGTCTAGCAACAAAATTATAATTTACCACCTCTATCTAGTCAGCATCTGCTGAGAAATAAATACAAATTGCCTAAATTTGCCGTGCATGTTAATGTAAGTCACCATCTGCAGGCGTTTACCTCTATGGTTTTTCAAAAGCAGATAAAGGAGGATGCTTCTCGTCTGTTCAGCAATCACATTCAAATACCTTTATTTACTACAAATACAGTATACTCAAAATACCACGCAAAAATTAAGATTCACACTCATTCAACTCTAGTTCAAATAAAAAAGCTTTCTAGTAAATTTGCCATAATAAAAAAGGAAACAGATTCAACAAAAACACATTGGATTAGAGTCCATTACAGAATTCGGGCCATCTTACATGTCAACGCATAAATTGTTGCGGCAATCAGAGCTTCATTGAAGCAGAACGCTGCCCGACACAACACAACTCTCGGAGTGTTTAATGAAGACAAATTAAGACGTTTGGATGGAGGGAATACTGCTGCGTTAGCTCAAACGGCGAGGATAGCCATCTCTTTAGCTCTTTCTTGGGAAATTAGGATTCAGTCATCTGCGACATCGCGTACCAGCTTGCAAACCACAGATGTGGCACACTTGGGTT
The DNA here is from genome assembly GCA_014656515.1 of Oryzias celebensis. Lineage (NCBI taxonomy): Eukaryota > Metazoa > Chordata > Actinopteri > Beloniformes > Adrianichthyidae > Oryzias > Oryzias celebensis. The sequence continues at coordinate 76,524,879 of BNCR01000012.1, forward strand.
GTTAGAAGGATACAGTGTTCTCTCCCTAACTGGCACAAAAAGAAGGCGTTGATTGATGGTAGATAATGTAAACAAGGAGCCCTGAAATGCTGATTTGAATAAAGCACCTCTGACTGACTGCTGCAAGAACACCTTGTGATTTTACTTACATTATGAAAAACAACAATTTAAAGCATTTTACTCGCCATGCGCTCAGACTCACTGCTTTTTATTAGGCATGCCTAGTTCTCATGTTTGAGAAGTGGCTTAAGGATGAAAGTTATTTCCTCACGGTTTCCCCATCTTCAGCCGCTCACACGCTGTACCTGCCAATAACGGTTTGTCAGAGCATTCCTTCTCACTGCTTTATACCGTCTGTCAGGTTGTAATTTCTGTCACTTTTCCACCTCTATAATTACAGGGGACACTTGTCTGGTTACCAATAAACGTGTTGTCGTGTTGTCCATCAAGGATTATGGACGCAGACTCTTTTTCATAGGAGGCCCAGAAACATAATAAAACTGAAATAACAGGGAAGTAAAAACTATATGTCAATTCTGGAATTTTGTTAACTTTCGCAAATGTATCTCCTGGTTACATGATCTACACAGAACAGTTTCGATTAAGTAGAATCTTAAAGACCCAATCCCATGAAAATCCTGTTTTTGTTGTTTTTAACATGTTCTTGTGACATTTTTCTGATTATGGAGAACATAAATGAAGAAAACTAAGCTTTAAATTGCATTTCTGAGAATTCCTTTATTCTAACTGTTGTGACCAGAAAATGACACAGATTTATTGATTTTGTGTAAAAATGTGATAATCATAATTAAAAGACCACTGAGAATGCTTTTAGAATAAATCATAAAATGATTGGAGTGAGTTTTCAGACTGGAGATGAATTGAGATGCAAAAAATGCACAGAAAACTATCAAAGACTGAAAGATAACAATGAAACACAAAGCAGCTGTGATGATTACAAACTGAAACCAGGTGATCTGCAGACAGGTGGAGGAGCAGGAACTTAAACACAAAGCCACTTTTTTCCACAAAAACCTCATAGTATTTCATTACTTTTTCTACCTTTCAAATACTGGATGTGTTAAATTAACACGATATTTTCACCCCAAAGGACTTTCAGTGATTTCCTTAATCATGATGCCGCTGCCAACAATCATGTGAGTTCCAAAGAATTTTCTGTTTTTAGGAGAATTCACATGAAGAGGATTTTGAGGGATTGAGGTGTGATGTTTCTGGAACGATTGGCTGTTTGAAGTTAAAGTGCAGTGTTGTCTGCATATTTAAGAATTATTATAAATGGAAAGTTAAGTCATTTTGTAAAAACTGTGACAAATGTTTCCCTGTACATTTTATCAGTTGGACATGATATGTCTGTTAGCAGTGTAATCTTAGGTTGCTTTTTTTTGTTTGTTTCTCATAAATTTGTGCATCAAAAAATTCTTTATAAACAAAAAGGATATATGGTCAGGGTTTAGCTGTAAAGCTGCGTTCACACTGAATGCCATTCGAGCAGCAGAGGTGGCCAGTTTCAATGTTAAGTCAATGGTACAGACGCCATCTGAGGTCCTGCTGCGTGATCTGAGCAGCAGCCCGAGGGGTCAAACTTAAGTAACACGGTTTTGGACCTGTGACAAGCAGAGAATTCACAGCGAAGGAGAGGAGTTCGACGCAAATTTGTAGCACAAATCGCATTTGGTGTGAACGCAGATTAACAGATCCGTCATTAATCACACAAATAAAAGCCTTTTTTTTTTTTTTTTTTTTTTTTTTTTAGGGTTATGTATATGTGACTCCAGCAATGAGGGCATGTCTGCACTTTGATCAATCCCCACCTCTGTGCGCACGTATGCGCCAGTTACTACGTCTTTTTTTTTTTAATGAATCTCTGTTTCGTTTCAAATGAGAGAAAATGTCAGAGACTACAAAACTAAGTAACGAACTAACAAGGGTTTCATAGTTACTGTAACTAATTACTGACATTTGAATTGTAAATCGTTACCTTACGCTGTGACTGTAATTAAATGACAGTACTTTTTTACTTTGTAATCCATTAGCCCCAACAGTGACTATAAGGAGAAGTAATTGATACTTTTTCAAAGTATTGTGTCCAAAACAGCCTTTAATTCAGTATCTTTTCAGTGTTTAATTTGTTCAATCTCTTGCCTAAATCCCCAAAAAAGGTTAATTTGGAGATAATTTTTGACTTTCTCTTTCTGGAAATCATATGAACAAGTGAACAGTCTAATCTGCACTTTGCAGCTCACATTCTATTCAATCAGGGTCACTGATGGATGCAGCTCTGCTGATACTGATCTCTGTTACCTATTCTTTGTCCATCTTTTTTTAATTTTTCTTTTTTTGCTTGATGATTTTCCTTGAGAATCTTTTCTCTCCATGCATTCTGCTCAGTGTGTGTGGCTGATTGACAGAAAACAGAAAGGCAAGGTGCTCAATTTCTACCACCCTGCATGAACCGAGTCGGCGGTGCTGAATTCCTCCTTCACAGACAAAAGCAGACAGATCCATCTTGCTCTGACTTTGACTACAAAATTGATACCTTGAACTTTCTTTCAAAGGGAAAGTGAACTTAAGACCTCTGACAGTCCTTGGAAAAAACTTCAATACTGTTACTTGAGGATAACATCAAACTGATGGCATCAAACTAGGCACCACTGGATTTTTTTATTTTTAAAAAGCCTCCTTTTTGAATTATGTAACCAAAGGGGCGGGAAAATGAATTGATAGAGAACGTTCTTAATCTTTCAAAGATCATCTTGTCCAGGTACATACAGACCAGTTGCGTAAACGGACATAAACCCTTGTTTACGGCTTCGCATTCAGAACTCACATTAGAACGTCACTATGCAAGTTTTAAAAATTGAAAAAATGCTGAACTTGCTGAACAGGAACTCGGATTTGGTAGTGATGTGTGGGTAGTGTTCATTTGTGTGAATGTAGCTTCAGTAGAGCAGAGGTGGATTGAAAATACCTTTTTTTTTTTTTTTTACTTTTACCTGGGGCAAGAGCAAGTAAAACAACATTAAGCATAAAAAATAATCAATTACTTCAAAAAGGAGAGATCTAATGCTGTGTTTTAAAAGAAAGAACAACAAAGATTTAATGAATGTTAGTACTAGTATAGTCTAACTATTTTCAAATCTAGCAGATTGCAGCCTGTGCAGGCACGTTTGACTTCTTTATGTAATTATTTCTTTATTTATATCATTGTTTTGCGAAAGTTGTCATAAAACTGTGCTTTTGCATAGATTATTGAAGGTAACAAATATGGTTGACAGGTTAAGGAGCAATTTGGAGGGTTTAAGAGCTCGTTTCATTCCATTTTTCTCAAGTTCTGTCAGTTTACACTGGAATAGTTTGAATCTAAATCGGATTTTTGCTTTAAAACCATTTTCCTTAATCCTTCATTCCTTAGAATACATGCATTTTCTGGGAAACAAACACCTCCAGTGTCCACTAATATCTTTATTTATAGAATATTCTGTAAAGAACATGCAGAAAGAGAGTGAAAAGCGTTAAAAAATTCCCTGTATCTTTTCGGGAACATGTTTCGTTGCAGCAACGCTCTTAACATGATGTCAGTGCCAATAAGAAAAGCTGTAAACAGGTCCCTCAAAATACCGCTCTTAAAAGATGAGATCTAAGAGCTGATAAGAGCTACAAACACCGAGATGGATCAATTGTGCAATAGGAAGAGCACTCAGTCTTGGGTACTGTTTAATTAATGACAAAGGATAGAGATAGGCTGTTAGCTCCATATTGTCAGTCAAAGGCTCACAACACAGGGTGGCAATATGAGCTATGTAACTGATAGCAGAAACAGAGGCAACTAATCTATACTCTCTCGTCTGAGGCCATTAGTGTTCTGCTGGGAGGGCAGGGCTGCATGACACACATCTCTACACTTTTCTGAACACACAGTAACAAACCCAGAAACTTAAACGGTGAAATACATCATTACAGTTTTCTATCAAAGCTTTAATGACATGCAAGAAAACCAGGACAGCCAATGTGTTTTTGTTTCATTTTAATAACAGACAACTCTGTCTTTTTAAGCATAATGTGGATTATTGCAAGGAGCAAATAGATCCTTATGTGTGTAAGTTATTTTTTACATTTGTTATCAATAGTTGTTCATTAGTGAAACTCACGTTTTCTAATTTCTCATGTGACTATTAGGTTAGCAAACCATGATTTGATAAATAGATGAGTTTTTTAAAAAGTAAATTGATAATGATGTGAAATGAAAAATCAGAAAATAAATGCATCACTTTAGGTCATAAACAGATTTTAGAGTTAAGTGGTTGATTGATTTAAGACAGTCTGCAACCAATTGTAATCATCAATAGATGCTGCAGTTCCGTCAAACAATCCTTAGACGTGGAATTAAAAGCCCTCCCCACCAACCTCAGGAAGCTAAAATTGACAGGAAAAATGTCAGACTGTTTGTATGAATAATGAATAAAGACATAACGGTCTGAGAGGCTTCCGTCTGAACAACATCACCGCATCAGCCAAAGAAACAATGCAAGCTGGAAAACACCAGGAAGGAGGAACAGTGAGTACTGTGCCCTTAAGATCAACATCTCCAATTAGGTCATTTATTTAGAGTTGTTGGCAGAAGTTTAGAGACTAAATTAAACCTAGCGTGACTTTCTTTTACATAAACTTTCAGCAATCTCATATGCAGAACAAGCACAATGTCAACCAGTAGTCTCCAGAAGTCTCCTGGTCCTTAAAATCTACCCTGTTTGTTTCCTTGACAACCTTGTTTGACGCACCACCCTTGTTTGTTTCACACCACCCTTGGCAACGCATGTTCAAACGACCACTTCCAATGAAGAGTCAATGTAAACACACACAAACGGGCCTTTCAGATTTCCGCGTTCAAAAGTCTCACGTTCAAGCATCGCTATGCATTTTTTTCAGACTGTTTTTTCAGGACCTCGGTACAAAACGCGGCTACTGAACACTCGCTGAAATTAAACCAGGAACAACTTTGACCAATCAGAAACTCAGATTTGATAGTGACATATGGCTTGTGTTCTTTTTCATTCATGGAAGTGTCAGTTTATTTGAAAACTGCCCCTGAAGGAAAAAAAAATCATCTTAGTAGTTTATATGAAACCAAGTCTTTCATGTGTCAAAATAAAGCTGTGAAATAAAAACCTGGAGCTAGATTCTTGAGGTTTGCTCTGCTTCAGCATTTTTGACCAATCCTCTTCCAGCCATAGTTGGCGAACATGCGCTAGTTAACAACAGAAAAAGAAGAGGCCCCTCCCTGTTTGTCTAAGGTGAACAATTGGCTTATGGAACCCGCATTAAGCGCTTTCTCGAATGCGCGTCACATGCCCAGTGAATGCAGCATGAGTTACTCCTGCTTGCTTGGATCAGGTGAGTTCAATCATTATGAATCTGATTTTACCAGTTGTTCACCTTTCAGCGTATCCTGTCGGGGGTCACCACACTGAATCAGCTGTCACTGATCTGCACATTTGGTTTGGCAGAGTTTTACCTGCATGCCCTTCCTGACACAACCCTGTGTTTTATCTGGACTGGACACGAGCACAGACTCAAACTTAATACCGTAATAAGCTCTTCGCGCCCGTGGAAAACGAACCCCAATTTCCCGTTCTCCCGTCCTGCATGCAGTCAAGAATCTGGATTTACCTAAACCAGATAATCGGCAGCAAAAATTGACTGTATATGAGAAATGGACTGAGTGAGTGTGACATCACCCAGAAAAAAAATGGTTTACTTCCCGCTCCAACCAAATAAAGTCAGTTTAGACGCCGTTTTTAGTGATATGGACGCCACTATGGGTGAGCCTGACAATGTCAGTAAGCGGTGAATCATCTGAGTCGGTCTTAGTCAACATTTCTATGGCAACTATTCTCCCCGATCAGCTTGTTGGAAGTCCACACGCTCATCACGTGAAAAAGGGCAAATGACTGCGTTATGGTAGTTGTTAATTTCGCAATAGAAATCTATGAGATTTTGGCTTCTTGGAGAACGCAGGAACTTCTTGTATGAAACGCCACGGGGAGGGGTCACACGCAGTCAATGGCAGCAACTGGGTTTTCATCTAAAGATTTTATTTATTTATATATTAAGTGAGACAAAAAAGTCAAAAATAAATCCGTCAGTCAGTAAAAGTAGCTTATATTCGTTTGCGGCGTGCTTCACGTTAGCCATGTTAGAAGCATTTGCGGCATAACAGCAACTCCTAACCTTGTTTGCAGAACGTACAAAGACAGTTTGATACCGCTAACACAAACGTTACTGTGACTATGCTAACTCCCAACCCTGATTATAACACGTAAGGAAAAAATAACAGTCCAACCCTGTTAGCCGTGTTAGTGTATTTACAATAAAACCCAACTTTATTTGAAAATAATAAATAAACTGACTTTTATACAGAATGTAGTGTGTCCCTCAAAACAACCAACCATAAGGAACTCTGGATTGAAGGACACAGTCATTTAAAAAAAATAATATTAGTAGTTTAGGCTTTTAACAACACCTTACTCCTTACATCATACTGGTAATCCTTTTGGAGATGGATCAGTTGATTGGTCAAAAATTGTAGGCTTCTGCTGATTTTTGATCTGTTCTCCATTGTTGCTTTCTGTAGCAGAGGCAGAATTGTTGTTTTGTGTCTTTCTACTCAATAAAAGACAAACTGCTTCTTTGGCAATTTAGAAGCAGTGACTTTTGTTATCTCTACTGTTTATAATACACTTAATAAATCACAAAAGGATAAGCAAGGCATTCAGACCTTTAAAGAGCTATAAAAGTGAGCTTTAGTGCCACCGTTACATCCCACTAATGCAGACATGTTCATGTGTTCATCAAGATTATTCAGTCATGTTGTTAAAAACTTCCACATCCGTATTGCCAGCAAACAAAAAATCTTTGATGCTACAGACATGTTTTAAAAAGCCAGTCTGCAGGAGATTTCAGTGATAGAATGGGATTAAATTTAAAGTGAGTTTTAGATTATAATCTAAAATGAGGAGATGAATTAGGGAAGGGGAGTTAGATGCTGGAGATGAGACTGTAAAAAAAAAAACTGCATTTAGGGAAAACCCTACAACAACAATGACTAATGATGAATCGTTTTATTAAAACCAAGCGCTTTGAGAAAAAAAAGTAATTAACCAGCTAGAAATACCAGTAGCTGTTACTAACCAAAACCAGGTGGAATAAGAGAAATGACTAAAACAAAAAATCAAAGTCAAACAAATACGGACATCAACAAACACAAAAACCAAGTCACTAAAACTTAAAACCAGAAAAAAAGAGACATTTTTACATCCAAGATTCTTGTACCAGCATCAATAATGGTGAAAAGTTGTACTACGTCTGGATGCCATCAGACATTTTTTAGTATTCTAAGGCACAGAAACTACACACATGCTTCAGGTTTGTATTTTTTGGCAAACAAATCAGAAACTGAGATTTCATTGTCACGTTTTATTGTATAAAATTAAAACTGAGCTGGTATTTGGATCAAAACAGATCGGCTGGATACCTCAGATCTTGCTCGCGGTTTTTGTTGCATGGCTAATGTTAGCTTAGAGTTGTGAGGGGCTGTAAGCAAGTGGGAAAGAGTGTAAACAAAGAGCTGATGGAAAGTCAGCATAGCCTTGGTAGTTTCCACAACTCAAAGGCGACATAAGCACGGCATATTTGTATTTAAAATTTTTGTCTGAAAACAGACAAACTAAACATTAAAAATAAAACAAAGAAAGTTTTTTGGAATTGATTAGGATATGTTAACAAATAAAAGAAATGATAAAAGAAACGATGAAAAGTATCATGATCAACCTATATTACATTTCTTTAAATGAAGAACAATTTTTTTTCAGCAAATGTGACTTTCAGGTTGAGGCACATTAAAAAACAGATCTCTTAAAAAAAATAAAAATACAGTTCATTAAAATCACCACTAGGTGGCCTGATCTTTAAGCAACCCAGCAGCCATTCATTCCAATATTAAATATATTACATTTCAAGCTAAAATAAACATGTTCATCATCAAGGTTCAAAATAGTCTATGTTGGAAATCATATTTAGATATAAACAGTTTTTTAGACTGACCGTTCTTTCCTCATCAGGGGGCTTTAATAATTGTCAGGCTTGTGTGTCGTGTTTGATCTTACGATTAAACAACAAGGTTTTGATCCAGTTCAGAAGAGATGGCAAAGACTACAGGTGTAAAAACTTCAGTTCAATGCTTCAGCATTTTCTTTCCATTGGAAGGCATAAACCTTGCTGATGAGAAGACTAACAAAGGTAGACAGATAATCCACGAGATGCTGGTTTGTGTTTGGGTCATTTTTAGCCAGATTTACTACTTTTTGTCTTCACTAATTTGTTGCTGGTTATTAATTAAACTGTAAAAGCTGTTTATTTGTTTTTCAGTTGCACAGTTAGCCATAAGGTTGGGAAAATGTGGCACATCACACTTCTAATCCTCTCATTAAAAAAAAAATACAGAAAGCAGAAATTAATAAAATGGTTAAAATAACATATCGTAAACCAGAACTTGAGCCGGTTTAAATTCATTTACTCACTTAATTTATTTCACAGAATTTTTTTAACACACATTGGAGGAAAAAAATTGAACTCAATTTAAATTAAAAAAAAAAAATTACATTTAAGCTTTGTTGCCCCAGGCTGAGTCCTAGTGACCCCTTGGGGGCGTAAATGTCCCACACTTGCGAGCCCATTCATGGTGCTGTGCGCTTTTGTGCTTTGCTGCCAGAGGCAGAAAACTAAATGACAAACTAGGAGGCTACATGTCTATTTATGGTTCATTTTTCCCACAATACTGCAGACGGACAGCTTTGTCTGCTCTGAGTTGATTGAACACTTTTAATGCCTGAATCAGACTGGATTATTTAAAGAGGGTAAAAAGGCTGGGCTAAGCTGCAACTGAGCAGAACTCAAGGTAGAGGTCTGAACTTGAGCTTGTTTTGAAGAAAAGAAAACTGGAGATGAAGCCTAAAACTTGATCAGACTGACTTCATTTCTGCTTTTCTTTTGTGTTTAGCATTTTTTTTTCTTTACTAGCGTCTTTGATGGATTTGATATCCCAATATGCACAAGAACTGACCCGCAATTTCATTAAAAATATGGATCCTTTGAAGGTGTTTCTGAAACGCGCTACTGTTCAAAATCAATATAATGATGTTTTCTACTGTAAAAATCTCTCCTGGGGTTGTTTTAAGTGGAAAGTTAATATTAAAAAAAATAGTCAAAGTTTGTGTTGAAGTCCCACCCTGATCAGAAAGGTGTTTTTAACATGTTCTTGTGGCATTTTTCTGACGATGGAGGACATTTATATATAGAGAGAAATTTAAGCTTAAAAATGCATTTCTGAGTATTTCTTTATTCATATAGTTGTAAGCAGGAGCAAAGGAAAAAAAAAGCCTTTTGAAAAAGATCGTATTTGTGATGCAGAAAAGAGGCTGGGCGAGCCCTGCTCTTCTTCATTCTGATGCTTCCATTTGCAGACAACTAGATCCGTGTTTAACTTTGTTTTCCTCGTCTGAGCTGGCATCTGGATCAAAGCTGTACAGTTGAATAGCTTCAATATTCGCTTGCTGTTTTTGTTGCACCACTAATGTTGTGGTAGGAGGGTGAGGGGCTGTAAGCTATCGCGGGAGAGCGTGTAAACGGAGAGCTCTCAACAATGGGGAAAGGGAAGGGGAGTGGGGTTGCTGCGCACCTACTGTTCCGCCTACAACTAAGTAAAAATTCTAACGATCTACCGCTCTGCAAAAACTATGTCCTAAAAACGATTCTTGATTTTGGATGTTATTAAAAAACCACTGCAAATATTTAAAAAAACAGATCAGAAGATGATCGGAGTGGGATGTCAATGCAGTTAAAATAATACCTCAAATACATAGCGCTAAACCTGCATGACTGCTTAACTACTTTGTTGCACATTTATACATTGGAATAAGGACCAATTAACAAGCCGCCCAATGTTTTTGGGGTGCAAACGACCAGCTCAAGTCCATTTCTTTACCAAAAAGGCTTCAGACTGGAAGTGAAAACAGTTAAGGATCCGCAATAAATAACAGATCTGTGAAGTTCTGCCCCCTGGTGGTCAAATAAAGAAAAATTAGGTATAAAGTAAACTACTGGCAAACTACTGATTTTGACCATTTTGCGTTAAAATTGTGACCCAAAAAAATCTGAAAAAATAAAATAAATCTGAGATACCTGGTTAAAAATGAAAGAAATCAAAACGGGTTTGAGGCTTTTCTTGACTACACAGTGCGCACAGTGTCAGCGGGCGCGGGGACACCAACCCAAGCGCTGCCACTCCTCTCAAGTATGTAAGGGCCACCTTCTCCTCCTGAGCGGCAGAGAGATGGGATGCTGCGCTGCACAGAGAGCCTCAGCCGGCCGCAGCGGTGGAGGCAGACAGTGAGGAGACCCAAACAAGCGACGCACGGCGCGGACGGAGGCTCCCGCAGACAGACGCATCCAGCTCTCCGCTGTTTTTACGCGAGGATGCGCCGCTCGTGGCTGAGCAGGTGAAGCGGCGGACGGAGAGGAGGACTTGCGTGGATTGTATCAGGAAAGAACCGCATCCCAGCGGACGCAGGACGCATCTGGAGCGAGGGAAAAGAAACAAACAAGAACGAAACTGGACTTTTTTTTTTTTTCATTTGCGTGAGTAGTTTGCTTCCCTTTTTTGCACGGTTGCGGTGCGTGCGTGGCGGCTGGTTAAACAGTTGCGCTGATGATGCTGATGCTCCAGACCAGATATGTGCGACTTTTATTTTGACACCTAACAATGTATCCAATCATCTCCCACATAGTTCTAGTCACTTCCCTCTTAGGAATGATTGGGAGATGAAACGCGTGAGCTTGGTGTCCACATCACGCACCGTGGCTATATTTATCACGCCTTGAGCGGGTTTGGATTTTTCTTTCTTAGTTGAAATAAAAGCACCAAAAACGCCCGAAAGAGTGGAAACAAAACGGCTTTGAATTGGACTTGAAAGGAAAGTGGATCCGAGGTCTAGCTGCGTTTGAAAGGAGCTTTTAGTCATCAGTACAAAAACAGGTTTTTTGTCAGGAAAGGGAGAAAAGCTGCGCTCTTTTTTATGCTTTGAGGAGCGCATCTTTGGGTTTGCAGAGCTGCAGGCTTCCTACACCACTTACCACACAAGTGGACCCACAGGAATTATCTAATCATAGATATGCAAATTCACCAAACTAATTTTGCAGCTTTGCTGCAGCTGAATGTTTAGTGTACAATGCTGGTGACAACTCTGCTCTGTGGCTTGAGGGCTCTGACTGCTGTTTGATCTTATTGATTGGGATCATAAGAGCTGTATATATGCTATTGCAGATCTGTTAGAAAGTTTTCTATCAAGTTAGTTTGAGGCTGTATATACTATTGAGGATGCAACTCTACGGTGGCTCTGAACGCCAATTCACTCAACCATGTTAAACATGACAAGAAAAAAAAAGCAAAACAAATAATTTTTTTATAGACATTTTAGAAATCGAAACACAATTCCAAAGTAATTTCTTGAAATCCAAATGAAATGTTAAAAAAATGAAACGCAACAAGAAATCAGAAAAGGTAGATATGACGGGACTTCACTGGTTGGAGGATGATGTGGGGCTTTATGTCAAATAACTTTCAGTTGAAATGATGGACAAACCTCATCGTGTGGCTCTAAAGTGCAAATTCCACCAACAAATCACTCTCATAGTAAAGATCACAAGGACAATCAAAAACTCTAAAAAATCCTTACATTTTAGAAATCAAAACACAATAAAAATAAGAAGAAACTTGATAACGTAAGAAATTATGAGACATCACTAATTGGATGATTTTTTTTTTTGTTCACATTTTCAATTTATTGTGATAAAATCATTTGACAGACAATATTTCTTTAAACTTCTGGCCACACCCACAGAAAAGTTTGGTGATTGCTTAATCCACTTTTCACCACAATTTGGACAAAACATCCTTCTGCTTTATTTAAAACTTCATCATCCACACTGTAATGTCATATAATCTTTTTGATTATTTTTGTGCTCCAACAATTTTCTGTTCTTATGTTTTGATTTCTAAAATGTGATATTGTATTCTTATTTTGTTTTGCTTTAATTGTCGTCGTGATCTTTGGTATGTCTTTGTGTGGAATGATGTGATTTGCTCTTTAGGTCCATCCTACAAATCTCCATACCGCTCTGGGGTTCCTTTATTTTTAATGGAGTCCATTTAGATGCATTAAAAACAACGGAGCCCTATTTTTCAAATAATTGTAGTTTCATATTAAAATTATTTTTTTTGGCGTGTGGTCTCAGTCTTCACGTTTGACATGAGATTTTCTGCAGATCAAGGGAGGAAACTGCGCTGGCAGCAACATTACAGATGCTGCCAGTGTCAGAGAACGTCGCAGGAGCACTGTGGTACAGTTGGAGGCAGGAGATTTCCAGGGAAAAAAATTCCAGGAGCGAACAGAAAGAGTGTTAGTAACTTCAGCATGCACAGATAAAGGTGTTTCTCTGGTGTTGCTCTGATAATTTTAGCATTTCAGGTTCTCCTCTGACACATGCTGACCTGCGGGTTGTGTTGTGGAGTGTGCAGTTTGTGTGTGAGCGTGGGATATCTTAAAGATGAAAGAAGCCTACTTCGCACTCTTTGAAGGTTTGGGAGTTTATCACATCTATCCCACTGTTATGTCAATGCACTTTGCTGTTCTGGATTGACTTTGATGTATTGTTTGCAGAATGGACACAGACAATTTTCAGTTTTTGCCGCTTTAAGACAAATTCTGGTCAGTTCAGCAGACTTATTTGAGCCTGATTGTTTATTTTTGCTTTGGTACTGAGGTTTTGTCACCCAGTAGCATTTAGGAATCAAAGATGAAGTCAAAGTTACTTGAACTTAAAAAAAAAAAAAAAAGAATCCCAATCACAAAAGAATGTGACTCTTGAAAGCTGGAGTCAGATGAAGAGAGCCTTACCGTCTCTAAGGTGTGCAAAGACGCATGGATGGATGGATGGATGGATGGATGGTTCAATTAATCAATGGGTGGATAGATTGATCAAATGCTGGATAGATAATTGATCAATGGTTGGATTGATCAATCCATGAGTGGATGGAGTGATCAGTTAATAAATGGATGGATTAATGATCAATCAATAAAAGAATAGATGGATATGATCAATTCATGAGTGGATGGATGGATCAGTTAATAAATGGATGGATTAATGATCAATCAATAGATGGATGGATCAATCAAAGGATGGATGAATGGATTGATCAATTGATAGGTGAATGAATCAGTTAATGAATAGATGGATGGATAGATCGATTCTGGCCTTGTAGTCCAATCAATTGCAAAAAAAAAAAAAAACAAAACACAAGTGCATTACAATAAAAGAGTGCCACAAGCACACAAGATAAAATCATAAAAGGCAGACATTTCAATATACAACAAATCACAATAAAAAATAAATTACATAAAAATGAAATTAAAAAAAAGCCCAGCAAATGCTGTAAGTAAGCTAAAAGCAGTGACGTGCAGTCAGGTGAGGCTGTGCCTCACTAGAAAAATATAGTTTGAAATATTCACACATTCCACACAGGCTGAAAGCGCATGGAATTAAACAAGATCCTTCTTACAGACGAGATAAGACTGTTTTCTCATGTATTTAACCTGCAGGTAAACATGTATATTAGGATGTGTTTTGAAACTTGTAGAGTGTTAATTCTGGAAGAAACAAACAACTCTCTACCACGTATCTACCTTTTACAAAAACACTATTAGTAAATATTTGTGTGTCATCTGCAGCTTCTTCATACTGGCACTTTTCCCAAAGATGAGCTGTGTAAAGACGAGTGAGAGAAAGGATTTGGCAGGATCAATAGGAGCCTATTTTTCTGTGTAAAGACACCTTTATGAAACCAGGAGATGTCAGGAAGTCCAAAGCATGCTTCTGGTATAAGAGATCAGTTGTGAATGACCACGTCTCTCGTGTCATCTTAAAAAGCCATTTTTTTTTTCTTCCTTCCGATTCTGCGTTTAAATTTCAGCAACTCATCTTAATCATGTCTCTTTGCACTTAGCTGCTAATCAGGGATGTAGCACAGGGAAACCTTCAGCAGATCCAGTATATGAAAGCAAGTCTTCTTGAGAGTCTGATCAGAGCAGTTATGAAGTTCTTCTATATAAAGACTGCTGACTAAAGTAAAGCCCTTTTTACATGAATTCTGGCAGATTAATCTCTTCTGTTGTTAGCTGTTTGCTAGATTACTACAACATTTTATACGTGGAGGTTAGTGGGTCCCCTGATGGTCGTGTCTAGATGGTGCATTTTGCAGGTGCGTGTCTTATACCTGGCCAACAAAGAGAGTAGACTTTTCCTCTTTTGGTTTCGTATACTGCCCTCCTGCTTGTTTTAGGATTTGTTTGACTGTAAAATGCTCCTGTCTTGCCCTCTAAGGTGCTCTTTAGCTCCTCAACCTGTAAAAAAGCTTTCACAGGCTCAGAAGCTTCTGTATGTTAGACGTTCTTGAAAAGAGCCTTTATCCTTTAGCATAGACATGAAGAGCATTTATTCATTGTTATTATTGTTAGCATCGTGCACTGTTCATTTATCAAAGCATGTTTTGCGCTTGAATGCTGCTTTGGGCTTCTGCATTTAAATCTCTTGCGTTCACACATAGCTACGCAAGCTTTACAACTGTTTTTGGGCTCTACGTACAAGACGTGGTCATTGAATGTGGGTTGCAAATTAAATCAAGTCAAACTTTGATTTGATAGTGACGTTTGGCTTCGGTTTATCTGTTGAACCCAGACACGGCGACGAGCCTGACGGCATCTGTTTGTTTTTCAAATGAAAATAAAATACAGCCGCTCTGCAAACATGATGGTATCCGCCATTGCAAGGATGATGGCAATAACCGCAATGTTCTCGTTTTGAACATTGAGATTTGGAGCGCTTTGACATGGTGCACCAACCCTTTTTCAACTGTAGGTGGTGGACATGTGCCAGTAAACAGTAGGAAAAGTAAAAGAAGGAGAAGCCCCTCCCTGCACGTCGAGTGTGAACACCATGGACATTACCACAATCTTGAACCCACGTCAAATGTATGTACGCAGCTGTATGATAGTCCATAAAATGTAGACACTAGAGCTAAAGCTCCGGTGTAAAAGAGTTAAATGCTTCAAGGCATATTTTTTATTTTAAAACACTTTATTAAATTTTATATACATTGCAAGCGGGAAGAGATATTGATCAAATAAAAATAAATACATTCCCATTCTTGTGTAATGTGGGTATCAGTTATCAATGCTTTGCGTTTAAAACATCTAGCAGCACGCATCATCTTATTGTGGCTTCTACAGAACACCAAAAGGAAGGGAAGTTTAAGGTAATGAGCCAAAGTAGATAAAATCAGAAAAATAGCACTCATCACTCACAGTTAAGTCACCATAGACTCCATTCACATTTAAATCTTAACCCATTTAAGCTTTTTGCCTCATTAATGTTGAGCAAGAATTCTTTATGTTAGAACTGACATTAGAATTCTTAACAATCTGTGTTTGTTATAATGGGATTCGAGACAAAATTAAAAGTTTTGCATGACTTAAATAACTTAAGCTTTGTGCAGCAATAAAGGGCTTTTGTTTTTATTTTATAAAACACTTTGTGCCACTTTTGCACATTGTGTTTTAAACATAAAGTTTGATTTGATAGAATGACTATTGGCTTTTCCAGAGTTCCCATCATTTAGGGTAGCAGTTTCATTCAGCAACCTGCGAATTGACTTGACTTTGATCTTGATATGAATGTTTTAAATCTATCTTCAAAGTTAAAATGGTCAGGGAAAGATGTTGACCATGCTAATGTCACATGACATGTTAGACTTGTTACAAACCAGATTCTCATCTTTCTCAGTGAAAAGGTAATGCAGGTCAGCTAAGAGGCTACATTTTAACCGATGGGCAAAAGGGAAATTGTGACGATACACAAATCCTAGCTAGAAATTAAAACTACCCATGTAGACAAAATTTACACCAGATTGAACTGTGATAAAGGCACCTTTAATAAAAGTTTCTACGTCGTTGAAATATAGATACTGTATATGTGTGCCTACCGTGATGTCGACATTTGATGGGTGGAGCAGGCTGTGACAAGACTGGAACAAGACCCAACTCTACCTGAAAGAACTAAGCTGACACTAGAATACATTTATGATCAGCTGAAGACATTCCAGAACACCACCTATGTCTAATTTGAAGGGCAATTCTACAGACTATGCTATGGATGTGTAAAGGGATCTCCAGTGTTCCCCGTAGTAACAAACCTGTGTGGAAGGAGTATAAAATGGAGCCCTGATAACATTTTGTGGAGCTGCACCCAAATATTGATACAGATTCAGATGGATTAATACCAAAACCCTAGAAATGTGAGAGGAATTCACTTGCCTCATCAGTGTAGTGGACACATACGTCTGACTGACATGATGAAAATGCCAAAGGCACTGATTTACCTTTCTGAGACTGCTTCTTACAAATCAAGGAAGGCAGGAATCTGAACATTAAGCTGTACTGGAAACGCACTGGCCAGCCTCTCAAGTGTGAACCCACTTGAACATAAGCTTGATCACCAAGCAGAAACAATCTATAAACTCAGAAGCAACCATCAAAGGAAGGATCCACATTCCATTATCCTCAATTACTGCTGTTATCCCAGCAGGGCTGTAGGAACGGAGGTTTCCTCCCTCATCTGTCAGGTTTGTCTGAGAACCTCAGAAGGTTCTGCAACACACACAGCATCCCTGTTACTGCACACCCAACAATACACTGAGACATAAAGTGGTCAACCCCCAAAAGACAAAACACAGAGGGTGAAGCAAAGGCATCTAGTGCAGTCAGGACTGCTCTGATCTGTATGTTGGAAAAACCAAACAACCCCTCCACAAAAAACGGCAAAGAAGAGCCAAAGATTGAGACCAGGACTCAACAATTCACCCACACCTGAAGGACAGCGGAGAAGAACCAAGTGCACTTTCTAGATTGTTGACAGAGGAGCCCTGGAAGTTATCAATAACAAAATGGAGAACCCTTCCCTCAACAGAGATGGGGTCTGACACATTTCCTGTCTTCCATTTTTAATCAGAAAGGGGCACCTGGGTGAGGTACACAGCTGGACCGATTTCATTTCCCACAAATTGGAGTCTAGCTTTGCCCTCGTTGGATGTAAATCAGTGACTCACTTGCAGCTCTGGTTTTAAAATGTCTGCAAATCCACTCGGGGACAGCTGTGAGATGAAATGCTAATTAGCATATCAGCTAATCTCAATCTAAATGAAATCAATCTTCAAGTTACAGCTGCCTCAACCTCTTAAATGGAAATTTTTATTGACCTGGGCCAACAGTCAGGCTTTTAAGAGCACAGCTAATTGAAAATGACAACTCTGATGAAGGCAAGCCTTTGGGAAACTTGAAAAACATGTATCTACTGTGACAACACAGACTGGAGATGGAAATTGTCCAACAGACACCCGAGGGAGCTCCTTTTTGAACCGATAAAAAATGCTGCTGCTGTTATGAGGTGAAAACAATGTAAAACATCTGGGAGAGATGTGAGTTCTCTTCGTGTTTCTGAATATTCATATAAGAATAACATATTATTCTTGTTTCTATAATGTGACTACACTAAAGCTAGGCAAAAAAAAAAAAAAGTGGGTCGGGCACCCTTGATTGTTTAAATAACACACCGTCCACATTCAGCTCATGCAGGGGTGTTATTCTGCTCTCAAAACAAAGCAGCAGATATGAATTTGCGCCCTGGGAATCTTTCCCTGTTAAGATTTGAGATGACATACATTTGTTAGATTAAAGATAGCTCTTTTAAGCTTCGTTGGTAATCGTGACAGAGGCATACCCTTTCTCTGCTTCCTTCCTATCAGGCACTTTGTCTGGAAGGGAGGCCCCGTTGGTATGACAGAGCCTGGAAGACAAACGTCCCTCATGACCCATCTGACAGCTTAATTTATGTAATTGCCTCGCAACATCTGCCTATGAAAGACTTTCAGCACCCTCCTCCACTCGTCACTGTTATAGATGACTTAGATTTGATGTCCAATGAGTCAAACAGGCAATCTGATGTCACACTCTTGTCATCCTAAAGCATGTGTGAAGAAAATCATGCATTTTTAATTGGAATGCAGCTTTGCAGTCCTCTTAGAGAAAATGCGTCAGGTATCACGACTTGTCTTTGGTGCTTCTGTTGTGATTTGCGCCACATCAGGTGGCTGTAGATCGAGTCCGTGCAGCGTTCCAGGCACGTGCATCTGTTAAGAGGTAATCTAATTAACACAAGCAGCATGGCACCAGAAGTGTTTGGCCTTTCCCTCTAGTTTTCTCACCTTTTAGCATCCAATCTGAACGGCTGAAATGAGATGTTGTGGTTATCTGACGCGCCCCGCTGCCTTGGTTTGGCCAATTATGCAACCCATTTACCTATTTGTCTTTGGGGCGTCCTCATTGGAAACTTTGCAAGTCATCTGCTGACAGCTGTGGGTGTCTTTTGGGCCAATTTATATAGCTACAAACACATTTATTTTACCAGTATTTCAATAGTTTGATTTTTAGTAGTTCTGATTTTTATGGTGGAAGCAAACTAAGATGGAAACTTTATGTTTAGTATTTAATATCCCTTTAGTATCCCCAACTAAGTAATTAAAATTACAGTAATTTGCTATTTTGTAATCCGTTACCCCCAACACTGTTTATTTCATAGCCATATGTGGTCCATCCATCTATTTGTAAAAAGAAATGTAGGCAACTTGCTGGCAAGGTTTGGTGTATTGTGAATATGCTAATACAGCTAATGAGAAGCGATGTCGATTTGTACTTTTTATTTTTACGTGTCACTAACAAGCTTGGAACTTATTTATACAAAAGCGGCTGGCGTGTAGGGGTGTCTGTTTTTTTTTTTTTTTTTTTTTTTTTTTTTTTTTAACATGCTACTTACAAAGCTGGGAGTTAGTGTAGTTACATTGACGTTTGTTTTAGGGGAATCAGTTAGATTTTTTGCGTGTTGTTAACAAGGTTTGGAGTTACAGGTATTGTGGAAATGCTAATGTCAACAATGTCACAAATGTTTTTTTTTTCCTGTCTTACTAACAAGATTAGGAGTTAGCATAGTCACAGTGACTGTTGTTTCAGTGGTATCAGCCGGGTTTTTTGAGTGGCAACCAAGGTTGGGAATTTCAGATATTATGAATACGCAAATGCGGCCAACGCAGCTTACGTGGTCGCAGTGTCAGACTGTTTTTTTATCCAATACTACCAAGATGGTGAGTTAGCATTGTCAAAGTAACGTTAGTTTTAGCTGTATCAGTCTTTTTTTCATGTGTTGCAAGCAAGGAGTTACAGGTATCGTGGTGTTGTGTGTAGTGTCAAACAAGTCTGACTCACTGACGGATTTATCTCTGACTTTTTTGTCTCTCTTAATATGCTTTATAGTTTGGTTCACCTTCTTTATGACATAAGTTCAAAAATACACCATTTGTCTTATAATCCAGTGCGCCCTATAGTGCAGAAAATACAACAATTGAGACTTCATCATAGAACCGTCTGTTTTATTGCATTGGTGCTGAAATGTGTGGTTGTATTTCCTGCACAGTTTGTCAGTATTTTTAGAGATGGTAAAGATGATGGTGGGGATTAGCCTCAGGATGGAGGGTTTTTCAGCAGGCAGCTCCTAATTTTTTGTGACAGTAAAGGGCCTTATCTTCCACAGCCACGATAAAGCATAAAACTCTTTGATTTTTTTTTTTTATCTTTCCAAAGTCTAACACAATCTTGTGTTCTAAAAAGATTAGCCAGATGAAGATGTGAATATCGGACTATGCAGTTTCAGGGGAGTCAAATGCAGAGTTTCAGGCAACATCTGCATTAGGCTGATAGCTCAAACTCAAACTGCAAGATTAGCCTCAATTAGCGGCTCACACTTGACCTTCTGATTTAAGAGAGTCAGAGCATATGATTCATCTTAGAGCAGGATTTGTATTCACTGAGTTTTGGGTAGAAGAGGGCAGCTTAGGTGAAAACAGGCCATTCACATGTCCCTGAAAGAGAACTCAGTCACTTGAAATTAGATTTATTATGTGGAGTAGTTTTCAGTTGAACTTAACTGGATACGTCTGCATTACATAGCAACTTTTTTCTGCAACTTTACTAATAAAAACCACATCAAACACCGTATATATTATATCATTTTGTAAAATCCGTTGAGTAAAAAAATAACCAGAACTTTTCCAGCAGCAAAGTTTTAACATGGACGTCACTGTAGTGAAGGATTTGATATGCTCTGCACCAAGATTTTAAATCTGAGACAGCTCACTGACTTTGGATGAAGCTGTTAAACCTAAAAAAAAAAAAAAAACTGAAAAATAAAAATAAAAATGGAGGCGGAAGGCATCATTTTCTTATATTTTAGGTGTCCTGACAAATGCAAAA
Organism: Oryzias celebensis; assembly: GCA_014656515.1. Lineage (NCBI taxonomy): Eukaryota > Metazoa > Chordata > Actinopteri > Beloniformes > Adrianichthyidae > Oryzias > Oryzias celebensis. The sequence continues at coordinate 76,545,425 of BNCR01000012.1, forward strand.
CCAATCCAGCAGATCAGGAATCAGTGTTTTAGGTCAAAATAAAACTTTTTTTAAAAGAAAGAAAATAGATGTTTGTGTTGTAATTTATGTTTTCAGCAGGAAATCTAATCGACAAAAATGTGCACACTACACAAAAATAATTTATGGAATTCTCACAGAGAATAGTTATGCTGAAGCTGCTTCATTTTAACTTCATGACTTTCTTATTGTATAATATCAGTTATTGTTTGATGGGTCATTTGAAATTTACGTCTGAAAAAACGTGATTAGAGCAAAAAAATATTTTAATAAAAGACGCTTTAATTACTTTCCCATGTCTCTTATCATATCCTTTTGCAGAGGTTTCATTGTACTGGATATTCTAAATTAAAACACGATTTCATTATCTAAGTTTTTATTTCACAAAAGGAGAACTGAAATGAAAACCCCACAAAGAAGAAGTCTCCGGCTACTCACCATGGTTGCTCTCCCTCCCTGTCCTGCAGGGCTGTACGCTGACACAAATGTCACTGCGCTACAAGAAAATCGAACTTTTCTGCAAATCCTTTTAATCTCATTGTAGCAATGACAGGTAGAGAGCGGTTCTCTTTGTGGGGCAACTGTCTGTTTGCGTGATGTTGCTTAAAGGCAACAGTGATTCCCAAAATTCCACAGCTCCAGTTTCATTTCCAAATTGAGTTTTATTTGAGTTTGCATTTGGCTGCCAGTGGCTAACTTTATCACAGACGAGAAGTGGTGGCAGCTTGACAGGTGGAACGGGAAAAGGAGCGCCTACAAGTTGGACACTATTTTCTGGAAGTAAAATATAATACAGGTGGAATGTTAGTGATTTTTTTTAACCCTTTAACCCGGGAGGTTTGGCTATGGTGATGGCATTTCTTTGAAAACCATAACTTTTAAACCATTTACACAATTACCGTACATCCAGCGGAGTCTGAAGTGCAGAAAAGTAGCTTTGCACTGATATGAACACCCTCCAGGAGTGAAGTGTTTAAGCAATCAACGTAAATCAGCTGACTGTGTCGATATGCAACACTTTACGTTAGTAATATGTTGCATTTCATGCAACGCCAGTATAAAAAGCTGCTTTTCTCTGCATCATAATCAGCTGATTCACGTTGATCGCATAAATGGTTGAAGAGTTACAGTATTTCAAACGTAGTGTGTTATTTTGGTGTTGCTGAAAAACAACTTTGCCGTTAAAAGGTTAAGTTATGTTTTCTACTTTTTTTATATATCTATATAATTTTAATTTTCTTCATTCAAGAACATACAAGTTCAGCTTCTGCCTATAAGACCTGACCAGAATCGGGGATGAACAAAGATGCTGTCATTCAGAAACAATCTACCAGAAAACTAAGCCAACGCTGGATTGCTTCTGGCTTGAAGCACAGGTATTTTGTCTAACACTGATTGCATTTGTCCAATTTTATTTTTGGAACAGACACAGTCTGTTTCTAAAAAGGTCCAATACTTTTGGATAATTTGAAAATTTAGGGACTTGTTTTTTTCAATCAGTAAATTGTTGCATAACATTGGTTTCCTCTAATAAGATTTTGACATGGCTTAATGCTGACTTCTGATGATGAGGGTCGTAGGTTTTTAAGCCTTTAAAGACCAACTCCAATTATAATTCTTGCTATTGGTGTTTTTTAACATGTGTTTCTTGCATTTTTCTGATAACGGAGGATATAAAAAATAATTCTAATGTTAAAACTGCATTTCTGAGTATTTCTTTATTCATATCGTGATGAACCAGGACCAGATGAAATATGTCATTCAGAAAAAAGCTCTCTTTTGAGTACAAGTGAAACGCGTGGACTAAAGTCTCCCTGCTCTGCTCCATTCTGATGCATTCACTTACAGACAAATAGATGCATGTACACTTTCATTTTCCGTCTGAGCTGGAATCTGGCTCAAAACTAATAATATTATCTTGGGGTTGTAAGGGGCTGTAAGCAGGTGTGAGAATGTGGGAACAAAGGGATGATGGGATATCAGTGGAGGCTGACAGTCCCATCCACAACTCAGGGTCATTTTTCTGATGAACTCCTGCTGCTCTGCAGAAACCATGTCCCAGAAAACGACAGGTTTTCTAATTTTGAAAACGAAAAATGAATAAAAGACCACTGGGAACAATTTTACAATAGATCAGAAGATGATTGGAGCTGGATTATAACACTACCTAAATAACACGCGCTCTTTGAATTACTGGAACCCGTCAAATGGTAACGTGATGAATGTAAATCAGCTGATTCTGACAATAAGAAAAACAGCTTTTAATTACTAATGTAAAGTGTTTCATATAAGCATGAGGCTACTTTTATCTGCATCAGAATCCACTGGAATTTCTTTAACTACATAAACAGCTAAAGAGTTACGGTCGTCGAAAGAATGTAAACATCGACGTGTTCAAGGGTAAAACCTTAAAAATGTGTTTGTCTCAACAAATTGCCAAGCAGCCTGAAAATGTTCAGTCATACAAAACTTGAAATGTTGTTGCTTTTACAATTTGAAACCTCCTTGTTTTTCTTTTTCAAATTGCAAACTTTTTCCAGCAGCCACAGAAAAGAACGTTGTAGCAAATCTTTAGGAGTTTGTTGACTTCTCAATGTAATTCATCCAAGCACAGTGCTATTCTGACACGTAAATATATTTACATGCAAATGGAATGCACATTCATTTTAACCAGATTCATATGCCTGTGGAGGGGGGTTGCATATGACCAACTGACGACCCTTTTAGCTTCACGTGTTCAGTATTAATAGAGTTCTGAATCGGGCCAGAATCTTAGCATTTGCACAGAATCTCACAAAAGGTGGCTTTTCTTTTCTTTTTTCCATTAGCAGTCTTCTCTTTCAAGCCTGTACTTACAAAAAATGTCAGATTTATCATATTTGAGTGTGCATTTGTTGCCATTAGTGTTTTGCTTTCAGAAGCACCTGAAATAAAACAGTCTTGTCTTTGCAATCAGGGTTGAATCTGCACAAAAGCTGCTAATTAAAGGACTCAGGAACATGGAGTGTATGAATAATAAACATATAATTAGACATGCACATAAATAAAACCTGTGCTGTTGTTTATCTTCACACGTTGGCTTCCTGGCTGATGAATGAGAGTTTCGCCACATAGGTCGGCCCGCTCAGCTCAGCGGCGCCTGTTGTTCTGGCTGTGGCGTTCACGTGCTCTGCTGTATCAGTATGTACTCTGGTGCGGTGAGCCATAACACTTCAACATAACAGTTTCTGTGCTGCAGCCCTCTGGACCAGTGCCTCTCCACAATACTTCCACATGCTGTACATTCTTTCATTTCTTTTTGTTCTGGCTGCCTAGCAACCAGTGCTCCCTCATCATATGATTGCTTCTGTACTACATTTTCCTATTAAAGAGCTACTCGGATAAAAATCATGTTTTTGGTATTTTGAACATGTTTTTGTGACCTTTTTCTGGGCATATTTTAGGAGACTTAAACTTCAAATTACCTTGCTGAGTATTTATCTGTTCACACTGTTGTGAATCTGGAGCAGAGAAATAGATGCTGAGTTTTTGTGATGTAGAAAATCAGTGGGCGGGGCCACCAGCTCCCTGCTTTGCTCCGCTCAGATACTTCCAGTTGCAAATGAGTAGATCTATCTACCTTATTGTTCTAAATACATGTCACTCTGGAGTGTAAGTCACAGATGTAAAAAAAAAATGCAAAAGAGGAAAAATCTATATTTTGCAGATTTGGGAGAAATTTATTTAGCAAAATACAATATCAAGAATGAACATTTCAGCTCAAAAGACGATCAAAGTGGAAGTGTAATGCTATGGTCAAAAATACATCTGCTACCGTGTGATGGGGTCACATCGGCAGAATCTTCAAGATTTCATACCGCCTCCCGCTTATTTATTTTTTTTAATATTGTTGGCGTGGTCATGAATGTAGACGGCGACCGTCAGTCAGGCGGGGATGATGCCATTACGACAGCTCTTCTTCTATGAGCAGTGCAGCAAGCACAATGTTCTGTCTTCTTCCTGTTTTTCTCTGCATCAACCGCATTATTCAGCGCGCAGGTCTCAGAATCGCCGTGGTGTTATAAAGACCATGATGAGTTTCGTCCCTTTTGAACCCACGGTGGCCAGGATCGCCAGATTGACGTACGCTCATCATTGGGCCTCCGGTCCACGTCAACATCCCTCGTAGAGTGACTGCGCTGCTACTGCTCCATTTATAACAGTCGGACAGTGGCGTGGGATTGGAGCAGGGGGCGTGGGGGGTGACAGTCTGAAACCGTCCGATCATAAGACGATTTTGGAGACCCTCCTGTCAGTCAGTTATCACAGGTGCCTTCCTGGTTGTTTCGTGCCTGTCACTGGGGGTAAATTGAACGATTTTCCTTGTTCATAATACATTTTCTGTATCCTGTTGACATTTGCTTTTTCCCAAGAGATGAAAAACAGCTAAAAAAATCTACCAAGACTCTGGTCCTGCTTATTAGTCACACCAATTTGATAAGAAAATGAATCATGTGCAGGGAGGAAGTTTGGCTGAAAAAGTTTTCAAAAAGATAAAGACATATAAAGTATGCACAGCAAAATTTTTTTTTTTTTTTTTTTATCAGATAAACATTTTCTAGATATTTTGTACCTTTAAAGCTCCGATTTATTTTCAATCCTTTTAGCCTCATGTTTGTTTTGCATCCCCAGTATCTGAATACAAATTGTATTTATTCAGATGGCTGCATTTTGATTTTTAAGTCAAACTTCTGCTTTCCTGGAAATGTCTCTTTGAGTTATCAGCCCTTAATTACATTATACTGAGCTGTCACTTCGCAGAGTTCCAGTAGATCAATTTATTCAATATTAATGCGACATAAATGGAAGATGTGATTTCAAGTGTTGGCAGCGCAAATCAGTTTGGCGATATTCATATTTTAATTTAGAGAAATAGCTTCCAAACAGCAGGAGGTTGGAATCTAGTTTTTTTTTTTAAAAAGGAGAACAAACTTTGGAAGTTTTGAAAGTTGTGGGTTTGAAATCAAAGCGTTAGGAAAAGCACCTGTAAAATGATAAGAAACCTTTACAAAGGGCTGTGCGGCATAATCTGGTCTGCATACATACATGCAGAATGTAAATAATTAACTCGTGCTTAAAAAGGGAGATTATTTGTGGAATAGTCCCGATGGGTTCAAAGGGTTTACTCTTTTTTATGTCTCCAATTTCCTGTTAAACATCCAGCCTTTATCAAACGCTTGCAGAGCACTTTTTCCAAAGTTTTTTTTCTGAACTTTTACCCAGAATCATTCAGACTTATTACGGTCCACAGAAGTGATGTCTATGTGAAGAAAGTATTTTATTTATTGGCTTCATTTAAAGATTTATTATTATCAAGGCAAACCGCCAAGCCTGATCCGATGGATCAGGGATGTGAATCTGCAGTGATGACTTCCATTTGTTCCTCATTTGCAACTACATTTTTGAAAATAGTTCATTTATTTTATTTAAATGTTACTTTTTTTGAATGAGGATCTGTCTTCTTTCTTGCACACAATAAACCTACTTTTCTAAATGGCAGGATTTTTGATGAAGTTCCATCCTTTCTGTGGTTTCAAAAGGCAGATCCCTTATTAGAGCCATGTTTGTCATCAATCAGCCGAGTTCAAGGTTGGCTCAGGTCCTCCAGTGCTCTCTTTTATTAGCAGGCTGATTTGCATATTAAAGTTGTTCAAATACACGTGTTAGAAGTGCAAATTACCATCTGATCCCACATATTTCACCACTGAGCAATGTGGAAAGAGATATAGGGAACGAAAGTAAACTCCATGAAGAGTCTGGCTAAAATGTGTGAATTGGAGAAGACTTAATTGATGATTTAATGAAACAATAAGTGTGCTAATATGTGTTTACTTTCCTGAAATTGGCAAATTAAGCAATAATATAAAGTCAATCGTGTCACTTTACCGCTATGTATCTATGGCTGTCAAATTTGTTTGTTTTAAAAGTCAAAGTCTTAAACACCCAGTCAGATGAAAATAGTGTTTTTGGTGTTTTTAACACGTTCTTGTGACCTTTTTCAGATGATGGAGAACATCCATCTATCCATCCATTTTCCAAACTCGTTTTGTCCCTTTCAGGGTTACAGGGCTGCCAGAGCCATGTATTAAGAAAATGAAGCTTTAAATTGAATTTCTTTATTTAAATCATTGTGATTGAGGAGCAGAGGATAAAATAATGCTGAAAAAAGAGCTTATTTGTGATGTAGAACATACACTGGGTGGGCCACAAGCTCTCAGCAAAAGGGAGAGGAATTGGGGGCGGGGTTGCTCCATGTCAGGGGTCTCGCCCACAACTCAAGGTGAATTTCTGTTGAACAACTGCTGCTCTGCAAAAACTATGAAACTATGTCTTAGAAAACAACACAGTTTTTGTTCATTATAATTATTTTGTCAAAAAATTGGAATGCTTTTGAAATAGATTTTGAAAATGATTGGAGTGGGAACACCCTCAGTGGGTTTGTTTTTCTTTTTTTTTTGATTGGACAAATCCCAAAAAATGCTATATTTCAATTTACATAACAATGCAATTTTGTATGATGGATTATCGGAGACACCACAAAAGAAAATAAAGAAATGTATGACAGTAAAATAAAAAAAAAAATTAAGGAAAAAGTCAAAATTTGACAAGAATATAGTTACATTTAGCTTTTTAAATGTTCCAACAAAGACTATTCATTACCTGTTTAATTCATGTTGCAGACATTTCAGGGAAATTGGATGGGCATCACACTACTCAATCTCGCAGTCTGCTTTACTTCTTTTTATAACTGTATTTATCTTTTTATTTATTTTTATTTTGTCTATTTTATATGAATTCATTTTAATTAAATTGCAATTTTATTTTTTAAAACGCATTCACGGGTAACCCTAAACAGGATTCTTAACAACTCAAATAAAGCCTGAAGTGGGAGGAGCCTGTTGACCTGAAAAAGTTCCGCCCAACCTGTCGGAGGCTAAGCTGACCCATCAAATAACACACAATGAGTTAAACATTTAAACTTTTTTATTTTTTGAGATATCTATATAAATGCCATCCCACACTTGTCATGCATAGAAAAAGCTTTCACATAAAAAGAGTAGTGAAAGTAGTGATTGCAGAATTGCAATTCCGCAATTCCTGTTTCAAACCAGGAACTGCAACATTAGGTACATTTAGGTTTGCATCAAGTTAAGGAACAGAAGACGTAGATAGATTTACTTTTACGTAGTGAATGTTGAGGATGGAATAATGTCATCAAATTCTACAGACGATTTGCCCTTTATGTTTAATTAAAAAAATATTTTAAATTAAATTTCCAAGTTTCATCAGAGATATCTTCAGATCAGCGTTGCTGCTTTCTCCATTGTAGAAAATAGGACATTGCACATCACCAGGTTGTGGCCATCACACCAGGTAAAGTGAGGATTAATTAGACTCATGTATCATTGCCACAGATGTTCCTCAGGATGGTGCGTAATCGTGTTACCGCCACACATGTGATATCGAAGCGAAGATTCCCTGTTCAAAAGCTCCACTTTGAACCTTTGAGGTTTTCATACATGACAACTTATAAAAACGCATTAGTCACTGCTGCAGCATGAAAGCAAGGCTTTCCACAAATACCTTTTACTACCAACTTGTGTTCAGCTCACCTCACTGTGGTTACCATAGCAACTTCTGCCCCATGGTTTAAATACGGGCATCAGGTCAGATTTTTCTTTCCCGTGCTGGATGTGACCTTTACCTCACTTATCAGATCTAACAGTTGTTTTCCTGTTTCCAGCCCTCTGTTAGAGGTGCATCTGTGCTCTTAACTTCGTCTCTCTGTTCAAATGGATCTGAAAATAACTGCATGACATGTACAAACAGAGACGTTCTGCAGCCGTCAGAGTCAAGAGGAGGTTTTTGCTTCTTTTGACAGTTCAATTCTGTCAAGCTTACTGCCATGTAAGCCATAGTCACTATAATATCAAAAAAGTCAAGAAAATCCGGAACATTTCTATGCAAACAAATTTTCCATTTCTTAATTCTTCAAACTTCAATCTAACTTTATTTATAAAAAACAAAAAAACCTTCTCATACTTGTGCAACTCGAGGTGCTTTACAATTAAAAACATTCAATAAATAAATCAATAAATAGATAGAAACCCAATCCACCCTTTACCCCCCTCCCTCCATAAACGTACAAAAGCAATGAGCCCACAAATACTTTTAAAAATACATTCTAAAAGAAACTTAAGGGTTGGCTCTGCTGTGAGGAAACAGAATTTTTGGAATCTCTTCGTGCCAGGTCCCAGCTCAGCCGCAGGAACATCGCCTCCGTGCCCACCCAGACTGAGACAGCAATGTGGTCCTACACTGAGGCTGCAAACTCAGACCCCAAATGGCCCCTCAAAGGGCGACGACTGCAGCAACAACCCCAGACAGAACCGGCAACCCCTGTTACAAAGAATAAATTAATAATAATAATAATACAATCATTTAATATACATTCAAACTTCATAAATAATCATCTAAAAGTCTTAGTTTCTGCACAGTGACATTTGCTGATTAAAAAAAGAGTTGTTAACTGCAGTCCAAATCATTAGCATTCCACCACCATGCTTTTTTTATTGTTTATGCAACATTCTTTGAATGGTCTCAGTTTCCTTCTTGTCTGTTTAAATTGCTTTTTACAAGGTTTTTATGAATCCTGCAAATCTGTACAGCCTTGAATATGTTCTTGCTGTGATGAACTTGTCTTGTTTTACGATAAGTCATTAGAAAATGCTTCAAACTGCCAACTTTCCGCCAAAGCAGACACTCACTTTTGTCGATCATCAGTTTATCAAGTGCATTTTATTGGTAGCTCTTGGCATTTGCTCCCCTCATTAACTCCTATAGAGGCTGTAGGGGTGGTCTTTGTTTTTCACACACTAAAATCAACACATAAATGCTGTGATTACCTCAGACCTCATCAAGCTGTGGTAAAAATATGTTTATCATTATCTCGTCTGTTTACATTCTGTCTGCATCAATAAAACATTCAGGACTCCCCTGCTTGCTTTTATCAACTAAGTACTGGGGTATTTGCTTGTTTGACCCCCATGTATCTTTGGTCTAGTGGTTCTTCTTTCTGAATAAATATTTGTACTCTTGATGTTTCCATCGAAAAACAGATTTTTTTCGGTCATATTTTTACGTATTTCTTGACAGCAAATCAAAGCAAGACTTTGAAGTTGATGAGTATCCCAGTTTGCGTTTGTTTTTTTCTTTTTTAATAAAAAAATATATTATTTAACCTTTTGGGAAAACATTGCTGTCACTTATCTTATGTAAAAGTTAGTCTGATTTACAATTAAGTCACTTTGAGAAGTGTGAGTCAACTGCACTGACCGATGCTGCAAGAGTCGGACAATTAGAGTAGTGACAATCCCCTGGTGGAACGGATCACACACTCATTAAATCTCAGTTTTCAGAAGAGTCTATTTGAAGTACAATTCAGCGACACACAGAAACAGAGTTCTGGCAAAAAAAAGCCAATGTTCCAACTGCAGATTTTAGGGCCAGCTGGAGTTCAGAACACTGAGCAAGCACAAGTGTGCCAGACGAACTTTCTGGCTCTTAGTACAGTGAAGTTTGAGTACATTGATCCTCACAAAGAGAGACCAAGACAGTGAAAACAATGAAAAAGTTAGAAGAACAAAGTGAATTTCCATATTTAAAGCCCGTTTTGGAGCTCGCCGGCTGTTGCCTCTTTCCCTTTTAAATGAGGGCAAAGGACTAAATTACACTAAATCACCACCCCTTTAAATTAGGCAGGTGAATAAAACAAGCATGAAAACAGGCACCTTACAGACTGATTCCCTCACTGCTCCCTAACCCCAAAAAAACTATATATTGCAGGACTATCTAGTGCCCTGAATTTTATTTGAATTCCAACACATGTTCACTACTTTTTTTTTTTTTTTTTTTTTTTTTTTTTTTTTAATGCCAAATATGCCTTCACCCATCTGCAAAACTACAAACCTAATAAATGTGAATGTTTTGCAAAGACTTAGAGATTTATAAAAAAAATAAATAAATATAAACATGGGGCAGCACGGTGGCACAGTGGTTAGCGCTCTTGCCTCACAGCAAGAAGGTTCCTGGTTCAAGTCCTGGCTGGGGGACTTGAAATAGTGTCAACAATGGGGGCCTTTCTGTGTGGAGTTTGCATTTTCTCCCCGTGCATGCGTGGGTTTTCTCCGGGGACTCCGGCTTCCTCCCACCATCCAAAAACATGCTTCATAGGTTAATTGGTCACTCTAAAATTCTCCCTAGGTGTGGATGTGAGTGTGTGAATGTGGCCCCTGCGACAGACTGGCGACCTGTCCAGGGGTGTCCCCTGCCTTCGCCCATGAGTAGCCGGGTTAGGCTCCGGCAGCCCCGTGACCCCGAAAGGGATAAAGCGGTTTAGAAAATGAATGAATGAATAAATATAAACATTTTTCTTTTTTTTCAAACAACAAATTGTTCAAATATAATGCATTACGGTTTGTATTAGCAAATCTAATGGGCATTGATGCACAATAGTTTTCCGCATGGAATTCTGAGAAGATTCTAGGACACCACATTTTAGAATTGTAGATTTGGAGACCCCTAAAAAATGGTTTTCACTCTTTAGTGGAAGATTAGAGCTTATGGTCAATGTTCAAAATACCTTTGATTTTGATTGAATATTAATCATTTCTGTTCAGTTAGGTTCAAAAACTTTGTTAAAACTAATCTATATGTCTAAGTTGCATTCAGTAGGGTTAAGATTTATACAGTCGTGAAAAATTAAACAATCATTAAATAATCAGCTCTGTCTCAAAAATGTTCATACATCAAGGTCCAATCTTATTTTGAAACATTTCTAAAAAATAAAAGTGATTTATTAAGACATTTAACAAAGTCATTGCTAATATTCTGAACAAAAAAAAATATTTCTGAACATGTCATATTTCAGTAGCGGTCGAAGTTTGGACCTAATGTCTCTTATTAGCTATTTTTGCTCCTTTGGCTGAAATCGCATCTTTGAGAATTTTTTTTTTTTTGTGTGAAATCCAGTCCCTTCAAAGTGTCTTAAGTGTGAAATGTCTGAACTTAAATATTAGCAGACATTACATTGTTTTGGAATTAAATATATAGAATGTTTTAAATTGCCTAAAAAAATTATGTCAACTTGGATCACTCAGTAATGTT